>CAJQZJ010033828.1:2766863-2806217 GCA_907164525.1 Lophiomys imhausi | reverse complement strand
CTTTCTTTCTTTCTTTCTTTCTTTCTTTCTTTCTTTCTTTCTTTCTTCTTCAAGACAAGGTTTCTCTGTGTAACAATCCCTGGCTGTCCTGGACTCACTCTGTAGACCAGACTGGCCTCTAACTCACAGAGACTGGCGTGCCTCTGCCTCCCGAGTGCTGGAATTAAGGCATGTTCCATCATGCCCAGCTATCAATGGACATTTCTAATATCCTTTTTAAAAACAGAAATTCATATTATTACAAATAATTTCTTTAATTGTGCCATCTGTTTGATAACACTGATGATATAACAATATAATTACATGTTGATGACCACGACTGATAATTAGAAATGATACAGCTTGCAACACTCTTCAATTATTTTTATTAACCTGTAATCATTGCATGAAAGGTAATTTTTTTCTGATGATTTTGTATTTATAGAAACAAGGCAAACTGAAAGCATTTTAACTTTTTTTCTGCACTTTGATACCAAATTATACTGACCAGGATTGTTGGACTGGACCTCCATAGGAATCATGAGCTTGGCTCTGGTAGCCCGGCGTGCTGCAAGGGACCTCTCCAGAGTGGACATGGAGCTCCCTGCTTCCTCAGTGTCTTGGCCTAAAATATATCAATTATGATGATAAGAGCAGTAATAACAATATCCTAATAAATATTCCTTCCGTTTTGTAAAAAAAAATTCCTGTACTTAAGTGATTTGAAACTATACTTAAAAGACTCTACTGCACCAGAAATTTTCATAGATTTGGTAAAAGTAGCACAACGTAGTAGCAACATAAAAATAGTAGAAAGACCGAAGCTGAAGGTATCATCACACCTGACCTCAAAGTATATATCAGGGCCACTGTCACAAAAAACTGTCTGTATGTGGTATTGGCAGAAAAACAAATATGTAAAATAGAAGGCAGGATCCACAAATAAACCCCCACTGTTAAAGCCACATAACTTTCAACAAAAGTGTCAAGTACATATGTTGGGGGAATGGAGGCACATCCAGAAATCATTAATTCTGGGAAATAATGGAAAAGAACGTATCTGTTCTCTGTAGAAAATGTGGTACCTAAAAAATCAATAAGAGATAAAAAGGGACTACGGAGGTGACAACTATTTAAAGGTAAAAAATTCACAGTGATAGCAACAGGCATACATATATGTTAAATTTAAAAATTTATGAAAAATCACAGTCAAATCAACAAACTGTATGCCAGACACATTGCTGATAAATTCCTGAAAGCTAGAGAGAATGAGGACATTTTTGAAGGCAATGAGAGGAAAGCAACCTAGTCCATGTATGGTTGAAGTAACAGTGAATGACAGTGGGAGTCCCATCAGGAACCAGGGAGGCCAAAGTAATGGTACAGTTTTCAGATGTGACAAACCTTTAAAGTCTCAAATAAACTGGTGATGCAGATGTTACCCATAGAATACCACTAGTAAGCTGTGATTCAAGAATAAATTGCAAAGTCAGGTTATTTTCTGATAAAATCAAATAAAAGGAATCTCTCCCTAGCACTTTAATCCTGATGGAATGGTAGCTCATTTTCTAAAAATAATGCAGGAATCTCCAAAAAATTGGAAGGAGAATAAACAATAGAAAGTATACAAAATCAATTAAATAAATTGTTTCCTCTTGTTTATCATTTAAATTAATAATAATGTTTAAAGTAGAACTAAAACCCAGAATAATATCTACTATGCATCTCAATTGTCAAAAATTAGTAAATAAGTAAGTAAGTAAATAAATAAATAAATAAGGAAAAGGTTTAGATCCAGCTGAGGAAATGGTTCTCTAGTTTTCAGATAAACTATTCAATGTTGTCAGATATCTAAATATTCTATGTTTCTGATCCTGCAGATACATTTTAATGAGAAATGAATTGTTTACAATTATATTTGCCTACTGAGAACTTTACCAAAATACTTTCCCACTACAATATATGAAGCATATTTTTGTTTTATTTATTTATTTTGCCATTTTATAATGTGTTAGCTCTCTGCCACTGTAACAAATAACCCATATAATCAATTTACAATGAGAAAAGTTAGTATTCTTATGGTTTTGGAGGTTTTGAGCCCATAATTAACTTCCCTGTTGCTTTTGCACTGTGGAGAGGCAGCAGGTGTTGAAGGAAAACCGTTTACCTCAGAGCTGGAAGGTCATGAAAGAAAAAAAGGCCCTAGAGTCCAACTTAGCCTTGGGAAGCATTTCCCTAAGGAACAAGACATGTGTCTTCTAGGTCACACCCCTAACTTCCCAGCACTTCCCAAGATTGTCATCTACTGAGTACCCAGCATGCAAGGGGACATTTGAGCAACACCACTCAAGGCCAGAGCAAGTGGTAACATCTGAGGACATTCTAATGAGACTATTTGATATTATTCACCATTGGTCCAAACAGGGTTGGAAAATTTACATAAAATCTTCAGTTAACAGGCATATAATTAAAAACAAAGAATAAAAGTTAAGTTTTAAAAGGTGTTTTTCAATAATCTGCGTGCCCTTTTTAAAAGTTAAATGTGACACTGTTGAAATACAGCTTTCTAGGCACGACCTATGAAAGTAGGGACCAAAGCTCGGGATTTCTGGGCTGGAGTGGTACTGGGTTTTATTTCTAGAAGGAAAATTTATTTATGAGCATGGTGATAAAACAGATCCGGACTTTGTCTCTTTTTCTCTTTTGTGAAGTTTTTAAGTGAGGAGAAAAGTTTGAAGCCCATTCAGTAGAGAGAAGAGTCATTGTTGCTGGGTGACTTTCACTGCAGTAGTTACTGTACGTTATGTTACTAGGACACTCTACTTGTGTGGCTGGGGGGTGGTGGTATTGTTTAAGTCAACTAACCACAAAAGGTACAAAGCACAGAAGAAATTAGGAAAAGCAATTGGAAGTTTTTATTTGATGAAGAATATTTTATATTAATTCAGCCAATGCTTAAATCACTAACTGAAATATAAATATTGTACATGCTTTTTGAGTTTATTCAGAATTAATTTCATATACAGTGAAGGAGTTAACACCTACTATAAAATTAATAAATAAGTTCATTGAAATTTAATTATTAAAGCATGCACTTGAGGATTGGAGGATCTTCCTTCATAGATGACGAGGATTAACTACAAAAATGACAGCACTAACTATGGAATCTACAGACCTGACCATATGAATTACAGCAGTGACTTTGTAGCCTACGATACTGGGCACATGAAGTACAATTGTGGCTCCCAATTTGTGGGTCACAGCCCTTTGGGTGTCACATATCAGATAAACTGCATATCAAATATTTACATTACAATTCATAACAGCAACAAAATTGCAGCTATGAAGTAGCAATGAAATAATTTTATGGTTGGGGTTACCACAACACGAGGAACTGTATTAAAGGGTCACAACATTGGGAAGATTGAGAACCACTGAACTACAGCAGTGACTATGAAACATACAGTACTGACTATATAAACTACAGTACAGACTCTGTAACCTAGAGTGCTGCCTATGAAATCATGGTGTTGACTAAATACTAACTATACTAACTATATTAACTAACTAACTAACTGTACTAACCTACTGTACTAATTGTGAAACTACAGTATTGACTATGTAACCTATAATATAAAGTACAGTACTGACCACAAAAACTATAATACTGACCATAAAACCTATAATACTACTGACTACTTAACCCAAATACTGAGAATATAACCTGCACTGTTGACTATGCAAGCTGCGGTACTAAGAAACCATATACTATAGGATCTGCTGTACCATGTGACCTACTGTAATAACTATAAAACCTAAAGTTTATTGCTTAAGTTGCTTCATTTATTTTATGAGGAGAATAACACTTATCTCCAAGTGTATTGTAAGGATTCTCTAAGATAATGCATGAAAATGACAAACACGGTGCTTAACAGAGTAATTTTTCCTTATATTGTTATTGCCTCCTCAGAAAGCAGGACATGGTGACACACACCTTTTCTCCCAACACCCAGGAAGTACAGGAACTAGGACCCTTGGCTACATTGGGACTTTGAGGCAAGCTTGGCGTATATTGAGGGTCAGTCTCAAAAAAGCCTTAAAAAGGGAAAGCAAGGAAAGAAGTCGAGAAAGAAGTCCCTGTAAGCAATGGTGTTCTCATGTTGGGGACACATAGACACAAGTACTCTCACGGCAAACAGCCACCACTGGGGTCAAAGGTCCTTTAGCACTTATGAAGAGACATAAAACAAGTGTAAGCACTCCAAAGGTCATCTCGGTATAGAAAGAAAAAAAGGTGGGGTGTTCATGGCACCCTGGAAGTCCTTGAAAAGTCTTCTGAAGACAGAGTGGTAACCCCCTTCACTGGGAGGAGAAGGTATTCTGTTGTCCTTGGTGCCCAGGACAGAATTAAGTTACAAGATGAATCCACTGGAAAGGACAGAAGTTCCTGCTAGAAATTTGTTTTCTTTTCATTTTGCAGATAGAGGGAAACTTTATCTAGCAGTGGCCTTGCTGACCTCTTGTGTGTCTGTCTAAACAGATGGAGAGGTAACAGAAGAGACAAGGCCCACAGAAGTATAAGACCTCTTATGGCTGATCTTGGCAAGGATGTAGGAGCTTCTTGTGGGCTGAGTGGGCATACACAGAATGTTGTCACTCAGGTTTGATTCCTCTTGCTGAAACTGCCTAAGTACTTTCATGCAGCAGAGGACACATGAGTTTGCAGGAAGAGCCATGAGCTGATGGACTTGGGCAATGGTGGGATTCCACAAGTGTCTGTAAAGAACTAATACTTGTGTATCAGGACTGAGACAACATATGGATGCTACTCAGGGCAGGGGCTCCCATAAAGAAAAGCAGTGAGGAATCTCAGGAGCCCTTTTGACTCTTCTATTTTTTTGCATGGTATCTCCTTTCTCTCATATGCCCCAAAGAATGGAAAAGGGGTGCTCTGTGGATTGACTGTTAACTATTACTCAAAGGTCCATGTATTTGAGACTTGGAGTACTTGTCATGTACTTCTATCATGACTGATGATGCTATCTATCATGGTCCCAAAGCAACAGGGTCAGGCTACCATAGACTGAAAGCTAGATAGCCTTTCCTCTTCTGGAAATAGCTCAACTATTTCACATATTTTCTGTATATTAATGCAAATCTGAGTAACAATCAGGGAAAGGCATAAAGGTGATACTGAAATAGACTGATTCTTCTGCCCCATTTTAACATTCCAATCTACTTGAAGGTACTAGAGAGTTGAAAGAACAGATTATAAACCCTAGTCTCCATATTCAAAAGTCTAACCAACAATGAAGAAAGAAAACATTTAAATTCTCGAATATAGTTTTTGATATGACTAGACTTGCCATTAAATCTGCTAGAGATGACATTGAAAGGGTAGGAGAGGAAAATCGAACCCGTGCTTGAACAACCAGTGACTAAAACCCTCGTTCCTTGAAATGGCAAAGTCTAGCAAACCATTTGCACATCAACATGTTAAGATCTTTGATTGAGTTTCAAGAGTGGCTACTCCTTTAGCAAATAGATTCAGCACTTTTCTGACGATCATCTGATGGTCATCTTTCATGATATCATCCTTCCACTACATACAGTTCATATATAACCACCTCCAGAAAACAGTGTAGTTTAGAGCCTTGTCACTGAGTTCTTAGTGATCCCTGGACATCATGTATTATACTTCAGTCTATTGAACAACTGGCACTTCCTTCATTTGCCTCTGTATACCAGCAGCTTTCAAATGACTGTGTCTAGTGAGAGATCACATAATAATGTGACTGGAGATGACAGTTCTCAGTAATGATTTTAATGAATCTACATGTTAATGAAAATAAAGTAATGTTATTCTTCATCCTTCAGGTGCTCCTAAGGGTATGAACCTACAGCAAATTTAAAAACATCTTTAATGATCCACAGAGATTGAGAAGCGTGACAATGTATGGCTAGCCTCAAACTGTATAGGATTAACAATGCTTCTGCGTAAGATAAGGAAATGCAATCATTTCAATTAGGCTTCTCATATCAGTGTTCCCCAGCTGCCCTACTGCTAAACTGTAAATCAAACAAAATGGAAAAACAAAACCAAAATAAAACAAAGCAAAAAACAAAACAAAAGACAATAACCTTCCAGAATTGTTAGACTTAGAGAAGGCAGGCAACAGGATGATGGAGGGCACAGATGTGTCACCAAAGTTTCATCAGCTGGCTTCAATTTTAAATGACACAAAATGGTATGCAAAGTAGGAGAAGATATCTCTATCAAGGAAGGAGTGCAGAGTCCCCCAGCTAGCTTCTCTTGGGCCAGTTGAATGGAATGAATATTGTTACCTGAATGGGAGGCACTTTTGCTTCCCATCTGGGTTTCTGACTGGCTGTGGCTGACTGGTGTGAGGTCTTGGCAGCTCTGGATGGGGGAGTCCCTTCCTGCAGGGTCAGTTCCTACAGGCTTCTCGATATTTTTCATTTCCATTTCTTCATGATGGATCCAAAGATCGGGAGGCCGGAGGTCCTTCTGACTGCCCTTCCTCTTGCTCACACTGTGCGTGGCCCGTTTCCTGTGCAACAAAACAAGAGACCGAGAGCAGATGTGAGTGCTCCATTCCCATGGTGCTTCTTCTCCTTTCTCAGTCAGTTCAGGTTGCAAACAGAGGAAAGAAACAAAAGGATTCCCAGGAGGAATCAGATGAAACCCCAAAATTGGCAGCCTTGTCCTGGCTGTCTTTCCTCATCTCCCCCAGAGCCTCAGTGCATTTCTAGGAGATGCTGAGCTGCATCCCCAGGGTTCCAGCAGCCTGCCAGAAGCCTTTCTCCAGCTTCAGCAGCTGGAGATTCATGCACAAGGTGACCACGGGTTGGAGGGAGCCATATGCCAATCTTTGGAAGTAGGCAGAAGGTACCTGACTGCAGCATCTGTTTCAGAGATAAATGAATGAGGAGCTTTGAGAGAGCAGATAGAAATAAAAAGGCCAGAATTTGCGCCAATAGCTATGATCGGAGCTTAGAGGAAAGTCTATGCCTCAGCTGTACAATTTAATGTGCAACTGGGGTGCTTGCTGTTTGAAAACAAAAGGCTGCATGAGGACATTCTTGGGTGAATAAAACACTTTGCCTTGGAGTCACTGAGCATTTGGATCCGAACACAATGTGAGCTGTCTTTTGAAATTAGAAGAGAAAGAAAGATCCCTTCTCCTGAAGCATATTTCAAACTTTCCTTATTTGCTTCAGTGAGATTTTAGCTACCCTAAATTCAACATTTTTCAGTGATAATCATATCTTGTGGTTACTGACTCAAATACTATCTGTGTAGAAAGTAAGCTAGCCTGGTGCTTACACTAGCTATTCTCTTCAGCAGGGAACCACAAAACCTTGGCTCATAGGCTAAATATGCCCCAACATGTCTTTTTTTTTGTTTGTTTGTTTTTTTGTTTTTTTTGTTTTTTTTTTTTTAAGGCAGGGTTTCTCTGTGTAGTCCTTGCTGTCTTGGACTCACTTTGTAGACCAGGCTGGCCTTGAACTGGCAAAGATCCACCTGCCTCTGCCTCCCAAGTGCTGGAATTAAAGGCGCGTGCCACCACCACCCAGCTACCCCAACATGTCTTGTAAATAATGCTTTATTGAGATGTGGTGGGGTTCATTTGCACATGCACTGCAGGGTAGAACTGAGTAGCAACATTTATTAAGTGGCCAGTATAAATGAATTGTGTGTGCGTGCATGTGAGTGTGTGTGTGCAGACGCATGAGCGCGCTGCGGCCAGAAGTCAATCTTTGGTTTTACCTATTAGGAGCTGTCTACCTTGTTTTTGAATCAGGGTCCTGGAAGTCACCAATTAGGCTAGGCTGGCTTGCCAACAAGCCCCAGGGACCTGTGTGTCTCCACACTCTCAATGCTTGAACTAAAGTGCTTGGGTTTTGCATGAATGTTAGGGTTCCAACTCAAGTCCCCATGTCCCTGCAGCATGCACTTTCCTGAATGGGGGATTCCCCAAGCCCCAATCAAACTAATTGTAACCTAAAACTGCAACCTATGCAAAATCGTTGGGAATGACTTTGCCTTTCCAATTACTGTCTTAGAAGCTTTGCAAACAATTTTCAATTAACGTTCAGTGGCACAATTTATTGAAGTTTCTCAGCATTTTTTCCCCTTGTCTTTCTGAAGTACGCTGATGAGGACTAGAGACAAACAACTGCAAACTAAATAGCTGCTTTGTGATTTGGTAGAGAAATAATGTTTGCTTAATACTGGAATACCACAATAGCCGCCTGGTTGGAATTATGACAGTAGCCCCACATTGTCTCCAACTGTGGTTGAACCTAAGTCCTAGGTAGTTTTCTGGTGTCTGAGGCAACAATCACTGGCTGCCAATATATAAGGCCACTGTCTTACACTTCATCTGCCCTCCTCAACATATCTGCAACATTCACAGAACTATATGTTTTCTACCCCTAGTTCGCTATAGAAGATTTTTCCCATTGTTAACATCAGAAGGAACACCCTGTTTTTTCTCTTTCTTTAAGACCAAAATGCTAAATAAGTTCAGCATTCCCATGGTTGTCTTTAGAAAAGAACCAGTTCCCACACTCAGGATGGCACCATGTGCTTCCTCTTGGTAACACAATATATATATATATATATATATATATATATATCATGTATATGATATATATTCATATATATGATATTCATATATATATGAAAAATACCGATCAAAACTCTTCTTGAGACCTGAGAGATGGCTCAGTTGTTCAAAGTACTTGCTGAGCTTCCACAAGACCCAGGTTTGCTTCCCATTACCCTAATCAGGGAGGCACACAATGGGTTGTAACTCCAAGTTCAGAGCATCTGATGACATTTCTGGCCTCCCTGGGCACACACACAGCATAAGTGTACACACACACACACACACACACACACACACACACGTAGAAATTAAAATTAAATCTTAAAAACATTTTTTTTTTTTTTACTGTAGAAAACAAGGTGAGATAAGTCAAGCCTTTAATCCAGGCATTTAGGAGGCTAAAGCAAAAAGATGAGTTGAGTTTCAGGGCCACTCATACTGAATGGTAGGCCAACATGGTCTCCATTGAGACCTTATCAGAAACAAACAAACAAACAAACAAAAAAAACCTAACAGATAACCACACACACTCACACCCATATCTGCAATTTTTTTCTTTATGAAATCAGCAATCTAGAATTTTTGTTGCCTCATGCTTAAATGTGTACCTTGTTTGACCATTAATGTGCTAGTCTCCAACACTCTCACAAATGTTCCTCTCCAGCCTTCCCACTTGCATTGTGGCAGGTGTGCAATAAAGCCAGCAGGTGTGCAGAACCAAACTTTATGAAATTTGTCTTCAAACTCTACAAAGTGCAGCTGTCGTCCTGATCTACTGTCCATCTGTTGTCTCCCCAGCTTAATGGCAAAAGCTGTGGCAGAACTCAGCTCCCTTCTTTCTGCAATAGAATCTTTACAGCATGTATGCAGATGGACCTAGTGATATCTTTCCAAAGTGTGGCCCAGGAGCAGAGCCAAAGGCATTGCATGTGAACTTCTCAGGTCTACCAAGTGAAAGGCCATAATGGGGTGAGAGGGATCTGTGTTTTAACAGGCAAATCTAATATATGTAAAATACCCCCAGGAGATTAATTTACTTTTGTTTGCTTATATTTTAAATCTGGTCTTTCTATTACGTAAAGAAGTATACATTTAACCCATCCTCGCAATGCAAAAACATCATTTCCCACAGTTATAGTATCTTCTTTCAAAACATACCTTTAAAAAGGGAGCTATGTCTTCCTGCTTCAGATACTCTCAAAGACAAAGTGTGCAATTCACCAGGTCCTCTGTCTTGGCCCACTAGTGCCACCGACTAAAGTATTTCTAGCACAAGGGAGTCCTGGGGTTCAATTTTAACCGTTTGATTATTTTCCTTCTCAAATACCTTTGGAATGGTGTTTATTTAAAATCTACTTGTTTTTCAGAGTTCCCTTCTCTTCTTTGCAGAGTCCTCCTATCCACGTTAAGTGTGTGAAATCTTAGAATAGAGAACTCCTTCTCCTTTCTTGCTGCCTCTCAAGTAGGCATTGGCTGTCAGGTGTCTCATTGAGCTGTCAGGCTATTTCTCTGGCATAAAACAATTCCTCCCCTAATGCAGGGCAAACCTGTCCTGCATTTCTTTAGCAGTGTCTGGTGTTTTGGAATAAGAAGTTACTTATTTGTATATTTAGTGGAAATCTGTGGAATAGCAAACATGTGTCAAGAAACTTGTTAAGTATTACAAATACAAAGATGGAAGAGATATTGGAAGCATGATAAATGATGAAAAGCAAAATGACTTCGGAATTTCTGTCTTGTTGGTGTAAGAAGATTATACTCCAATTGGGTAGACTGCAGGCTGAAAAGGCAGAAGGTCCAAATTATTGGAGGACTTGCTTCCTACAGAAATATTTTGAGTGATATCAAGTCAGTGGGTAGTTGCAGATATATTTTAAGTTCAAAATTTAATATTTATCACATTCATTATTTGTGTGAAGCCAAACCACACTGATATCATACATACTATGATAACAGGAACCCACAGAGAACTCTTGATTATTGTTATTTGAAAACTGCTTCACATATTCCTTATTGTTCTATCTGGTCCATGCTTTTCATATAATCTATTACTCTAAGAAAATCTTCTTCATTTTTCATGATCCTGTTAGGGGTGTTAGTGGGTCACAAGCAACATAGATTGAACATATGTTTTATTTATGACTATATCCAATGAAGTTTTAATGTACTACTCTCCTCTTTTAGATCTTTTTTTTTTTAAGATTTATTTTATTTATTTTATGCATATGTGTGCTCTATCTGCATGTACACCTGTATTCCAGAAGAGGGCACCAGATCACATTGTGGATGGTTGTGAGCCACCATGTGGTTGCTGGGAATTGAACTCAGGACCTTTGGAAGAGCAATAGGCAGTGCTCTTAACCGCTGAGCCATCTCTCCAGCCCCTAGATCTTTTTTGATGTTGAAATAAATTATTTAGGCCATATTATTTGCTAAATATATATTTTGTTCAATTTTTTCACCAGAGGCAGACAAATAACGAGTCAGATATTAATTCTCTAGTCAATGGCATGCTCAATGTCCAGTGGATGGTGAACAGGATGCTTGCCTACTTGTGTCAAGAGGACATCAGGAAGGAAAGGGCTCCATAGTGAGTGAAGACACAGTATATACTGTGCAGGAAAGGGAGGATGGGCAGTATCCCTCGTTCCCCTGCTTTTCCACCAACTATGTTGACTATTTTTACTTGGCTTATTACAAGCTATTAACCTCATATCAAAACTCAAAGGATGTCAATATTTGACTATACCTGTGTTTTTAAAGCCAACTTAATTGACCTTATGACCTTAACAAGTTGCCAGTAAAATGCCTTGTGAAGGGAATATGAAAGGAATTAAAATGTTAAAGAGCTGAAAAATCAGACAAAGTCACATTGGAATTGAAAAAGCAGTTGACATCCTTTGAGATTTTAAACAGCTGATCTTCAGTAATTAAAATAATCATTTTTGTCAAGATTTGTATCTATGCTGTTCTTTAAAACATGCTACACACATTAAACATAAGGCTCGGAAACGCAAACTAATAGTCATGCAAGCCGGTCATTTTGTTAGGTACTATGACAGCCTATTATAGTTATTTTCTAAGCTAATCAGAAATCAAGTTGCTAAGAGACAAGCAACATCTGCTTATCCTAATATAAGAGATAGATAGGGCCTCTTCAAAAACCTCAAGAGATCTGCAGAATATGGCATTCAAAGATGTTTTCTTAACTTTAGATTTTTTTTTGTATCGAGACACAGCAACCCCTGACAGCACCCCCTGTTCTACTCCAAGTAGAAGATGAGCATCGAAGAATCTCCAGTGGGAGATGATTGAATTAGTCGCAAGCCTATCTCTTGGTAGGAAAAGCCCTTGCTCCAACTGTAGACAGAATGCTGTCCAAAAAGGACAAAACGTGGAAGCAGGTAAGTCGACAGCCTAGCTCTGCCAAGACAGGGTAGGTAAGTCCTTCATAAACCCTGCTCTACAACCAATGTCTGTCAGAGAAATGGGGCCAAACGACTGAAGATCAATGCTGTAATGTGTGGAGAGAAAATGGGAACTGTCCAGGCAGCCACTGGTATGTCATTTCTTAGTTTTGGAAGCTGCAGGCCCTGTACTTCCTATAAAATCAGGTATATTTATCCCTCTCAGATCTCTGAGGTGGTTGAAGAATAGATAGCTAGAGTCTCATAATTAAATTTTGAGTTGTTTAGGAGTCAAGAGAGTGTTATAGATCTAAGAAGATGCTTTTAAAATTGTGTTGCAATATAGTATGAATGTTGAGTTAGATATAGAACTTTAAACTCATGGAGATGTTTAGATAGTAGAATGTTAATTTCAGGTACCAAATCCATATGGACTGGACATTGGGAATGTACGCTAAGCCATATAACCCTCATAACTGTGGCCTAATTACCTCTGTTGCTTTGTATTGTATCTATTATTATAAGAGAAAGAGCCATTTGTTGGACTGAAAGGGGAAACTGTAAGGGGAAATAAGATATACCTTAAACTTTAAAAAAAGGGAAGAAGATGAGGGGTTGAGGGTGAAAGGGTGGGACAAGTGGGGGGAGTTAGGGAGGGGATTGTGATTGAGATGTAACTTGAAGAAATAAAAAATAAAGAAAAAAAAAGGAAAAAAAAACATAAGGCTCAGCCAACAACTGATTGTATTAAGGGGGGGGGTTATTTACATATGTTAATTTAATATACTAAGACAAGATTTTTGTCTAGACAACTGCTCTGCAATTGTGATAACCAACTGTTCTGAATGTTCATGATAGGCTCAATATTAACCTATTAATCTTTATTAACTATATACTGATTCTAACTCAACTGTATGCGATTTCTATATTCACAAAGAAAATATTCTTACCTTATTAAAAAAGCATAGGAAAAAACCCCACCAACTTTGCTTTCAATAAACCACAATTCTTTTATATAACAATTTTCTATTGTAATCTCACTAACTGAAAATGTGTAAGGTGATTCTCTTCCAAGTAAGAAAACTTTGATTACAAAAACTATGCAAAATTATGTCTATTTCATATTACTTTAAATCCTCGTGCTGCTGTGTGATTTTGAAATCCATAAGTGTTCTATTTGGGATTTATGTGTTTTAGGCTAGACTAGATGATGAAGATACTTGTGTAGGTCCTGACTAAGGCTGAAGATGCTGATGCCCAGGGATGAAGGACTAGCTTGCATATGATAAAACTGAGTAAAACATACTGTAAGCATCAGCAGCAGCATTAGAATCTAGATGGAAACATTACTCCAGTACTTTTATATGATAAAACTACAGTCTTATCCACTAATGTTTGTCAGCTAGTTACCCAGATTATTATTAAATATATGGTATGTATCAATAAAATGTGATGAAATAAATATGCACATATTAATTCATAAGAAATTCCTGATGATTGATAAAAAATTCATTTAAAAAAATATAATAGTTTGCATTCCCCAGGAAAACACAAAGAAAACATAACTCTTCAGTTGTCTCAGTCAGTCACAGAGACAGAGAAGAGGCCCTGGGTGTGTGTTTCCTTCTCCACAGCAGTAACTACACTGAGCACTCCCACTTTCGAAGAGCTCAGTAAAGAGACTTCTTTCTCTTTCAGATTGGAATTGATTTGATTTCATCAGTACTAATTGATTCTAAATTTTCCATGTGGAGATGATGTGGGGGAAGGTCCTCACAGAAATAAAAAAGTGAAGGAAAAGCAGAAATAATTGCAATGAAAAAATCTTTTACTCTTTCAGTTAACATACATCTCTAATATATATATATAGTTGGAATCAGTATATAATATAAGTTATATATAATATATAATAAATATATATTTTTAAAAATATACACTGTTTTGAAATTAAAATATAATTTCATGATTTATGCCCTTCCCTTTCCTACCTCCAGCTTCTCCCACACATCCTGCCTTTGCTCTCTCTCTAATTCATGAAATATTTTTCTTCAATTGCTATTTTATGTATGTACATATATACATATATACACTACACACATATATGTATATACATATATACATAATGTGTGCACATTTGTAGGTATATGTGTGTATACACACACACACTATATATATATATATATATATAGCCAGCCTAGTCTTCATATCTTTGGTATTATTTGTATATATTTAGTCTAATCCAGTATATGCCTGTGTGCTATAGAGTGCATGTGGAGGAATCTTTATCTGAACTATCTTGTCAAGACTCTGTAAGGTGTCCTATCAGAGAACAAGATGAAAGTCAGTGGATCTATCACTGACAACATGAGAGAACGTATGAAACTGAGAGATTTTGTGAGTCAGATGAGGAAAAACCAAAGTTCAGTTTCTTTGGGCCCTCAGTCTCCCACAGGATCATTTCTTTACCCTCTGCCCCATTCTCTATTTTCATGAACTACTTTTGTTAGGGCACACTCTATATCTTTTACAGATAAAAGTTTCAAGCTCATAACATCCCAAAGGATTTCTTGTGAGTTTCAAGATGATTTGAGGTACTCTTTATAGACTGACAAGTTTTCATTTTATACCCTTAGAGAACAGACATTTTCCCTGTAGAGAGATAATATGTACCCAGGACCATAATCCATCAGTCAGTAAAACCATCAAATAATGAGCAAAGCATATAAAAGTGAACGTTTAAGACTGCTACAGATAGTATAGTTGAATTCAGGGTATTTCATGAATGTTTCAATGCTTTAACAACTATTGAACATTTAACACATATGTCCTCTCCCATTCATGGGAATTCTTCTCGGTTGTCCCTCAGAGACCTGATGATATGCCATGCCAACTCTGACCAACCCTTCTTAGGAACACCAAACCAAGGAATGTTTCAAGGTCTTCCTGCCATGATTTGCGTATGGTTTGTCTCTAGGGAAACTCATATTGAGGCTGGTCTGAGGGGTGACAGTGTTGATTGGTATGGAGACCACCAAAAAGATTAATGTTTTTACTTAAGGGATGAGTCACATTTTGTGGTCTGGGTTTCCCTATCATGAAAGCAGATGCATGAAGCCTTCAAAGTAGGACTACCTCATTCATGTCTCTTGTGGCTGTGTTGCCATGTCACCTCTCCTCCACATTTGTTTACTTCTTTTGCCTTGTTACCCTGTATATAGCCACCATCAATTAACAAGAGCCGTGCTATATCTTGGACTGCCATAACTTTGAATCCAAAATAAGCCTATATACTCGATACATTATTCATCTTAAAGTGTTTGTTATTATGACAGTCTAAGGCATTCACTCCATTAGTTCTTGTTCCTGGCCTTTATTAAGTGTTATGAACTCTGAGAGACCAGGCTTTTGGTTCACACCTGGGGATGATCTTGTTAACGTAACTCATCTGCTTTCTCCTTTCAGACAGTTCACTGGCTTCCTAGTAATTACCAACTCCAAAGAGGACATCCCCTAACTGCAGCTAGATTATAAATTAAATGCACACGTTGTCTCTGTGACTCTTGGGTGCTTTCCTCAGGATGTATTTTTCACCTTTTCTATAGAGTGCTAGGGGACACAATAGAGACCATCAATACAGCCATAGGTTGTATAAGAGAGAAAGAGAGAGACAAGGCATGAGAGGAGAGGAAAAATGACTTGCTGGAGAACCTTAGTTGACAATGAATAAATATAGAGAAGAGCTGTCAAGCCAGCTACATCCAGTCCAGCCTCAGGCTTTAAGTCAGCACAAGTCTGAGGCCAAGAAAAAAAAAAACAAAAGGAAAAGAAACAAAATATATTTAAGCCAGAGAGAATGAGTGGAGCTGAAAATAGGTATCAGACTAGAATTGACAAAAACTGTAAAGTCAAAGGGCTAGGTGATTTTTTTTTGTGAATTCCAGAATCTGCAAACACAGGCAAATGTGCTGGTCCCAAGGCATTGCTGGAAGGGACGAGTTGTATTCAAACCATACTTTCATTCTTAACTTTTTATGTGTTGCAACCTTTTCTATACAGTAAAATCAAGAACTGTAAAATATGAAAATATTTTGAAGTCATTAACAATGTTATTTTCTGACATTTAAACATAGACAGGAAATGGGCTCTTCTTTCTTTCCTAATGCCTAAGAGCCAAGCATTCCCTGCGTTTGTAATGACATTGAGTTTGATAGGCTGTATTTAGTCATCCATTCAACAAGCATTGATTACCTGCCTGCAGGCCTCCCTGTCAAATGTGATAAATAAGTTCCATGAAGAAACAATATCTCCAACTGTCTAGAAGCAGTTATGGAGAGGGCTAGGGCTAGAGCAGAGGCCTGGTGAGTCCCGCTCAGAGTATTATTTACAGAAGAATCTGAGAAGTAAAAGCAAACAGAAATGCAAAATGGTCTCTGGGGTTGTATTGTAAACTCTGCACGTCTAGCTGTAACTTAATTATATGCTTACAATGGACAGAAGTGGACTTAGCAGAGGTCAAGCAATGAGGGACACGTGGTGAATTATGAACAAAGAGCGAGCCTTCAAGAATGCAGCCTGAGGAGGAGGAGGACACTCTTTTTCTCTTGCGTCTCATTATGCTACTCACTTTCTCTGCTGGGCTGAAGATCGCCGGGTGCAAATCACAGCTACAGTCGCCACGACCACCACTGTGAGCACACCAACAGTGACCACAGTTATCACGAGCAGGTTGCTGTTCTTCTGAGGGGTGACACTGCCATGTGGGGGGTGCATCTGTCCAATGGGTGGTTCTGGGGGATAAACAAGCATGTAGAGTTCAGGTTTAGGGAGAGGTTGTCACCACTGCTCATCAACAGTTCTTACTGTTCAAGCCTGACAATGAAAAAAAATGATTCAAGTGAAATGAAGTAAACAGACTTGGACAGGAAAATTTTAGTAACAATGTTATTCAAAATAGCCCAAAGTAGAAAAAATGTAAATGTTGATTAACTAAAAAAAAAAAAAAAATGGTGATATATCCATTGAATGGAATACTACCCGGAGACACACACACACAAGAATGGAGTCATGCTACAATGTAGAAGCTAAAAGAAATCAACTAAAGGATAGATAGTGTTTTATTCCATGTATATAAAATATCTAGAGTAGGCCAACCAATGAAAATAGAATGTATTTTAGTGTTAGCCAGCTGATGGAAAGAAGAACCTAGAGGAAAAGCAGATAATGGTTTTGAGTTCCTTTTCAGTTCACAGAAATATTATAAATTAGCCAGTGATTGTGCTAGTGTAACCAATTGACTACACTAAATATAGCCACCCTAGATCATTTCCAAAGGTGAATTTATGGTAGAGTTTTATCCTGATCAACATGCTGAGACATATAATATTGAGAAAGAATTCATTGAGTCTGGGTTGTTTTGGTCAACTGCTGCAACAGAGCCTGCCCTGGAGTGCTGTTGATACACCAGTAACACTCCACTGGAGAAAACTGGTTTTCCCTTTGCCAGCAGGTATCAATTGAAAATAGCTTCTTGGTTAAAGATGGGATTTTGTATCCACTTTCCCTTCTCAAAAATCTCAGTTCTGGGATTTTGTCTGGTTTGAAGGTCGTGTGTGTGCTGCTCGAGTCTCTGTGAGCTAAATTTGGTATCAGTCCTGTGGTGTCTGGAAGGCATTGTTACAACTTCCCATTGGTATTAAAATATCTGTCAAGAATATTGAGTATCTACTAATAATTTACCAATCTCAGAACAATCATTTCACAAAAACATATAAGACTTTATATCACATTATTTTGAGCAGATGAATGTATGACTGCATTCTGAGATAAATAGATAAATGGTTTCTTGAAATAAATTACACAGATCCAAGCCATGGTTTTTCATCTGACAAACACCCAACAATTCTGAGTAGTCAAAAATTCATTAACAATTTCACTTTTTTATTATTTAGAAGGAATTAAAGTACTGAAATTGGCATGCTTAGTAGTTTTTCAAAATTGAAGTCAATAGAAAAATGTTTTATAGGATCTATAGATCTGCTGATCAAAATTCCTAAAGTGATATCGCAAATCTCAAGCAGAACTACAGGCGAAGGGAATTGGTGCTTCCTTGACATAATAAAGCAGGACTGACTTGAGGTAATTTTCATGGTGGTTGTCAGGCAAACAAATGTAAAACACAAGCGGTGTTTTTTTTTAGAAGTTACAACATGTTCAGAGTCAAGGAGTCTAGTCTAAAAATTAAGTGCATCATAAAATTGAGATAGTACCATATCACCAATATTTAGTTTTGATACTACCTGACATAAGATGTTTAAGAAGCCTCTTCAGCTTCAGCAATTTCATTAAGGGCTCTCAACTATAAAATAATTCATGAATTATAGCATTCTCAATTTTTTAAAGTTGAAATTCAGAAGTGAATTTCTAGAAGGGAGGCATGAAAAAACAAAAACAATAAATGATTAGCAGGTCTAAATGTATCTGCAAATGCCTGGAGTATTCTGACAATAAGCTATTATTCTATTACTATGCTTTTAAGTATGAACACAGCAAATATAGAGAGAGCCAGAAAACCTCCATAATTCTGTCAGTCTGAGGAAGATGTATGCAATTTCATTATGTGAGAGATTTAAGATCAAAACATGTGAAGATATTTTTGTCTATGCAGACTTCTTTTAAGGTTGAGGTGTGACTGCAGACTTGCCTCATGGGGGCTTCACTTACATATCTAATTAGGAAAACAAAAAACAACACCTCGTTCCCAAACCTCAACACATTAGTAGGCTTTTAACTGGGAATCTCAGTTATTATAGGCCTTTATGGGATCGTTTATAATACTCAGGACTTATGTCAGATCACATATTTACCATAATTATTCTGCTAGCAAAACAGTAGAGGAAAGAGATTAAGCTTTCCTTTCACCATCCATGTGTCTAGGAGTTTTCAGTTCCCTGTAATCAGTAAGCATAATAATTTGTCTCTCCAGCAGTTAATCTAGACATATTGAAGGTACATCATTAGTCTCATTCACTTAGCATAATATTTCTAAAACACCATGAAGTGATGGGGAACACTGAAAGTGATGATGCCAATGGTTTATATGAACTGGCTCAAACCCACTGAATGCCATTATCCATTTTGCCTCCATGAATTTGCCCTGTGAGGTAGTGTTTGTTAGGTCAAATTTAATTGTAATTTGATTCTCACTAGGAACCTTAAACAGTAAAAAGAATGCATGTAGTGGCATGAATTTCTCCAAATCTTTATCTGAGGACTGAGTCCTTTAAGCAGGAAAGTGTATTGATTGACATGCTCAGGTAAGGTTTAGTTTGGGGCTTCTTTTTAACCCAAAACTTATTTTGAAGGACTACTTCAAGCACTTGAACAAAACTCCTAAGCTTGATACACACTGGGGATTGCAATATTGAAGAAGTGAAAATACAGCAAGTAAGAGTAATTTTGAAAAATTTATCATTGCTTATGCCTATATATTAAGAAGCACATACATAATGAAACAGAAATTCTCTTGTAAAGAATTTACTTAAGTCAGATTCTTAGGCAATTGTGAACAAATTGCAATTTTAGTTGCTAAATCTAACTATTGAAGACTGTATCCTTCAGGAGACGTGGCTTCAGAGAAAAGACAATTTTGGTTGTGGTTTACATTACTCCACCATTAACATTTACATTCATTGCTTAGCAATACTGAAAGACATGAGGGGATAATTACTCTTTCTATATTATCCATATGGATTGCTTCTTTAATTTTATAATATTCTGTACTTCAAAAAGTACTATCCTATGACCATACTTATAACTGAGAATGAATTCCTCCTCAGATAATTTCATAAAAATTGGTACTTTAGGATGATTCAAAAATAGTTTTATTTAAAAGCATATATGAATGTATGGATACATATATACATATGTATGTGTGTGTGTTGTATGTATGTATGTAAGGGAGAATGAATATTTTAGGTCAGAGGATCACAATGAGCTTCATTTCACTATGTGATCCAGGAATCTAACTCAGGTCCTCAGATTTGTGGCAAGCACCTTTATACATAGAGGAACCTTGCTGGCTCAGTAGAATGACCATATTATATATGATATGGTATCTCTATCATTCACATATTTTTTCATCACATTTTTTTTGTTCCTGAAGTAATACAGGATTAAACTCATGCCCACAATTTTTTTACTAGAACCCTACACTCACAAGAGTCTTAGTAGCTTTTTTTCCTTCAAAATATTTATTTATATTTTATGTATGTATGGTATGTATATGTATGTCTGTGCACCACATGTATGTAGTGCCCAAGGAGGGTAGGAGATGATACAGAAGTCCATGGAACTAGAGCTATAAACAGTTGTGAATTGTCACATAGATACTTGGAACTAAACTCGAATCAGCAAGGACAGCAAGTATTCTTAACCACTGTAGGATTTCTCTAGACTGTTAGTAACATTTCTGGACTGACCATTTAATGTAGGAAGTATGCCTGGTATACTGTTAAGGTGTAAGGCAAACTTTGATTGAGAATAAGTTAATGAAATTAGCAATATTTGATAGACAGAATTATCATTACCCAATTTTATTTCACAGGGGAAACCACAGGTCTGGTTTCAGTTTCAACACATGCCTTTCATATTAGTGTTGTGTGTTCTGGGCTTGTATTTTCCAGAGACTGCTAGAGCTAGGCACTGATTTTAACAGACATTACAGAAATGAGGGAGAGTATATGTAAGGAAAAAACAGTACAACGTGGACCTTTTAGAGAAAGAATCCTGTGTTTAATTTTAGTTAGACATGACTGAAATATATTTTCAGGACGTTCTCTAAAGTATGAATATCATAACCCACCAAGCTAATACATGTGTTGAAACCTGATCTCTCTTCTGGTGACATTTCTTGGTGCAGCTTCTGGGTGTGGTTATGTAATGCAGTTAGAACCTCCATCAACCTAATCTGTGTCCTTATAAGAAAAGCCTAGAGAATCCTAGTTACCATCTCTACCATGGGAGGATACAGAATACACCACATTTGAAGTAGAGAATAAGATTTTACCATATGCATAACTTATTGTGACCTTGATCTTATACTGTCTGTCCAGTCTTCAGGAGAACTATAAGCAACAAATTCTTGCTGTTTACAAATTACCTAATGTAAAGTATTCTGTGATAACAATAGGAATGGTTAGAAAATGTAAATGAAAGCAAATGTGTTTGTCTATATTTACATAAAGTGCATGAACAGCAGAGGAAGTTATAGTGCAAAATTGAAAAGTTATTAAGGGACTTTGCTGTGGACAGTGGGACAAGCACCTTGTTATATAAACACACACACTCATGTGCACACACACACACACACACACACACACACACACACCCTGTGTATATATGGATATACTGATACCTTTGGGAAAAACTGATGCATTTGATTATATCACACAATAGCATACATTAGGAGAAAAATCACTTAATTTAACTATTTAGTCTAATTTTCAGCCAGAAAACGAATTAAATGACAACCTTGTCTTCTCATCTGTATCTTTTAATAGAAACCTACCCAAAGGGACATGGGTATGTTCATTAATCAACTCTCTCATGCAAACCTACTGAAGTGGTTAAATAATTTCATTAGTTATAAAATAAAGTAGTGTAGAGCAGTGAAGAAAAATGAGTGAGAACTATCTTAAACACATAGATAAATCTTAACAAACTTAAAAAGTCACATTATAACATTTCCTACTGTATGCTATTGTGTGGTATAATCAAATTATAGAGGATTTAAAGAACAATTGATATTTTTCATAAATTAAAAAATGTGAAATAATACATTATTTCTTTACATAGCCATGTGTAGGAACATCAAATTGAATAGTATATCACAGAATTAAAATGGATATATGCAGACATCCAGAAGGTTCCAACTGCTTGATGAAACTGAAGCATTTTGATATGTAATAAAAGTTATTATTATATTTTGAATGCCTGATTTGTTTTTAGTAAGTTAAAGCAAGCAAGGACAGCATATTTTCTAATGGCAAGCATGGTATATTGATTATTCCTTTGATTAGACTTAATTTATTCTTTCAAAGACTGTTTCAGCAAAACTGAGACAAGTTTGTGGAGGGTGGCTTTCAGCTTGCTCCTTGTCCATTACCTGCTATTTCCTCCATGTGGTAACCCTAAAATCCCATAGTTATATGGAAAACCTTCACTGGAGGAAGCAAGAAAGATGCCTAAACGTGAGAGTAGACAGAACAATTAATAATAAAATACCATAGGATTTAAAGAGTAAATGTTACTTTTTGATAAAAAAGAAAAATCTTAGTAACTTCATCACATAAGGTTGGTTTCAATTTAATTCTTAGCCGTTTTTTCTCTCCAATAGAAAAGGCTGTTATGAACATTTGAAATACACTACCACATTTCAAAATTTCAGTATTTAATAAACATTTTCCTGGTAAGTTTTGTTTTGTTTGTGGTTTTTTTTTTTTGTTAACTTGACAGAAATTAAGGACATCTGGGAAGAGGAACCTTGATTGAGAAATGCCTTCATTAGATGGGGCTATAGACGAGCCTGTGGGTCATTTTATTGAGTAATGTTTGGTGTGGTAGTGTCAAGTCCACTGTGGGTGGGGCCACTCCTGGGAAAATGATCCTAGGTTGTATAAAAAACCAACCAATGCAATACACAAACAGTAAGCCAGTAGGCAGCTTTTTTTCCATGGCCTCTGCTTCAGTTTCTGCCTCCAGCTTCCTACTTAGTGCTCCTGATGGACTGACTGTAAACTGAAATAAACCATTTCCTACCCAAGTTTTTTGATCAATGTTTTCTCAGCCCATTAGAAAGCAACCCAGGAAAGACCTGTATCATTATAAATTTCACAGTGCTGGAACTTTTCTAATTATTTTCTCCATGCACCTGTCACCTCTAATTGTCATCATTTCCTGGTGGAATGTGTCGTTTGCTAACAATAACATTTTTCTATCACCACAGTGAAACCCTAAGTCTACAGTTCTTGCCCTTGTCAATAGCAAATTTGTTTTGGATAGTGTAGAATTAACCATGTAATTAGTGTATCTAATCCAATAGAACTCAATTTATATACTTACCATTGAGAGTGCTTCTATCAATCAAGTTAGTATCAACTGGCCAATAACCTCCATCTCCATGACGACCTGTGTATATCAGCACAATAGAATGTTATTGGATTCATCCCAGAGAACTACAAACAAAACAAAATGAAAAGACATAGAAAAGAATTCTAAATATACTATAAAGGAGCAGAATTATTTGGACTACTCATATGAATTTTTTTTTGTTTTTGTATATTTATTACTTCAAGTTATATCTCTATCATAGTGCCCTCCTTCCACCCCTCCTGGTTCCACCCTCCCACCCTCACCTCCCTCTCCCACCCATCCCACTCCTCTGATGTGGAGGGTCCCTATATATCAGCCCCACTCAGTTCAATAGTCATATGAGGGCTAAGAGCTTCCTCTTGCACTGGGGACTTACATGGTAGCACCTCTAGGTAAAATTGTCCCATTAATAGATAACAAAGTCTATATTCCTGTTCCTTTCAGTCTGTTGGTTGTAGGATAGTTATCCTGTACTATATGGCTAAAATCCAATTATAAGTGAGTAGATGCCATGTGCATCTTTCTGTGTCTGGGTTAGCTCACTCAGGATGAGCTTTTCTAGTTCCATCCATTTGGCTGCAGATTACATGATTTCCTTGTTTCTGATAGCTGAGTAGTATTCTATTGTGAAAATGTACCACTTCTATGAATTTTATCTTTTCAGTGTGCAAGAAAAATCTGTCATACTTAAACCATTTAAATTCAACACTTCTCTGGGAAGCAAACTCCTTTGGTTCCCTTTCTTTCTATCTATCTATCTATCTATCTTTCTTTCTTTCTTTCTTTCTTTCTTTCTTTCTTTCTTTCTTTCTGTCTGTCTTTCTTTCTTTTCTCCCCCCTCTTAATACTTATGCTAAAATATCAAGAAATAAACACAAAATGTACAACATTGCCACTCTATACGGTTTTCTCCTGGAGACTTCAGAACAAAGATGACTTGGGTCGTGGCCTCTAGGTCTAGCCAGCTTTTATTGTTTCCTGCTTGTCACAGATTATTAGCAAGTTCTTTGCTTGTCTAACTAGGGCAAAACTTGTTTCATTCTAAATTTGGCTACGAATACTTGTAGGTACTCTTATGTGCTAACTATAGTACCAGAGAATAAATACTAGCTAGTATTTAAAAAAATGTTATCAAGATCCCCATGTACATAGTCTACATATCTGTTGCTAACACACAGAAAAATAAAGGATGCTCCTTTATTATAGTATTATTGGGAACTTGGCCTCCCACAGGTGTTAAACATATGTGAATATAGCGTTTAAAAGAATTGAGCTACAAATCAATCAAAATACTTATATGATAATAAAAAGCTGATTTACAATGCTATAGTACAGATGACCATATATTCTATCCATAAATAGAGAAGTGTAGTTATTTGATTAGCTTTGCTGTTTAGAACATTAGGTGGAGCATTCATAGAAAACTATTACAG
The DNA here is from genome assembly GCA_907164525.1 of Lophiomys imhausi. Taxonomy (NCBI): domain Eukaryota; kingdom Metazoa; phylum Chordata; class Mammalia; order Rodentia; family Muridae; genus Lophiomys; species Lophiomys imhausi. The sequence continues at coordinate 2,781,614 of CAJQZJ010033828.1, read as the reverse complement.
ACTTGATTCTATATGCAAACACATTTCAGCATACAGCATTTGTTGCTGAAGTAATTCCAGTTAGGATAGTGGGAGGGGGATGGCCAAAGTAACGATGGTTTTCTTTGGTTCCATTAATAGTCTACAGGTTTCTTTATCTTTCTGACTTACAAGTAAGCCTTATGACATTCCTTTGCATGCCCAAAAGTTCTCACTAGTGTTCCCCAAGCATTTCATAATTTTATTTACAAAAGAGCTGTGGAGAAGCAACTTAGTATTCTGTTCATTGACTCTCTGAGCACATCTTTTTAAATCTTTTGGATATCAATTCTCAGCTGAAGAACTGGACACCAGGCTTCCAACAAGTAATGAAAGAAATTAATTCAATCACAGTGAATCATACGCTTCACATAAAATGGCATACTTAACTCTGATGGATATTGACTTGACTGTGTGTGTGTGTGTGTGTGTGTGTGTGTGTGTGTGTGTGTGTGTGAAAAGAAGTAGAAATTAGGATGAAATTTCTGTGTGTATGTAGTAGGGAAGTTTGGAGGTATGCTTGTGAAAAGAACAGGTTAAATGAGAAGAGACTACATTTTGGTAGGGTAACTATGTCAGTGGACAGTGCTAACATTTCCCACATACCTGACTTATATAACCAACCCGTCTAAAGTTTCAAGAAGCACAGAAAATCTTTGCCTTTAGCACACTGTGCAATCAATGTTGGAAGAAGTCAAGTGAAACAGGATTTCAGTATGAATATTAAGAACACTTTTGGAGCAACTGAAAGCTAGATTTCAAAGCAGTCAACCAAAAGACACCCTAACATCCTAATCAGTCAGGCCGGTAATGGCAATAAACGACTCCTGTAGGGAGGAATCCTATATTGGTTGGAAATTAGGTAGATAGCCCAGGGAGGATTTTCCTTTCCTCCAGCCTCCTGACAAATGTCTTTTTAATGAAGTTTCTAACACTCTTTGGGAGGATGTAAAAACAAGTTCACAAGCACATCCATGTTTTACTCAGACAGGAAGCTATATATGGACCTGGATTTACATTGATAATACAGCAAGTAAAACAACAAAACAAAACAAAAAATCCTCTGATGATATCATACAGGCCAGAGTGTTAGGATAAAGACACTGTGGAAGTGCTTTAAATAGCATGTAGCTTAAAACATGGATACTTTTTCCACAAAATCCAGTGTGTTGGCTTGGCTAGATTTTTGTTGTTTTTGACTAGATTGATACCACAAAATAAAACTGAGTAACTCTTAAAGGGCTCAACAGAAAGTATCTTTTAGGAAATGTGATATAATCAAGGAAGAAGATTGGATTATGGCCATTTAGTTCATAAGGAAAACACAAAACCCATTTTCAGGATATTGATGACCCTAAGACATCTTAATCTAAACACATGGATTTGAGCTTTAATTTTGTGCTAAGTTTCCTTTCTCTGAAAAATTCTTTTAACTCCAAAGAGGCTTTTTTTGATGGCTAAAGTAATAAATAATAACTATTACTAATGGTGATAGCAGTGACAAAAATATATGCCTCTATCAATGCTAGGAAAGTGCCAGACAGTAGGAAGATACTAAGGAGCCAAAGGAAATGATGCTAGTGACTGGTGCTGCCAGGCAGGCCAAACATGTTTGAGGACCTATTGCTGTGGAATGATATTAATGTGTTCAGTTAATTGGCCAATTTCATAAGCACTGACTTACAGAAATAGAGGAGTAGTTGGAATTTGGAAGATGGTTGGAGTGAAAGTCAGTCACTGTAAATATTCAAACTATAGCCCTACCTCAAAGGTCTCAGTTTCATTAAAGGATAATTAAATGTTAATAACTTACTCAACATTTATTGAATGCTTGCTACACAAAAGACATAGTCCTACATTCTCAGGGCAAGGGAAGTACAGGTACAGAAGATGCATTAGAATGCTGTCCTGTGATGACTGCTTACATTGGTTCATTAGATCTAAAGCTTATAATCCTATTCTTAGTTAATAATAACCAGTTATTGGTAGTTTGTAATTCACTCTGAGTTTAATGATCTAAACACAACTTAAACCATCTATTTATTTTTTATATAATTTATTTTTTATTTCTTCAAGTTACATCTCAATCACAATCCCCTCCCTACTCCCCCTTCCAGTCCCACCCTCCTTACCCTCTTCCCCCTCAACTCCCCATCCTCTACCTTTTTTTAAGTTTAGGGTATATTTTTATACAACATTAGCAGATTTTCCTAAAAACTGTTTTTCATGTATATAGTATTAAGAAGACTACCTGCAAAAATAACTTGATAATTTAGTGGTGTTGTTTTAGAATTTTAATAATTAAATTTTTAGAATCTTCAAATTATTTTTATGTAATATACTAAATCTCCAAACTTTGAAAATTTGTGAGGCTCCCAGAGTTAATTTGAAAATAGCTCAAGGGTCTATGGCCTCCAAAGTCATTGCTCCCAGGACTGAAGATGAAAAGTGTAGAAGTCTTACAGCTACCTTTGGGACTATGCAAATTAGTGTCTCCTTAGTTCCAGGGGTACCTGTGATGAACTTTCAATACTGGAGTGGAGACTTCTGTCAATTGATGTTTTCCAATGTATTAGTAAATACTGTGCATTTCAATTTCGTGTATCTTTACAGTTTTTCATTACGATTTTGTTCTTAGAGGCCACTTAAAATATTGTTTCTGTATTTCTATTGCGGAATAGTATGTGTACATGCATGGGTGCATAGGCATTGTCTGTGTATGTATGTTTGTCTAAAATTAAACTTATTAATCTTTATTTGATGGTCTTACTTGCAGCACAGGTGGGGAATATTTTCTATGACCAACACTTTTTGGCAACTAGAGAAGATGAATTCCATTTTGCTTTGATGCCAGGGTCTACTTTGTTTCTGTGAGTGTTTATAGGTTGAGGAAGGAGAGTGGGATATTAATGTGCAGAGGACATTTAGGAAGTTGGATGTGGTAGCTGTAATCTCATCTTAAATCCATCTTCTCTGAATGGGCATCACAGGGTACAAACTATCAATCCCCAGAGAAATACATATGGGCCATAATCTAAATCAAATGGGCAGATGGGTCATCTGACAAATGTTCTCTGCACAGCCGTGCAAGGATGCAGAGCATGAACCTATCTTCTTGATCTTAGAATTGGTTTTCTGCGAATAATTCTGGGGGCAATGACGAAAAATTCATTGATTTTATGTCTTGTACACTAGTGGATAAAGAAGATCCATTAATGTAACCTGAATACAATTTTACTGCCCAACACACAGATCACATTGAGATATATTTAAAACAGATAATTTGTCAGAGGCGAGATATATATGTGAGGGATTAATTTATCACTCTGTTGATAAAACTGCTGACTTTGAGGAAAGATATCAGGGCATCAAGAACCAGGAAACAGGATAATAACTAACACCCAAGTGTTTGCAATCACATATTAATAGAAAGCAGCTGCTTTTTTCCTAAGGTCCAATGCACTGTGTTTAAATAAACATAAAAGTGTCATCGAGTAAAGGAAAACATAACAGCTTCCGATTCCTCCTCACATATGAAGTTTGGTGCTGAGTAAATCCTTAGTGTTTTCCCTTCTTCAAAACTTACAGTTGCATTTGCTACCTGCAGATATTCTAAGAGCAATAATTTGCCAAGTAGGGAGGGTTTGGTAAATAACTTTGTGTCCTCTAAGTGAATAATGTGTGCATCTCTTCCCCCATTTTAATCATAAAATGTTGGTTTTTTCTATGATAAATTTTGTCTGCACACCAGTTACTGCGAATGAAGTTAACTCTTGCTAAGAAGACAAATTTGTAAGAATTTTTAGAACTCAAACTAGAAATTAAGATTAGAATTTCATGCATAAATGTGATGAGTTCTGTGACTATATAGTCATGGTAATAATGCAATGCAAGAAGGAAAAGGGAATGACAAATGTTGTGGAAATTGTTAGTCATGGCATTCTGTACTTGAGGAATTTATATGGATGATTCCTGATCATGGTGTCTCCCCTGCCAGGTAAGTATGTATATGGATGATTCCTTTATCCTAAATCCTTGCTTTTGGTGGACATCTTAACTTAACTCTGAGTATTGATATCCTGAGGTAAATGTATAATTTGACCAACACATGTGGGATGGTTTCCTGAGAAACTGCCTAGGGAAGGGAAAAAAGTTTAGAAATAACTAATTTTTCTCCTAAGTACTAAATAAAACCAGCACTGTCAGACTTATCTGGACTCCTAAATATGAAGATGATACATGTTGGTCAATAAAACAATTCAATGCAAGTACCTTACTTCACTAATTAAACATGGATACAGACATAATCTGTGTTATTTATATGCAATACTATAATTTGTAAGTATTCGTACATTTATTTCTAAACATTGTATCACTTCTGCATCTCACCCTCTTGTCACTGAAATTATAAAAAGAAATAATTAAAAAGTAACCAAAGAACCCAATCAAACAAATATATTTTAATCATAGCCAAGCAGTTAACTTTCTCATTAAAGATATCAGGTAAAGAAAACTCATAATTTCTGAACTTTATGAACCTTATAAGTTCATCTACCATACTAGTACCTTATGAAATTTTGCTACATGACCCTGATAATCTACATCATAACTAGTCATATTTTAAAAGTCCAGTACTTTACTAGTTGTAGTTATTATTAACATAACTTTAGACGTATCACTGATTAACAATTCACTTCTTAATAGAACATGGGCCATTTCAGTGCTACTGGCACAGAGCTTGATAGTGCTGTCTGAAGTCGTTTACTTCACTGAGTCTCTCCTTATGCCTCTTTGCCTCTAGCACATCTGATATAATGGCCATCAGAAGGGTCTCAGGAATCACTTTACATGCAGTCCTGTCTTTACCAAAATCTAAAGCATCATTCTGCTTTTCAATATATAAGGGCTTTCCTGGAAGACAGAATCTTCCTAGGAGCTCATTTGCCAGGCACTGACAACATGGAAGATGAGGCACAGCCTTATGTGGTTCATAAAATAGATGCTCTCCAAGTCCACAGAATGACTCTGATAGTCTCTCCCCAGAGTGCTGTACAAGATTATCCAAAATACCGATTTGAAATGTGTTGGTATGTGGGTGAAGCTCTAAGTCACACAGAGAAAGCATAGAAGAGATGGGTTCATTCTTCTCCAAGGGAAAACTGCTGAATGAAGACATTAAGCCCTGCACATCCTGCCAGTGGATATAAATAATGAGTGGGTTGGAGTTTCCTCCCCCTTATGTCTACTCATGCTCCACCCATGCATTCAATAGAAGCTTCAGTTGTGTTGTGTAACAGTTTCATCTGATATTTAAGCATTCTATACTGTAGGAAAGCCCCTCATTAAAAAATAAACAACTCAAAATAGCTTCCTGACATTTCTGAAACTGACCAGGTTTACTAGGCTCATCCTTCTCCAAGAGTATAGATACAGGGAAGACTGTTGAAAATCTCTCTAAGACCAGTCAGGATGCAAGAAAGACTTTGACTCAAGCTTAGCTTCCTGCAAGAAGCAGGGATAAGCTACATTTATGAGAACAAACAAAGATCTGTCTGGTAGAAGCTCAGACCAACTGAGTCACCTGGAAAGCATACTCTCCCACCAACTGAGCTGCCTGCAGGCTTTACAGTGTGCTCTGGGTTCCCAGCTTTTGTGAGCTGTTACCCATGCAAGGGTGTGCTTGGGTGATAGTAGCTTTTGAGTCATTTCTGTCCCTGTAAGAAACCTGCCTCAGCCATATTCCTGAAAGTAATCCCAATACAACTCATTGCTTGATTGTATTTGTGTTTGGCTGTTTAGTATCTCTCCCTGGGGTGAGTAGATACACTTGTAACATGCTCCCAAGAAAACATTTGTGGAAAGAGTTTTATTTATATATATAAAAAAAAAACAGTTATGAAAATGTTTTCGTGTGATCCAAGGTGTGAGGCTACTTCAGTTAGGACCACGGGTGTAAACTATTAACTGTCTCTTGAGATATTGGGGCATGATTTAGCCAGCTGGGCAAGTCCAGATTAGAGAAAGGGGGGATGAAAAGAAGAAAGAGGAGAGAGGGGGGCTACAAAGAAGAAAGTGGTTGCTGCTCTCCCTGCTGCTCAGTGTTTGCCCAAACTGCTGAAGATTCTTCTTGCTGCTGTTTCTTGGTTTGCTGGATTTCTGGCTATTGTGACTACTGAGATTGGTATTGCCCCCAAAGAACCCAAGGACCCTAATCAGCAGGAAGTAGGTCAAAGAGAACTGTGTCCTTTTTCTCTTCAACCTTCTTTCCCTCCCATCTAGTGTTGGGAGGTTGGAAGGAACAAGGGTTGGAAGGGAGGTAGAGGTATTAAGTATAGTAAAATAATTAGAGTGAATAATAAAAGAAAAATAATAAAAGTCACCTGTTTACAAACTCTGTCACACAATATGATTGGGGCCCCGGTCAAAGACTCAGCAGAATCAAAGGAGAGTTGGGAATGAGCAAAGGCCTGGTCCTGGCCATGTATAACAAGGCCCCAACTGAGGTCAATCAGCCCGAGGGGGTAACATTTACAGAGAAAATTCTGATACAACCAACACTTCCTGCTTTGCATTTGATTGTTTTTACTGTGGCAATGGCTACATGGCTTTTGTTCTGAGTAGTGAGACTTCCAACTAAGGTTAAGCCAACAGGATTAGGAGTCTCTGTAGGGAAATCCCAGGATGGCAGTCATTGTTTGTGTGGTATGGGGTGGAATGACCACTTGATGTGTGGGTGCACTGTGTGAGTTTAAGGATGTCCTGAAAGCAACATACTGCCTAGAGACTGTTTTGCCATTTTGCTTGAGAGTAGTCTACAAGGTTTGAGTTTGTCAGCAAGCACCAGCAGAGGCTAACTGGCCTCTGTTGTGTGTCGTTAAGGAATGCTTCTGATACTGACATGATGACCAAACATGGGCATGTTTGTGTAAAGGAGGAATTTCAGCTAGAAAGGGAGAAACAGAAGCATCCTCCACATCAGCCTCTGATCTGCTAAGTAAAGGAAGAGACAGCGATGTTGGCTTGTTGATTTTTACAACTTGGATGTTAAAAGACAAAGAGAACTCATGTTTGAGTCATGCTCAAAAGCCCTTCCTGAGATCCAAAAATGTGAAAGTGATAGGGAAAATGAGAGAGCAAGGAACATATGGTCAACGTGATAGACAAAACCCTCAGGTCTGATCTTCAGGAGAAAATGAAGGGAAAATCTGTGACCCAAGTTCAGATGCGAGCCTTAACAGTGGTCCAGTATAAGAAACTGGGCACTTGAATTGTTGGAACTAGGAAGGTTTTTTAAAGGAGCAATGGAATAGCCTGCCTTGTGAGGCTGTGGGATGTAGGAACAGATGAGATTAGTCTGACTGCCATGGGGACAGAACAATGGAGCAGGACAACTACTCTTCCCTTCTTAATGATAAGAATCTAGAAACTGAGACAATATGAGAAAAAAAAATCAGTCACTAATGGGAAAAAAAAATCAGTCACTAATGGGCTGGTTTTTCAGAGCCAGTAGAAAGACTTGATTATCTCCATGATAAAACTATGCAGGAGAAGACATTCAAACCTTTACCAGGGTATGGGTAATTATTCCTCAAGATTTAGTGTGGGTATGTTTCCCTCTTAAAAGAAAAAATGTCAGGCTCATGTTGAGAGTGAACAAAAGAAACTCATTCTAAGTTCCACTATTTTATTTTCAGACTTCATTTAATCATGGAGAGAAACTAAACTCACGTCCCAGGCTCTAGGGGAGCTGGGGACTTCCCAATAGCAGCATAGCTTCTGTTGTAAGGAACTAGTTGTGTGAGTCCTGATATCTCAAGGACAACTTCTCCATCTTGCTGGCAGTGTCAAACAAGTTCATGTTCCCAGTCCCAGGAACCTATTCTTGTTCTGACTGACGGAAACTCCCTTGCTCAACCTCTTATGTCAAAATATGATCAGACAGTGCTTACATTCCACCCTGCTTCCCCTCTCTCAATGGTTCTATCCTTTAAATATGGTGCACAATATCCCTCCAGGGTTTCAGTTCAGCTCCGTGGTCTGTTTTTTTGGCCCTGATAAATCAGTAGAAGCTTGATTACAATAAAATGTTATCATCTGTATTGACCTGGTGTTTGAGTTACATTGGATTAATGTTGTATTTAAGTGGACTCTAGATCACCAGGAGTAGAGACAGTTGGTCTAGCCTGAGCTTCTCCCAGCAGCCTAGTATGGTGGGTAGAGAAGTACCAGCTATAGTTTAACAAACAGGGCTACCCCATGGTTTCTCAGATCCAGGGAACCAGCAGGCACAAAAGTGGAAAACAGAACCATGCTCCATCATCCCCCACCTTACCCCCATTCTGGGTAGGGATAATAAACTTGACCCAGGTAGAGCTCTAGAGTATAGAGGTAGAATGGCTTAGAGAGAATAACGGTGGATTGTAGTGAGCTAATTAAGTTAGTGCCTCCTAACTGTGCTGTTATTATACCCAAGACTGGTTTGTGAAGGAAGCAATTGATAAAAATTGACTGACATTTCCATACTGTATTAGATGTTGCATATATATGAGTCTAGTATCTTCTTTGCTGTGATCTTCAGCAATCACAAGAAACTTGCTCAGAACGAATGACAATGGAATTCAGAATGTCTCAAAAAGGTTTTCTTTATAAACCAACTATTTGTTATGGGATAATGGTTCAGGATGTTGTCTTGTCCTGTTCATCCTCTGGAAAAGTGTTACTATATAGATAGCATGATCTAACACTTAAATGTTTTGAAGACTTAGACTCTTATTTAAGAGACATACAAGTACACCTAAAGGATAAAAGAATAAAGATGCTCCTGGAGTCATAAAATTATCAAAATGTCCAGTGCCGGGGGGGGGTCAGTTACTTTTCTATTAGTTTTGGCTAAGGAGATATTAGAGGCCTCCAAAAGATAAAACTATTACCACAGTTGTTGGTTGTGGCAACAGAATTACAGAACTGAGTGGTGAGACTCCATTGCTGAAGATAGTGTACACGTTGGTTTTAGGACTTAGAGAAACAAAGCTAGTCCTGAGTCTGAAGTGCTTCTTCACTGTGAGCTAGATGCTGTAGCAACTGGTTTCTACTAGTGGTTCTGGGGAGGATTCTACATGAAATTACAACTCAAGTAAGCTGTGGTTCTGGAATACATCATCAAAAGAAAAGTGCCAGGTGACATGTGCCAGCTAGTACAAAAGTGGCATAATTGGTTATGGATACAACTTTCTGATTGGACATAAGGCTTATTTCACAGGGAGAAATTTGCTACTAATACTAGGAACTTAGACAAAAAAAAAATGTATGGCTGGGGAGGTCATAGACTTCTTGGTGGGAAAGCTGCAACTGTTATTTATAAAATGCATGTGATATGCTTGTAAAACTGCTCTTTAAACATGTGTGTTTGTGCCCATAGATGACTATTGTTGTTGTCAGCCTCAACTCATAACCAGTGGTGGAACTCCTGAGAACAAGGGATTGCTGCTGTGACATAGATGCCCAAGGCTTAAGTTTTATATAGACATTTACATAATTCCCTCCAAGGCTTAAGAAGGAGTATCATAGAAGAGGGGTAAAAAGAATGTAAGAGTCAAAGGAGGGGGTGGAGGAGTGCTCTGTAGCAGTTTCCTCTGAGACTGAAACATTCCACCCTGCAACAAACTTCCCTAAGACACACAATGAGCAACTTAAAATAGTTTCAGGAAGTCCCTGAAACTGACCAGATTCACTAGGCCCTTTCCTTCCTTAGAGTATACAAGCAGAAAAGACTGTGTGGAATCGCTCTAAGATGGCCAAACTACAAAGAAGACTCTGAGACAAGACCCTACCCCCGAACCTCCACCCCCAGACTGAAAGTATCAGAGACCAGCCAGACTGCCTACATGATACAAAGACCATTTGAGCTGCCTGGAAAGGACATTCTGTAACCTGTTGAGGTGCCTGCAGGATGTGAAGTGCTCTCCATGTTCCCAACTTTTGTGCTATGTCACACGTGTTCTAGTGGACTTTAGTGACATAGCTGCCTTTGAGTCATTTCTGCTCCTGTTACCTAGTTCACCCATATTCATTTTAGGAATGTCACTAAAATTCATTGGTCACCTAGTCAGACATGGCATTTCTGTACTTTGATCTGTCCTGGACTCACTATCAGAGGTAAATAGGGGTGTGTGTATGCGTGTGTGTGTGTGTGTGTGTGTGTGTGTGTGTGTGTGTGTGTGTGTCCTCACCCTGGGAAAAGTTTTTCAGGCAACAAGTGAATCTACTGATTGAAGCATTAGAGGAATAAAGTGGCTGTTGTAGAGGTGTTTATACTACTCCAAGGGGAAAAGTTTAAACCCCTAGATCATTTCTAGAAGTTAAAATAAAACCCAATTTGTAAGTAAGCAAAAATAATGCGACAATGAGGTCATTAGCTCCTTAGGACTAGAAAAATGATGGGAGGATTTTCAGAGGACACAGAACTTGAGGAGAGAGAGATTAACTAGCTGAGTTCTGTGAGATATAGAAAATAATATTCCTTATATATTTTAACTAAAAGTTTCCTTACTTTGGGGGGAGACAGAGTCTGACTTAGGGAATTTTGCACAGTCCTATCTATTTGAGAAAGATTATCCTAATTAACCATAAAGAGATGTAAAGAAGCTGTTGCAATAAGTAGGATGAGAATAATGTTAGTTATGGATCTGGAAAACAGACCATTTACACATGAGTGGATTATGGCTTAGAAAGATGAATTTATTCAGGATCACATTATTAAGGAGCTAAGTCTGCCTAACTCTGATGATGGTTTTCCATGGTGAATTAATTAAGTACAAGAACAAATGAAGAAGGAGAAAATTGAACTAGTTCACACCTTAGAGTTAATTATGATATGGCTGTAGGAGTATTTAGGAATCTATGATATGAGACATATTACCTGTATTATTAATAGGACATATAAAACAAGGCAGGCTTTGTAAGGAAAAAAAATATAATGTTTACAACCATACAACCATACAAACACTGGAGAAAGGGATGTCGTCACTCTGGAAAGGGCATAACAGAGGCTAGCATAGCAGTACACACCTGCTACAGTGATCCCAGTATAGGAGAGGGTCAGACAAGAAAATTATGAGTCTTTGGCAAGTAATGATTACCCTGTGTCTCAGAGAATAAAACAAAGTCAATCAAGCAACAACAACAGCATGAATGCAAAGCATGGCCTCAAAAGAGGGGAAAAAATAGGCTTTGAAGATATGGTACATGACTGACAGCCAGGCAACCTCCCTACCCCAGATAATCTTTTCATTCTCTTTTCCTCATGCTCTCAAGCAAGAAATGTTAATGTGAGTGGGGCTTATGTAGCTGAGGATCCAAGAGAGCAAATGCAGTGGTTCTTTGATGTGTTGAAAAGAAGGGACACTTTAGAATTACTATGTTAGAGAGAAGTAGAAAACCTTCTTTCAAGTTCATCTTTTTAACATAATAACTGCTATGCATAGCATTCCTCAGGTGTACCTTACACCCATCTTACAGTTCTAATTTGCCCATCTTCTGGTTTCCTGACCATCCCATCCGAAGATTTTATTAAACAGAACTCTAATAGTTTTCCACTGAAGTTCTATTAACACATTAGCCTTGAGGACAGGTTTTAAGAAATCACTTTCTTTACTTGAGCCCACAATGATTTCCCATCTGAAATGCTGAAATCTCCATTTTAATGATAACGTGATTTATCACTTAAAGTTTTCACATTGGTCTGGGAGTGAAATTCTATAATGTACATTGCTTGAAAATGGCTCCAAATAGCTTTTTTTTCTAATGCATTTCCATTCCTAGTCTCATGTTAGATTCACTTCCTAATTAATAAATAAATTGTCAGAAAGGAGTCCAGTTCTTTTAACAATATTTCAACAATTTCAATAATTCATTGATACCCATTAATTTTGATACTTTCTTTCAGCATTGGAAAAATGCTAGTGAAACTTAAATCTATAAAGTTTTCTGCTAACAGCCAAGGGCAGAGGTAAAAGAAAGAAGAACTCAGAATCTTTGAATGGTGGCTACTATGTCTACTTTACTTTTATCAATTGTTTTCATAGGTGCTTGTTGAAATCATGGCTTTTAGATGGAAGCATACACTTACATTTTCTTCATCTTCTTTCTGAGAACAGTAGCCTATAAAACATCTACCCTCAATAGGTTTTCAATCCATACTTTTTCTTAGATATGAAAGCTTTTGTTTTCTAGATGACTCAATTTTTCTAGACACTTATGTCATTATTTAACTCAAAATACATTTATTTAATAACTATAGTATTAATTACCAGGAAAAATTATAGACATGACAATGAGAGTCTAGCCAGTCTTCTGCTTAGGGAGAATTTATAATTTGACCACTAAAGTAGGAACAACAATAGTAAATTATTAGAAACTGTCAACATAGTGACACCTAAATTGGGTATTATGGACACAACAAGCAAGCTATTGAAAGATACAACACAATTGGGAGTAGGTAAATCTGGAATGAAGAGGGATTTGTATTAACTTTTTAGAATAGGAGAAAATATTGGTCAGGTTGGGACAATGGAATCAGGTGTAGCAAATACCTTGTGGCTGTTTGATTTTATGACTAATGTATATGGAGGAATATTCTGGCCATTAGGTTAGAAAATACAGTTATTATTCTGATGACCAGCATGCTAATGCCAAATGACTGAGTCTACTCTGCAACCATCAAGGATTCTGTAAACATTTGTCTATATCCAGAGACAAGTGTAGTCTTTACCCATCATAAAGGAAAATTCTCTTTACAATATACAAGGACTACTATAGAAAACTACAGACAAACAAAATGTAGCCATTTGAATTCTAGTCTCAATAGAAAAACACTCCTGAACTCAAGGCTCAGAGAACACTGATAAAGGGCAGAAAGATTCTTAGAGCTTAGGGAAGGGAGAGTTTTCTGTGAGATTGTGTCTTAGTAACATCAGACTATACCCATAAAGTCTCACAAACATTACTTCCCAAACATGACATGAACAAGGATGATACCAATGGACATTTCATCATGGAGGAGAAAGAGCCTACAAGACCTTAACCCTACACAAAGAACTAGGCATATGAGGAAATCTGGGAATGGGAGAGATGGTGTTCCCCAGGGAAGGGCACATCAACTGAAGGCCTGTGCCCAAGAGCCCACTCTGGAAGCATGTATACAGGTAACATTATACAGATGAAAGATTATATAAAAATACGCATATATATGTATGTATCTATATATGTACATATACATTTGAATGGAATAACAATTAGTGAAACAGAACCTATGAATCTGAAGGTGATGGGGAGGGATATACGGAGGGGTGTGGAAGGAGGAAAGAGATAGGAGAAATGAAATTATATTTTTAAAATAAGAAATTAAACAAACAATAATTTTTGTGGGAATAAAACAAACAATACTGAAGATACAAAATGCAGAACTGATAGAAGCAGGCAAAGTCAGAGCCAGGAACAGGTCTCTCAGGAAGAACGAAGGAACTTAGCAGTACAGTGGGTATCCAAAGAAGAACCTATGCCTGAAGCATTGCTTGAGATCCTGTAAACAAAAATGCCTGCCTTGCACTCTGAGAAGGTTAAAAATTTACACGGATTAGATAAATCCTATGGTCAGTGACAATGTCTCACTCTTTCAAAGTTACCTACTAAAACATAAAAATTGGTGAGAGGCAGACTTAGGCAGCTACTTGATTGCTTGCTGGGAACGTGACAGGTACTTAAACCTCTATTAAAAGCACATTGCTCCATTTTTCTCCTCTACTTTTCACCACTCATAATTTATAGAATTACCAAATTTTGAACCTGAGAAAAACACAAATGAGAATAGCATTTTCAAGTGGGTGTAGCAAGTGGTTGAATAATACACTAGAGTGAAGCTGTTCACAATAACAGGGTCGAAGGAGGCTTTAATTTTCAATTAAACTGCTCCCATCAGAAGGTATAAAAGGTTTCAGTTTTTTAAACAGAAGCCTGGCTGTTGTAATCTGAACCCCACAAAGCCTGTATTATATTAACTAAATTCAAAGCTTGACTACATTGCCTTGAGAACACTGGTTGCCTGCAATTTAAAGCAATTAAGAATCTGTTTATAGATGAGATTAAAACAGCCAAGGTTCAAAATGGCAGGTGTGGTGTCAAGAACTTTACAGGAGTACTCCTTTTGAGGGAAAGGAAGTCTTTCAAAGGAGGTGAACTTACAATGATGTCACAGACTTACTGTTCTTGCTAACAAAGTTAGATTCGATGAATTGATTGCATTTCTATAAATTATACAGTGGTGTTGAGCAAAGATTCCTTGGTAATGGTGATGTATCAATGTCTAACTACTTACACACTGTGTGAACACTTGTATAAGACTTAGATCCTCTTTTTCTGATATTTATCTAACTATAAGGTTATCCCGAGAACTAAATCGGCTTACACATGTGAAAAACAGTGATTGATGCATAGTAGGAAGGCTATTCATAATATATTTTGCTATGCAAATTTGTTATTCTCAAGTTTTAAGAATTCTAATTCTAGTATAAAAACCTAGGAATCTTTTCCTTTATTTCTTCAAGTTTCATATCAATCATAACCCCCTCCCTCATCCCTCTTCTGGTCCCACTCTCCTACCCTCCTACCCTCTTCCCCCTCACCCTCTTATAGAAATTGGGGACTGTCCAGGCAGCCAGTTGTCTGTCATTTCTTAGT
>CAJQZJ010033828.1:2743917-2766853 GCA_907164525.1 Lophiomys imhausi | reverse complement strand
TTATCTTTCTCAGGTCTCTGATGTGGTTGAAGAATAGATAGTTATAGTCTCACAGTGAAATTTTAAGTTGTTTAGGAATTAAAAGGATGATCTAGGCCTAAGAAGATGTTTTTAACTTGGTAATGAAAGTTAGGATGGAAACTGAGTTAAGTATAGAACTTTAAACTCATGAAGATAGATGGATAATATAATATTAATATCAGTTCCCAAATATGTATGGACTGGACATTGGGAATGTATGTTATACCTTATAATTTTCATAATGGTGTCCTAAGTATTCTTATTGTTTTGTATTGTATTTATTGTTATAAGAAAAGACCCTTTTATTGTAACAAAAGGAGTAGCTGTTGGGGGGGGGAGATACACCTTAAATAAAAAAAAAAACCTAGGAATCTTAAAGATAATTTGCAACACACTCTGACCATTTTACTGGTAGAGATGCTGAGAGGAGTAGATTCTCATCCCCACAGTCACACAGCAGGTCCCAGTGTTAGGGCTGTTCTGGAATTTTAAGGACGCTGATTCCATTCCACTCTCAGAGTACATAGTGAGTGACTACTGATGGACAAACTTAGGGACTTATCAATAAGCAAGATTCTGAGGAAGTCATCTTCCTTTCCTTATCTGCAACTCAGTTCAGATGGTCCTTCTCCATCTGTATCTTCAAGCCACCTTACAAAGCTTATTTCTCTAGGCTGAGGGTCTCAGGCCAACCCTCTCACAGGCCAGGGAGAACCTGAGACATTTGACAGTTCTGAGAGTGAGCACTGTAGTCTTTGTAACCCATCTAGGTAAGTTTCTTACCCCTGTAAGTCACTCTGATATTACCATCCTACCCTCTCTTTCATCACACTGGTTAGCATAGTCATACACGGGAAACCATAATCTGACCAATTTTGCATGTAGGCATCTCTGTGTGAGACATGTATTTGGGGCCACATAGATTCATCCTTGGAAATGGGCAGTGAGACCCTGAAACGTACTCCTAGGAAGCCCTAAGGTCTTAATCTTACTTCAGAAAAATAAAATGTCCATGTTTTTAGTTGGAACATTTGGTACATTGTCGAGTCAGAGAGACCCATTTGGTTTCCACCATTGCCATTGTCAACAATGATTTGTGTGACTTGTGGCAAACAACTTATTTTCTTGGTCTACAAACTAGAAAGACAATTAGCAAAGGAGTGAAAGAAAATTCTGTTTCAATGTGAGGACGAATTAGGCGTTGTGAGTGTGTGGCACTACACACCCACAGAGAGATATAGTATGGCTGCTGACTATCCTTTGCATACTTCACAGTCTGTGTTACTACCTCCCTTTCTATAAGAAACAACTCACTAGAATTTCAGAGTGACTTTCAAACACAAGTAAGCTTCACATTGTTTATCATTCAAAGGAGAAAATAACAGTATTTTTTAATACAAAGTCTAGTACTAACATTCAAGTAAAAATTTCATTCATATGCTGATGCCCTACTATGGGGTGCAACTACATTCAGGTATAGTGGAAAACAAGCTTAAGAAGATGACTCTAAGATTCCATCTCACACCTGTCAGAATGGCTAAGATCAAAAGCTCAAATGACAGCATATGATGGTGAGGGTGTGTAGAAAGGGGAACTCTCCTCCATTGCTGGTGGGAGTGCAGGCTTGTGCAACCACTATGGAGGTCAGCCTAATGATATCTTAGAAAACTTGGAATAGCTTTGCCTCGAGACTCAGCCATACCACTTCTGGGTATACATCCAAATGACTCCTCACCAAATCACAAGGAAGTTTCCTCATCTATGTTTATAGCAGCCTTATTTGTAATAGCTAGAAACTGGAAACAACCCAGATGTCCCTCAACCGAAGAATGGATTAAAAAACTGTGGTACATCTACACAATGGAATACTACTCAGCTATCGGAAAGAAGGAAATCATGCAATTTGCAGCCAAATGGATGGAACTAGAGAAGCTCATACTGAGTGAGCTAACCCAGGCTCAGAAGGATGCACATGGCATCTATTCACTTATAGTTGGATTTTAGCTATATAGTACAGGATATCTATACTACAACCAACACACCAAAGGGAACATGGACATAGACTTTGTTTTGTTTTGTTTTCTTTTGTTTTTGTTTTGTTTTCTCTCCCTGTCAATGAGACACTTTTCCCTGGTGATACTGCCTTGTAGGCCCCCAGTGTATGAGGAGGCTCTTGGCCCTTATATTACTGCTGAACTGGGGCGGGGGACTATTATGTAGGGACACTCCACTCCAGAGGAGTGGGATGGAAGGGTTAGGAGGTAGAGGGTGGGAGGGCAGGACTGAGAGGAGTGGAAAGAGGACACTATGATGGAGATGTAACCTGAAGCAATAAATAAATAAATTAAAAAAAGAAGTCATAAGTGGAGAAAAATGATCCAATAGTACTGTTATCACTTATAGAAGAGATCTCAAGAGGCTCTCTTCTGCCATATGAAGACACAAGAGGAATCACCAGGAGCAAGCACCAAAGGTAGTCATCATCAGGTGTCAGCTGTTCTGGACCCTCACCTGGGGCTTCTATCTCAACTTTAAAGTACATACATTTTTGTTGTTTAATTTACTCAACATTTCGAACTTGCAGCCCAGGATAATTTAGGTAGTAGAATTAGCATAATCCCTGTGTTTCAGTCTCATAGATTCAAAGCTTCAGGAATTCATTAACAAGATTATCTTAGATGGACCGTCATTTGCTTTGTTCCTAAGAATACTCAGGGATATGAAAAAAAATAAGAAGGTCCATATAGAAAAATACCAGTGCAATAAAGCTTTTGATGCTGTAACTTTACAGATCCAAATGGCTATAGGTCCTGCATGTGAACATGAAGAAAGTACATACTTTCTTTGGATTTTGGTATAAGAATGAGGTATGAAACATTGTTTCTGTGGATTTGAATCTTGGCCTTGCTTCTCACTAGCTGTGTTTCTACAGGCAAATTATTTAGCATCTCTAAGCTTCAGATTATTCATTGCTCAAATGGAGATAATAATAGTATTGGTCTCGGTAGTGTTACACAAATTAAATGAATCAATAATCCATTCCTAAAATTGTGCTTGGTGGAAAGAGCTTTCTATGATCCAATTAAGCATTCCACTACACCCCCCTCCACACACACACACCTAGATGTGGTCAAGCCCTGCACACATTTTATGGAGTCTGAATGACTATCTCCCTTTCTCTCTCCATGAAACTTAAATCACAACCTCAGAGTCACTTTCAAACATACTGGTCACTTGAACATAGAAAAATGCCTGGAAATAACTAGGGAATGAAACAAGAGAGAAGTAATGAACAGGGCAATTACAAAGGAGATGAAGATTAAACTGAAAACAACTCTGGATGCAATCAACTGACAAGCCAGAATTGTAAATTCTATACTTTTTATAATTTTCATACTGCCCCTACTTTTACTGTTACCCTGTTCGCAAGAACACTCATTCTTATTTTGAAAACTGTTTCTTTCTTATGTTTTTGTTTTCTTTTGTTTATAGGTCTTAGGTTCCAAGAACAAGTCATTGTGAAAAAAAAACTGCCAAGGTATTTTTTTTTAATCAATCACAACTTTTAAAAATGTTTTCTCTTACACTTCGATTTCCTGCTTCTCTATTTAGGACTCATTTTGCCAAGGCAACTCTGATTTAAAGTGCCAAATTTTCTCTCTGAGTGAATAGTTTTTTAATCCTTTGATAATTCCATATATATTTCACCTTATTTACCTGGTACTTCTCTCCCTAACTTCTCCAGACTTATGTTCAGCAATCCACCCCACCAACTTCCAATCTTTTTCTTTTTAAATAGCCCAGCAAGTACAATTTGTGCTTCCCATATACTCAGGGGTGTGGTGCCATCCACTGTAGTGTGGTTCCCCTACCAGGGGCCACACTCTTAAAGAAAACAAACCCTTCCTCCTCTAAAAGCTATCCATAGCTTCTCAGTGGGGGAAAGGTGAACCCCTCCAAACTTCATGCTAGAATATTGACTGGCTTAGCATTTTATCTCATCAAAAACACAAATTTAACAGAGGGACAAAAGTCTACCAGTGAGTACGATTAATAAAAAAATGTTCAACTCATTTTCTATTTGCCATGAATGGGAGCATTTAGAACAGCCTTTTGTCATCATTTCCACTGGTCTAAGGGTCTGTAATTTGGGGTATTTATCAAGTACTTAGTCATCAACATAAGTGACTGATGTTGTTTATAACAAACTATTGGGGGCCAACAAGGTTTATGTGTCTTCTCTGCAAGAATCTGAAGAGGTCACCATCACTAACTTAAGTAGCAGTCACGTGTCCTGTCAGTTCGATGAGCGATCTGAATGCACGTGACATAAGATCTAGCTTTTCAACATGACTGTGCTTGAAAAAGGCACCAAGCAGCATATGTGGAAGAACCTTTCTGAGTATTATTTAATGGAGAAAAACACTTGGTTAAGTATATCTATGGGCTCAACTGGGAGCAATAAAACTTGGGGTTCCTTTTCTTCTACACACTGACCTGATCTCACTGAGTTTGTGAAAATCTGAGTCAGACTCACATGAAGATAGAGGCAATCAGAAAGGTTAGGAAATTTTTTTTATTTAAATAAAAAAGCCATGCATTTGATAGCTTAACATGTATTGGATAGCTAGTCAAATTACTCAATAAATTTCTAATACTTTTGTTATTTTATATATATATATATATATATATATGTTTTGTACAGATATAGTTAAAATTAAAGAGCTCTTGGCCTATGAGTGTTCCAAATTTTCTTCAAAGAAAATTGAAACAATTAGATAACTAATTGTTCTGGATTTATAGTTTCCCAGCTCTAGTACTTCAGTTAATTAGGGAAATATATGTAAATGATATTACTCAACATTAATATTATTAAATGTGTTTTTCTCTATTAGATATGCCTCTTATAAGAATTTTTTCCCTAGTGGAAACAATTAGAAGCATCTACACACATTCACAGGAATCTTGACTCTGGGTAGACATTTCTAGAGTATCACTTGTAGTATTCCATATGAAATTCTGGTTACATTGTATTAAATAGAAATGTTCCATAAGAAAACCCAGATAAACAAAACAAACACAACGTAGGATACTTGGGGGGGGGGATATACTCAGGTTGGGAGTCATCTGCCATTAGTTAGGTAATCAGTATCTTTTAAACAGAGCTTCTACCAGGAAGACATTTCTCTTTATTCTAACAACTTGTTGCTTGGGAACCTCAAAGTGGGCTGATATACTGATGGTTCATTCATATGTGCAAAGCAGAAGACTAACTACTGTCTACCACAAAACAGACACAGCCAGTTTCAAGGACTCCCAAACTCCCCATGAAAGTAATGTAATGCCTCTCCTCACCCCTTCCCATGAAACTCATCAACTCTCCTTTTCTCCTTCAGAATTCTATTAACTGTCTTTGGTGTAAAGATAATGGGATACTAATTTATCAATCAGTCTACAAATTATGTTAATAGAAAATTCTCTACTTTAGAGTTGAAGGATAATTTGTGTTTATCTCCATTTTTCATCAGACAAACCATTTGTGATTTTAAATGAGCTTTTAGTACTGAGAGAAAGAGAGAGAGAGAGAGAGAGAGAGAGAGAGAAAGAGAGAGAGAGAGATTGAGATTAAATTCCACCATCATCTGGTCTCTGATCCATGAGCTGAAAGACCCTGAACTTCAAAATGAACAGAGATAATCGCCTAAAAAGTTAATTCAAATTTGTTTTTATTTATTAAAGGAATCTCATTGCACAGGGAGGACACACACACATGATTTATGGAGCACAGCAGAACTTTAATCCACAGCTCAGGAAAGGGTGCAAGAGCAGCTTGAAAATTATGCTGAGCTTAATTATACTTAATGTGAATTATTCAGAAGTGCAGACAGAGACTAAAAATTTATTTCATACAAAGAAGCTTGACATTTTAATTGGTCCTTCAGAATAGAGACAAAACAATTTCCTCTCAAGAAAATTTACATCTTCCCTATCAGATCCACAGCCTCAGCCAAGCAGAACTTCATTAACAAGATTAATCATGTCAGTGTCTGCCCCATCAGGTGTATGGCCCAGGTGAGAGTAGGAATACAAAGTAATGATTGACATTTTCAACAGATACAACTGCTCTAAAGATGAAAACAACAATAGACTATGCCACTGTACCTTGGTCATTAGCCATTTTGTCAGGGTGTTCCACTGTGGAGAGAAAAAAAAATTACATTATTACAATTTAGAATTTCTTATGAGAAATGTGGCTTATCAAGTCCAAATTTTTTGTGTGTATATATATGCATGTATATATAATTTTTCAAAATCAGTCAAAGGAAATAATGTTTTTGCCAAATAAATATATTATAAAATTTAGTTATGTTTTTCTAAACCTAAACTCATTTTGTAATCTTCATTCTAGTGGGATTGATAGTAAAATGAATGGATAAAGCTACCAATTCATATTTATTTTAAATAAATTACAGGAGCTAAATAAGTAGTTAAGTAAACTACTTATTATATATATGTGCACATATGTATTAATATACAATATATAAACATATATATTTAAGCAAAAGAACTTAGAGTATAAATGTAGACAATTATTAATGAATCAGGCAAACTAGTGGGATATACTCAGTGGGATAACTGTGATGGTTTGATTTTAGATCTGGTGAAATTGGCTCTTAAATTTGTTTGCAACTGCAAAGAGTTATGAGTAACCAATGGTCACAAATTCCTTTTTAAATGTAAAGGCATCTCAAAAACTCTTAAAATTGGACTTCATTTCCTTAAAGAGCTGACATTAAATACTAAGTTAATACTATCATAGTTCTCATAGCAGTCTTAAGGAATCTACACTTTTGTAAATCTCCATCAGTTGTATTTATTTTATGCATACATGAACTTCTTTGAGTTTTGTGTCTTTTGGGCACATTTAACTAACTTGTACTCACAAGTTCACTTGCTTCTTGTATACATTTTATTGAAATTTAAAGCAAGACAGATATCATGCAGTCAGATACAGCATAGGGATCCATTCACTCTGTGTACCTCTCTTTCTGCAAATCAGTTACTGTTGTTGAAAAAAAATAACCTACAGCAAACCCCGAGGGTTACTTGATACACTGTTTTTTTTTTTTTTGTTGTTGTTGTTTTTTGGACAGGCTATTGGATTAAATATAGTCTTTACAGTGAGTCTCAGTATTTTTGTTTTGTTTGATATTTAGTTTTGGAGACAAGGTCTCTTAGAACTCATTACATAGCCTGGGCTGATCTCCAACTCAGATATCCACTTGTCTCTGCCTCCTGAGTGCAGAGATGAAAAGCTTGCACCACCTTACATGGGAGGGATTGAGCAGGGATTTTAACAAACATCTGTAGCCTGTGAAGAAATACACTGGGTTATCAGAATGAACATATCAGCAATAAGGGCAGGGCATTACAATCTGAGAATTGTACAAATCTGAGAATCAGGGCAGGACAATCATAAAGCTGTTCTAATCAACATTTTATATCTGATATGGAGATGTGCTAAGTCAGACTGTGAGGGATAATGTCAAAAAGGACCAGAAAAAAAAAAAGAGAAGAAAAAAACCCAACTTCATTTCTTATTCATTCTTTGATTGTTCCTTTTTTGTTAGTTGTATTGCTTTCGTTGTCTGAAGTAAAAGATATTTTACTAAGTGACCAATAAATATACTTTCTTCAGATGTGCTTTTCTGTTAGCAAAGTTACATTAGATACAGTAAGAACATTTTCAAAAATTTACAAGAAAATGTTTATTAGATTGATGTGGTGTCACACGATCACCACTCAAGAAGTAGAGCCAAGAAGATCTCTGTGAGATCAATGCCAACTTAGCCTACATATCAACCTTCAGGCCAGCCATTTCTACATAGTGAAAGCTTGTCTCAAAAAACAAACGAACAAGCAACAACTAAACATTTTCTTGCAATAGAGACCAAATGGATTCTAACAGTTACTTTTTATCAAACATGTGTTGTGTGTGGGTGAACAATTTGTAATTGTTCATGCCCTGTGACCAAAACCACCATGTGTTTTGTCAAAATGGAATTTGAATTTTAAGCCATTTTCCCCATACATTAGTTCATATGTTTCAGTGTATTTTATTTCTGAATGGAGGAGATGCATATGTTCAAATATCCATTAAGGCTGCCCAGAGAATAAGTCATACTTAATTGAGAATTCACCACTGAGCACTCTGCCCTTTTGATTTTGGGAAATGACGCTCCCTCTGTAGAAATTGTCTGTGGTATCCTATCTTGGGAGCATGCCTCTTCCCTCATGTATCACTGGTATGATGGCTATTCTTGGTTGTCAAATTAACTAAATCTGGAATGTAATAAAACCCAAAGGCTGCGTACACCTGTGAAAGATTTTTTTTGAGTGAATCTTCAGAGGTGTGAAGATCCAATCTCAAAAAAAAAGATTAAATCTCAATCTTTTGAGGTGGGAAAATCTGCTTGAATTCCAGGCAGAACATGGAAGAAGGAAGCACTTGCTCTTTGCCTGATTGCCCTAACTTTCTCCGGCAAGTTTATTCCTTCACTCAAATTAGAGGCACATTCTTGCAGATTCTGGTGTACACTGAAGACCAGCTGAGACATCAGCCTCATGGACTGAGCTACTGGATTCTTGGACTTTCCATCAGGAGTCAACCATTGTTGAAATAGTTGAGCCATTACTAGTAAACCACTCCAATAAATCCCATATATGTTACATACTAATCTATAAATCACATACATTATACATATATATGGGAATTAATAAATAATATAATATGCTATTATATATAATATATTCTTTTAGTTTTGTTTCTATAAAGAACCCTAATATAGTAGGTGAACACATCAATGAAAATTTCACTGGAGGTAATACAAACAGAAAAATACATCTTTCAGTGTTTTAACAGTGTGGGAGTTTCTGAGTAGAAGTCTGTGAAGGATATGGGTAAGTCATGTGGGAATTTGCATATTCCTATGTGGTCAAAAATAAGGTAAAAATCAGTTTAATGAAAATGTCAACAAAGTAATTAGATGTATCATAAGCATATGTATATATGCTTTCTGATTATCAATGTTCTTTCAATTCATCAGTGATTACTTACCAAGTCTCCTAAACCCCTTTGGCTAATTGCTAATAGCAAAAGACAAACTCAGATCTCAAGTACAAAATGCTACTACTTCGACAAAGCCTAAATATGAAAGAATGAAGTTTGTGGACACCTGCCTGGGGTGCGATTTTGCAATGACACATTTATCCATTACCGAGGAGAATATAGGGGTGCTGCTCAGCTTTGAGAAAGATGGAAACTTTTCTCCCTCTCAAGGAAGTTCACATGCTGATGAACAGAGACCTTATGCTTTTAAGAATCTTTGGAAATTGAAACTCTTTAATAGAGTAATTCCATTGATTTTGTCTTTGGTGTGGCTGTGCATCACGAAGACATCAAATCTTTTATGATGTATAATTTATTGTCCTTAAAACATCTGTTATTTAAAATGACATAGAAAATACATTTATTTCAGACCCCAGGTTTTAATAAAGATAGGCAGCATCAGGGGGTTTTGTGAGTAATTTAAAATTTACCCAAGACATGAAAAAAATTATTTTACCATTTGAGCAAACTTTATTCACAAAATGATTATTAAGCACAGCATCAAGCCAGTGTTTTAGATGTAATTCTTGCAGACAATTATAAAAGAAAATTTGGAACTTGTCTTCAGTTTATAAAATGATTATAGATGATTTTAGGGCAGTAAAGGAAATAGTAACAAATGAAATGTTAGCTTCATTAAATAACCTTCAGGATGACTATCAGCATGGGCCAGTATATCCTGTGCCAGCTCATCAATCCACCATATAAAACATTCAGATGCCTTAAGTCACTGTAAACATTCTCTGACATCTCTTGGCCGGCACACATTGTGAGCATGAAATTAATTTGGCACCTGCCTAATGATAAAATCTAGGCCCTTAGATTATCCAGTTACCTTCTAAGGAAAACCTTATCTAGTTACATTCTATGGAAAACATTATCTAGTTACATTCTATGCTTCTATGAAATGAACAACTTGCTGTCTTTCAATGGCCCATGAAGCAAAACCTGATTTAGACACGAGGTCCTCAAAACATGGACAAAAACTAGCTCATTTCTCCCTTCCCTCCCTTCTAACACCTACTGTGACATGAAGAACTGTCACACAGACTTAGGATGAATGCTTGCTTGTGTATTTTTGGCAAACTTTCAGGTAAGCCGCTAACAAAATCCAGCCTTTGAATAGTTTACTCATGAGAATTCAAAAGTCCACTATGTATTAGCATAGCTTTCTATATCATTGGCAAACAGAGCAGGCAGTTACTCTAAGACCCTTCTTTAAGTATGGCAAAGAAATCAGTGGACATGTCAGTCATGAAGATCTCTCTAATGCCTCACTTTTCTCCATCGTGTATTCATTTTTTTTCTGAAGGACATACATGAATAATATAGTCAAACATTCAAGGCCCTTATATAATCAATGACCACAGTACAGTAAACATACATCTTTAAATATCAGCTATGGTGCATGAAAACTATTTTCCCATCATTAATTGAGACTCTTACAATCATTTTATCTTGTAGAAAAATATTATTGGGCTCTAAAAGAGTAAGGATATTTTATATAACCAGTATCTGATCTCAGTATTTTCTATACAGACATTAACAATCTTCTCAAATTGAGTTTTGAAATACATCTTCAAATATATATGTATATATTCTTTATATATTCTCTCTCTCTCTATATATATATATATATATTGCACACACATACAAGATTGTAGGATTTCATCTAATCATCATTTAAATATTTGTGTTTCCAACATACCAACTATATGTATATTACTGCAACCTTATTAAAGCTTTCTTTAATATATAACAATGATGATTATTGAAAGGAAGTAAATTTGGCAGTTTTAGGCCATATACAACTTAATTCATCTACATTTTTATTCCCTTATATAAAATGGTGAAAAGGATTCATTGTACATCAAATAAAAACGGTGTACATAAAATCAATGCAAAATGCCTGAGGGCTATAAATAAAAATTAAAATTAAATATGTCTACCTGATGTTGATGGCATAAAAATGTGATAATACAATAGATCTTTCTTTGACATGTTGACTTTGAGTATAAAAGCCACATTTTAATCTATTTTGAGTGCCCATTGCAGGCATTTTTTGCCAAAAAATAAAAAGGTGTAGGGTTTTTCTTAACACAGATTGTGAAGTTATTTATTGACTATCCACAAAGAAAAAGGAAGGGATGATGGGAAACAGTTCAAACCTTTCAAGGTCCTGAAGAGAATGGGATCAGAGAGGGGTCCCACTCCTTTTGCATTCCTTGCTTGAATTCGAAAGTAGTACGCAGTGTCAAGGTTGAGATCCATGATCTGATGTGTAAGCCGATCACCACTGATTGTTTCCATAATCCAATCGTCTATTGGTATATTCTTGTCCAAGGTATAAAACAAGATGTAAGCTGTATAGATAGACAGATGTGTTTGTTTGGTGTACAGAATGCATATTGTGGTTCACCTTTCAAACACATACACTTCTCAAATATAATTTGTAATAATTATTATATGTCCACAGTCTATAAATTACAGAATTCAGCTTAACAAGCAATGTTTCTTTTTAACACTGTAAGATTTAGATACTAATCATTTCAGTGCACAGAATAAAAAACATGGATGGGCCAATAGAAATAAAACATATCTGCCATGTTTAAAAATTGCTGCTTTTGCTACCTATAAATCCTGATTGTTTTTTCTATCTATGAACATTAAAAATGTAAAACTGAGATAACATGTCTGCATGATACTCATGACAGCTCCATAAATAAGTAATATTTATTTTAGCTGTGATTAAATAATAAAAATGCATTCGAAGGTATAAAATGCTGTACACACTTAGACTGTTATAAAAATGAACAGTCATGTTTTATTATTGCAGTAACCCTGTGAAGGTAGCATGGCCTGTGTGGCATTCCATTTATAAATAATGAAATTACTTGAAGAAAATGGCTGGAGGGAGATTCTCTACACCATACAACCTAGCATTATTTCTCCTGTTCCAACTTAGGCAGGCAAATAAATATCACTGAACTAAATAAAGTTGGCTTTGTTGTTATCTCAGATGCTAGTGCCTATCACTGGAGGTTTTTAATTCTACAAATAGGGAGTATGTTACTACAGCACTAACTGCATACACAGTTATGACAGACTAATTTGAGTATGCACCAAAAATCAGTTATCCTTATGAAATATACATATCTGATCATTAGTTTTATCCAATTTAAGTGCTATCTCTTATTTAAAAGCACCGGGGAGGATCCAAGATGGCAGCGGCCTGCGTGGATGTATTTTGATTTCGGGGTTAACAGTCACAAGGCGGCAAGTGTTGCAGGACACTGTACAAAGGGCACGACCCCTTCTAAATCTCACCCAGCTACCCAGGGACCACAGAAGATCCCTGGGCAGGACGCTCCTTCCCACTCTCGGACATGCAAGGAAGCCACTGGACCTGGGAATCCGGATTACCCATCTCCCAACAGCAGAGACTCTCAGTAAGTTCCAACCTAATACCCAGCAGGCAGATTCAGAACCCACGCAGAGATAATCCCCACCCTGCTGGGCACTCCCAGGTCTCACACAGACAATCCAACTATCTGGCGAAAGGTTGCGGCCCTTGGAAGTGAGCGCAGCTCCGCTGCAAAGTACCTTCACACCGCTGATGGCAGTCTGTGACAAAACTGAGCGACAATGCTATTGGAGCTGAATTGTAGATTTACCCGCTACAGGAACCAACCCCAGGCAAACTGCAAGATATCTGAAACTGTCCTATATCGGACTTTTGCACTAGTACAGGCCCTTCTGGCAGGGAACCAGAGCTTACTTATACACTGCTCTGCCTCCTGGATTAGTTAGGTCTCCACCCAGGAGGTGGGGCTGAATGACTCACCTGATAGGGGTGGAGTAAGGCAACGCTACTCCTACACTAAAGCGCCCCCTTTGGACCCAAGTCCAGAAGCAAAAAAATTCCACATGGACAGAGGCCCCAGACAAAAAAAAAACAAAAAAACAAACAAACAAAAAAAAACAGAGTGAAATGTCTCCAACAAAAGAAAGCAATGCTATTCTGTCCAGCCCAAACCACCTCATCACAACTGAAACACATGAAAATGATAACAATTCTACATTATGGAAAGTGATAGAGTCCCTTCAAGAAGAACTTAAAACTATGAAGGAATTCAAAGAAGCCACAATTTTACAAGTCAAAAAAACAAATAACACCATTAAAGAGCTCCAAGCTAAGGTGACTCAGCTTGAACAGGAAAAGGACAAAGCAATGAAAGATCTCCAGGCAAAAACAAGCAAACCGGAGAAGGAAATGTACAAAATAAACAATACCATTTAAGACATGAAAATAGAAATGGAAACAATAAAGAAAAAACAGTCAGAGTTAAAAGAGGAAATGGAGAATCAAGAGAAGAGAACAGGAACTACGGATATGAGTATGAAAAATAGGATGCAAGAGATGGAAGACAGGATCTCAGGCATGGAAGATTCGATGGAAGAAATCAGTACAACATCCAAAGAAAATGAGAAAGCCAAAAAATCTCTCACCCACAACATCCAAGAAATCAAGGACTCAATGAAAAGACAGAACCTAAGAATTATAGGCATAGAGGAAAGAGAAGACTCCTGACTCCATGGTCCAGGAAATATCTTCAACAAAATCATAGAAGAAAACTTCACAAACCTAAAGAAAGAGATGCCAGTAAAAATCCAAGAGGCTTACAGAACACCAAACAGATTAGATCAGAAAAGAAACTCCTCTCGCCACATAATAATAGAAACTCCAAATGTAGAGAACAAAGAAAGGATATTAAAAGCTGTAAGAGAAAAAGGCCAAGTCAAATAAAATGGCAGACCCATCAGAATCACACCTGACTTCTCCTCAGAAACTTTAAAAGCTAGAAGGGCCTGGACTGATGTCCTACAAGCCCTGAGAGAACATAGGTGCCCAGCCAGACTACTATACCCAGCAAAACTCTCTATCAACATAGAAGGAGAAAACAAGATATTCCATGACAAAATCAAACAATATCTCCTCACAAACCCAGCCCTACAGAAGATCCTAGAAGGAAAATTCCAACACAGAGAAGATAACTACACCCAAGAAAACAGAGGAAATAGAAACCTCCACAGCAACTAAACAAAAAAAAAAAAAGACAGGACAGCCAGCTATACCAAAATAATGGGAAATAACAACACCTGGTCACTAATATCCATCAAAATCAATGGACTCAACTTGCCAATAAAAAGACATAGACTTACAGACTGGATCCGTAAACAAGACCCATCTTTTTGCTGTATACAAGAAACACACCTCACTATTGAAGATAAACACTATCTCAGAGTAAAGGGCTGGGAAAAGATTTTCCAAGCAAATGGACCCAGGAAACAAGCTGGAGTAGCCACCCTAATATCAAACAAAATAGACTTCCAATTGAAGTTAATAAGAAAAGACAGAGAAGGGTATTACACACTCATTAAAGGAAATATCCACCAAGAGGACATCTCAATATTGAACATCTATGCCCCAAATACAAAGGCACCTACATTTATAAAAGAAACGCTTCTAAAACATAAATCACACATTGATCAAAACACTTTAATAGTGGGAGACTTCAACACCCCACTCACAACTATGGACAAATCATCAAGACAGAAGCCAAACAGAGAAATAATGAGTCTAACAGAGATCATGAACCAAATGGACCTAACAGATCTCTACAGAACATTTCACCCAAACACAAAAGAATACACCTTCTTCTCAGCACCTCACGGAACCTTCTTCAAAATTGACCACATAGTTGGACACAAAGATAGCCTCAACAGATACAAGAAAATTGAAATAACCCCTTGTATCTTATCAGACCACCATGGAATAAAGATGGACTTCAATAGCAAAAGAATAAACAGAAAGTCTACACTCACATGGAAACTGAACAACTCTTTACTAGAGGACCACTGGGTCAGGGAAGAAATAAAGAAGGAAATCAAAGACTTCTTAAAATCCAACGAAAATGAAGACACAACATACCCAAACCTATGGGACACAATGAAAGCTGTGCTACGAGGAAAGTTCATAGCACTAAGAGCCTTCAAAAAGAAAATTGTGACAGCTCATATTAGCGAATTAACAGCTAAACTGGGTAAATCGGAAAAAAAAAAGAAGCAAACACTCCCAAGAGGAGCAGAAGCAGGAGATCATCAAACTTAGGGCTGAAATCAACAACTTAGAAACAAAAAGAACTATACAAAGAATCAATGAAACCAAAAGTTGGTTCTTCAAGAACAACAAAATAGACAGACTCTTAGCCAAATTAACTAAAAGACAGAGGGAGAAAACAGAAATCAGCAAAATCAGAAATGAAAAGAGAGAAAGAACAACAGACATTGAGGAAATCCAGAGAATGTTTGGATCCTACTTTAAAAGTCTATATTCCACCAAATTTCAAAACTTAAGTGAAATGGACAATTTTCTTGATAGATTCCACCTACCGAAGCTAAATCAAGATAAGATAAACAGATTAAACAGCCCTATAACCCCTAAGGAAATAGAAACAGTCATTAAAAATCTCCCAACCAAAAAAAGCCCAGGGCCAGATGACTTTAGCATGGAATTCTACCAGTCCTTCAAAGAGGAGCTAACACCAATACTTTTCAAACTCTTTCACCAAATAGAATCTGAAAGGACATTGCCAAACTCATTCTATGAGGCCACAGTCACCTTGATTCCTAAACCACACAAAGAAAGAGAACTTCAGACCAATCTCCCTCATGAACATAGATGCAAAAATACTTAATAAAATACTAGCAAACCGAATTCAAGAACACATCAAAAGTATCATACACCATGATCAAGTAGGCTTCATCCCAGGAATACAGGGATGGTTCAACATGCGAAAGGCTATCAACGTCATTCACCATATAAACAAGATGAAAGAAAAAAACCACATGATAATCTCGCTAGATGCAGAAAAAACATTTGACAAAATCCAACACCCCTTCATGCTAAAAGTTCTGCAGAGAACGGGCATACAAGAACCATACCTAGAAATAATAAAGGCAGTACACAGCAGGCCAGTGGCCAAAATCAAAATAAATGGAGAGAAACTTGAAGCATTTCCTCTAAACTCAGTGACAAGACAAGGATGTCCACTTTCACCATATCTCTTCAATATAGTACTTGAAGTTCTTGCTAGAGCAATAAGACAACTAAAGGACATCAAGGGGATAAACATCGGAAACGAAGAAGTCAAATTATCCCTATTTGCAGATGATATGATAATATACATAAGCCACCCCAAAAATTCCACCAGAGAAGACTTACAGCTGATAAACACCTTCAGCAAAGTGGCTGGATACAAAATTAATTAAAAAAAATCAGAAGCCCTTCTTTATACAACAAACAAATGGGCTAAGAACAAACAAATGGGCTAAGAAAGAAATAAGGGAAACATCCCCCTTCACAATAGCCACAAACAACATAAAATACCTGGGATTAACTCTAACCAAGCAAGTAAAGGACCTGTACAACAAGAACTTCAAGCCCTTGAAGAAAGAAAAGGAAGAGGCCTTTAGAAGATGGAAAGATCTCCCATGATCATGGATAGGTAGGACCAACATAATAAAAATGGCCATCCTATCAAAAACAATATATAGATTCAATGCAATTCCTATCAAAATACCAACACATTTTTATAGACCCGGAAAGAGCTATTCTCAATTTCATATGGAACAACAAAAAGCCCAGAATAGCTAAATCAATCTTGTACAAAAAAAAAAACATCTGGCGGTATTACCATCCCAGATTTCAAGCTGTACTACAGAGCAATAGTTGTAAAAACAGCATAGTATTGGTATAGAAACAGACCAGTAGATCAGTGGAATCGAATTGAAGATCCAGAAATAGACCCACACACTTATGGCCACCTAATTTTTGACAAAGAAGTCAAAACGGCACAATGGAAGAAGGACAGCATCTTCAACAAATGGTGCATGTCCAACTGGATGTCCACTTGTAAAGGAATGAAATTATATCCATACTTATCACCTTGTACAAAACTTAAGTCCAAGTGGATCAAAGACCTTAACATAAGGCCGGTCACACTAAATCTACTAGAAGAAAAAGTGGGAGAAACCCTCAAACTAATTGGCACAGGCGACAACTTCCTGAACAGAACACCAACAGCTCAGGACTTGAGATCAACAATCAATAAATGGGACCTCATGAAACTGAAAAGCTTCTGTTAGGCAA
The DNA here is from genome assembly GCA_907164525.1 of Lophiomys imhausi. NCBI lineage: Eukaryota > Metazoa > Chordata > Mammalia > Rodentia > Muridae > Lophiomys > Lophiomys imhausi. The sequence continues at coordinate 2,749,451 of CAJQZJ010033828.1, read as the reverse complement.
AAGACACTGTCATTCGAACAAAACGGTAGCCTACAGACTGGGAGAAAATCTTCACCAACCCCACATCTGACAGAGGGCTAATATCCAAAATCTACAAAGAACTCAAGAAATTAAATGCCAAAAAACCAATTAATCCAATCAAAAAATGGGGGACAGAGCTAAATAGAGAATTCACAAAGGAGGAATCCCTAATGGCTGAGAGACATTTGAAGAAATGCTCAACATCCTTAATCATCAGAGAAATGCAACTCAAGACAACTCTGAGATTCCATCTCACACCTGTCAGAATGGCTAAGATCAAAATCTCAAATGACAGCACATGCAGGCAAGGGTGTGGAGAAAGGGGTACCCTACTCCATTGCTGGTAGGAGTGCAGGCTTGTGCAACCACTATGGAGGTCAGTCTGGCGATATCTTAGAAAACTTGGAATAGCTCTGCCTCAGGACCCAGCCATACCACTTCTGGGTATACACCCAAATGCCTCTTCATGGAATCATAAGGAAGTTTCCTCATCTATGTTTTAGCAGCCTTATTTGTAAAAGCTAGAAACTGGAAACAACCCAGATGACCCTCAACCGAAGAATTGCTTAAAAAACTGTGGTACATCTACACAATGGAATAGTATTCAGCTATCAGGAACAATGAAATTATGCAATTTGCAGCCAAATGGATGGAACTAGAAAAGCTCATCCTGACTGAGCTAACCCAGACTCAGAAGGATGCATATGGCATCTATTCACTTATAGTAGCATTTTAGCTATATAGTAGAAGGTATCGATACTACAACTAACACACCAAAGGGAACTTGGACATAGACTTTTTATTTTTAATTTTCAATTTTTATTTATTTTTTATATATATTTTATTTTTTTCTATTTTTTAGTCTTTTTTATCTATTGTCTGCTTATTCGTTTGTTTGTTTAGTAGTTCTCTTTCCCGGGCAGTGAGACACTTTTCACTGATGATACTGCTTCGTAGACCCCCAATGAATGAGGAGGCTCTTGGCCCTCATACGACCTCTCAATTGAGATGAGGGACTTTTATATAAGGACACCCCACTCCAGAGAAATGGGATGGATGCGTTAGAAGACAACGAAAAAAAAAAATGAAATGTGATGTTTCGGCCTTTTACTACTAATTGTCATAAACTGTTTAGGATAATTAAGAAATGCAAAGTAATGGTTTGCAAGCCAGTCATTCTGTTAGGTACTATGACATCCTGTTATAGTTATTTTCTAAGCTAATCAGAAATAAAGCTGCTAAGAGACTAGCAACATCTGCTTACCCTAATAGAAGAGATAGATAGGGCCTCTTCAAAAACCTCAAGAGATCTGCAGAATATGGCATTCAAAGATGTTTTCATAACTTTAGATTTTTTTATATCAAGACATATCAACTCCTGACAGCACCCCCCTATTCTCCTCCAAGTAGAAGATGAGCATCGAAGAATCTCCAGTGGGAGATGATTGAATTAGTAGCAAGCCTATCTCTTGGTAGGAAAAGCCCCTTGCTCCAACTGTAGACAGAATGCTGTCCAAAAAGGACAAAACCTGGAAGCAGGTAAGTCGACAGCCTAGCTCTGCCAAGACAGGGTAGGTAAGTCCTTCATAACCCCTGCTCTACAATCAATGTCTGTCAGAGAAACAGGGCCAAATGATTGAAGATAGATGCTGTAATGTATGGAGAGAAAATGGGAACTGTCCAGGCAGCCACTGGTATGTCATTTCTTAGTTTTGGAAGCTGCTGGCCCTGTACTTCCTATAAAATCAGATATATTTATCCCTCTCAGGTCTCTGAGGTGGTTGAGGAACAGATAGCTAGAGTCTCATAATTAAAGTTTGAGTTGTTTAGGAGTCAAGAGAGTGTTATAGATCTAAGAATATACTTTTAAAATTGTGTTGCATGTTAGTATGAATGTTGAGTCAGATATAGAACTTTAAACTCATGGAGATGGTTAGATAGTAGAATGTTAATGTCAAATACCAAATACATATGGACTGGACATTGGGAATGTACGCTAAGCCATATAACCCTCATAACTGTGGCCTAATTACCTCTGTTGTTTTGTATTGTATTTATTATTATAAGAGAAAGAGCCATTTGTTGGACTGAAAGGGGAAACTGTACAGGGAAATAAGATATACCTTAAACTTAAAAAAAAAGGGAATAGGATGGGGGATTGAGGGTGGGAGGGTGGGACTGGAGGGGGAATAGGGAGGGGACTGCGATTGAGATGTAACTTGAAATAAAAAAAAGGAAAAAAATTAACAAGAAACAAAAAAATAAAAGCACCAATAATGTTCATGTTACATTGTAAGATGAAACTGTATGGGGTTAATTATATATATTTTTGTTATATAAATATGTGGTGACTTTATTTGTGCCAAAATTCTCTCAATAATATTTACCTCACATAAGGCACCTTTTTCTAAATCTGGTAATTCAATGCAGATCATTTTCTCTTATATAATTTTCATTGTTTACATTAATCATACACTATACTTCATTACATAAGATATAATGAAAATCACTTTCTTAAGCAATATGTTTTCCTTTGAAATATTTTCTTTTTGAGTCCCTCTTGGCCGCATCAGGCAGAGAACTGTCACTGTTATGTATCTGCCAAGCTTAATTCGGAATTCTCAGGGTGAGTTTCTCTTCTCCTCAGAAATATCCATGCACAATATATGTGCCCGCAGCACACCCCCTTACTATGGGAAGATTGATATCTTTATATATCCATTTTTTTCTCTTGCTTTTCACACACTAATCTACCTTCCTTTACTTTCTGCATCCAAACTGATTTCCATAAATCAAAGTCTTGTTAAGGTGTTTCTGTCACATAAAAGTCTCCCTTCACCATGAGCTTTCATTTCTGTAAGCTTTGTGTTTTTAATAAATGAGGATAGGATCTATGGTTTTGTATCATTCACTGCATTGCTTTATAGAATTTTCTGTGGATGTCTGAGTTCTGAGGTTTCTCTGTTTCAAACTAGAAATTTCTTCTTTTTGATCTGTGGAATGAAGCTATGTTACAAAATCCAATATCCAGAAGCCGTTTTACTTAAAATAAGACTGATCATGAAAACTTATACTTATTTTGTGTTAATCTTTATCTTTCTCTATTTGTATTACCTCCTGTTTATTTGTAATCTTTTTTTTCAAACCTGCCTGTCATAGGAATTACCTGAAGGGTGGGTATATATTATAAAAAGTGACCACAGGGCAGGACTTTTTCATCAAGTAAGTTTGATTAACCATCTCAGTGGCTTCAATTACTCCTGTTCTCTGGTCTTCACACTTTTGTGTGATGCTGTTTTCCTGAGCTATGGTGAGGTCTAAATCTTGCTTCTCACGAACAGAATTAGTTGATGTATCTGAATACCCTGTAACATGAACTCAGTAGAATTACAATTTCTCTTTTGTCAGCAGACGCCATAGACCTTCTCCTCTAGTGGCTTTAATAAAGTGACTCGCTAAGTGAAGTTGACCAGGAGGCAGGAAGTGAGGGTCAATTTTGACCATCAGTAAGTAACCAAAGCCTGCTGTGAATCATGCATGTTGGAAGCCAAAATGTTGCTAATTATACAAAAAAATGAGACTTCAGCCAGACTGATGTATTGACTTTTATCTTCGTGAGATACCTTAAAGCAAAATACTTAATAAAGGTATTCTGATATTCTAGACATGCAGAGTAGAGGGACAGTGAGAATGCAGTACATTTCTACAATAGAATATTATTCAGCTGGTAGCGAAAATGAAATTATATAATTTGCTTGGGTGGAGCTTGAAACTTCCTGGATGAGGTTACCAGACTTTAAACTAAAATATTGCATATTTTCACTTATATTTGGATTTTAGATATTAAGCTTTAGATATATGTTTAAATACAAACAAATGCATAGGTTATGTAGCTATTAAGGAATGAGGAGGAGGGTGTGTTTTTCAAGGAAAGGGGGAAATACCATTCACTTCTGTTACTGAACATGGAGAAATTGAGATGGTGCCCAGATAGATGCTCCACCCAATTGAATGTGTTTATGGTGCTGAAAAGTGCTTTACAAATTACTGGAAAAGAAAAATTATCATCAATATCACCATATACAATCCTTGTGTCCTACACAGAGACCTATCTGCAATACTTTTGTTGCAATGGTGACACAAATGTTATGAGAGTAACCAATCACTTTTAGATTGGTTACTCTTTTAGATCTAAGCCCAGTCCATGAAAAGGAACCCATGCCTGACACTGCTAAAATGGTCAAGAATCTGAAATGAGATAAGTCTGGGCTTAGTGACAAACCTAATACAATTATGCTAAAGAAATATATCAATAACTTGACTCCTAATCACATATTGCTAGACCCATTGATCAGTGAATTTCTCAGCTTTCATTAGAAACTAGTAATTACACAGAAACCCAAATCTGGAACATGTGCAGAGAGTGAGTAACTCTAGAGCACTCAGCCCTCAATGAGATGTCCTTATCAAACACCTACCCTCAAGACTCAGGAGTCTGTGTGCAATAGGAAACAGAAAGATTTTTAAGAACCAGAGATGGTGCATGACTCCAGAGAAACATTGTCTTCCAGAAACAACAGGAGAACAATACATATAAACTCACAAAACTGTATCATTCATTTGATACTTGTTGGAAAGGGAAGTTAGTTTTCTCCAATGGAGTATCACTGGGTACACTCACTATAAAGGGGAATTCCCACATTCAGGGGTGATGAGCCAATACAAAAATGGGTTCCATGTTTGCTTTGTTTCTTTGTTTTGTTTGCTTTGGTTTTCACTTTTTTGTTGTTTTTAGGGCTTTTTTTTTTTGAGAGAAGAGCATGGCACATGAACTTGGGTAGAAGGATATGGGAAAAAATTGGGAAAATCAAAACATATGATGGAATATATTGTATGAAAACCAAACTTTTAAATGAAAAAAAAACAAATCAGAAACAAAAAATAGAAGCATATTTTAAATTTTGTCTCATATTACTATATGTATTTTACTCTTATTAATTGTGTGTGAGTATCTGTGTATGTATGTGTAAGTATTCGTGTGTTATAATGCAACTTTGGAGGTCAAATAATAATTTGTATAACATAACATAATATAAGATTCTAATAGAGACCAATGTGTCGGCATGCAGTCGCAGAAACATGCTGCTGATTGTCAGCTTTCATACACATTTAAAATTACTTTTATTTTTATTTTAAAAAAGAACTTCCTGTGTAGTTGTGTGTGGCATGTGTGAGTGTGCATTTGAGTGTGGTTTTGTTATTTTTTTGCGTTATATATATATATAATAATGTATCAGGTTTATATTCACAATCTTAATCCTACTTTGTCTTTTTCCTCTTCCTAATAGTCCCTCAAGGCCTCTTATTTTTTCTTCGCGTAGGACTGAATCAAAGTACCTCCTTGAGAGATACAATTTTACTTTAATAGATGAATCAACTTTTTAGGTATCTGGTACTTCAACTTTGTGTGTGTGTGTGTGTGTGTGTGTGTGTGTGTGTGTGTGTGTGTGTGT
>CAJQZJ010033828.1:2654286-2743907 GCA_907164525.1 Lophiomys imhausi | reverse complement strand
TGTGTGTGTGTGTGTGTGTGTGTGTGTGTGTGTGTGTGTGTGTGTATGTGTGTGTGTTTGGATATGTTTGTATGTGTGTGTGAGAGAGAGATAGTTAGATAGATAGATAGATAGATAGATAGATAGATAGATAGATAGAGAATGTATAAAACAGGCAAAGGTGACTCATTCAATGCAATCACATTGGGAATATTAAACCCAATCCGTAGATGTCTCCAAAGTCCATCTCCATGGTCCTAGCATGAGGGTAAGGTTTATATAGAAGATATTTCTTAATGTGGACTAGAATTCCAATTTTTACAGGGGAAAAACAAAATTAAGGCTTTCTTTTTCAGAGTTGAAAACACATTCTGTTGTTTACTTTGACAAGTTGAAGATTGATTTGAGTAAGAGTAAAGAGTGTAATATTGGAAAATATGACTAATTTCATTCTTCACTAAATACCATTTCCATCATACCTTATTTTTACTTTGAAAATTTCTAATTTCTTTTAAAATATTATCTATTTTCACATATGCTTATAAATAACTGTTCATAATGAAATAAAATATAAATAAATCAAAAGCTACAAAAGTACTGAAAAGGAATCAATGAAAATAGAGCACAACACGGAGGAATGAGAATAAAGGAATATTGGAATGTACCAGCCTGAGTTTTCAAAGGCCTGGAACACAGACAACTGAACACATATGCTCTGTGGGGGTGGGGATTTTATGTTTATGTTCTGCCTCATATTTGTCAGCTCATATGAAAATTCTATTTGCTACTACACTAAGAGCAATTTTCTAAACAAAACAAATCTTCAACTTAAATTTCAATCACATTTGTAAGCATCATGTTATCTTCTCATTTTGAAAAAATTCACAACATGACATATAAAGTGAGTTTGCCATCTGAAACTGCACATTCCTTGTTCATCTGTATTACAGAGCAACTCAATGACTCTGGGATTAATTTGTGATACTGCCATATACTTGTATCTATATGTAGAGTACTAGAGAGAGCCTTGTAAATTCCTAACCCAATGTCTTTACTTATTTGGGCTATAGTGTGCACATTTTGTGTTGTATAATACTTTTTACAATAAGTTAATGCTATGGAGATACATATTAAAAACCTAAATTGATCTAAATTGAATAAAGAATGAAAACTCTTTAATACAACTTCATTATGTTTTTGTTAATACTAAATTAACATCATAGGCATCTAATGGATGTTTTAATTAGGCATTTTTTATCCGCAAAATAAAATCTGGCACTGTGAAATACAGTGAGTACACTATGTTCAATTTCTATCAGTTAGCATTAAGTAGTTTCCAAAACTTATTCTTAAAGAATGAAGCTAAAAGCTAAATGAGAAGTTAAAAATTCCAATACAAATCTTTCATGCTTTGTACAAAAATATAAGGCCATTAGAAATCCTTTATATCCTGTAATTGTCAAACAACCAGATTCCTTTTAGACATTTATACACATAGACACTCTATAGAAGGTTGTGTTAGTGGTCCGTATGATAAAACACAAACTGCCCATCCTGATTGAAATGTATATCTTTTACAGAGCAACTGAAAGTTTGTGTGTGTGTGTGTGTGTGTGTGTGTGTGTGTGTGTGTGTGTGTAACTGTATGAACCCTTAGAGAAGTACTCCCTCAGTCTGGAACAAGAAGAGTGAATCAGAAATGATGAGGAAATGAACACACGTGCTGAGACAGAAACTCCACACAAAAGGTAGGGATAGCTGTGAAGTAAGAAGAGTAGGCGACAAGGGACAAGGGTAAGGATGGAAGAGAAAGCTGGACACTTACCAGTGATTTTCCCATTGGCTTCCAAGGGAGGCTGCCAGCTCACAATGACAGCACGAGGCTTCCCTTCTCGAGTAATGACAGTCAAATCCTTGGGCGCAGAAGTTGGGGCTGTGAGATGACAGAGACAAGGTCTTGTCATTGATTGTGAAGACTAAGACACTGGTAGGGATTTTATCACAGTGTTAGAAATCAGAATCTATCACTAAGTATATCATGTTTACTTTGTCTTTTATAATTCATTGCAACTGGCACAAGTCAATGGTTTACCATGGAAGTTCAATGTCTTCTGAAGGTTTGAATGCAGAAAAAATACGGAGCTGAAGAAGGCAACAGGTGCTTGTTGGGGTAGTGGTAAGCATTCTAAATGTTAATTAATTGGTCCTGCTTGTTGTCTGTTACTTACATTGACTCTGATTGGTTAAATAAAATGCCGAGGCCTGAGATTGGGCAAAGACAGAGAAAGGTGGGACTTCCTGGGATTAGAGCAGCAGGAAGAAGAATATATTCCAGCCACGAGCAGCAGGAAGGAAGACACAGGCCATGGGTTAGAAAACAGAACCTCATTCCACATGGCCAGGAACATTGGCATATTGTGGAGAATGGCAGTCCAAGGGGACATATGTATATATGGGGTCATATTTGGGAAATAGAATTATGAGCTAGCTTAGTTGGGCCAATATTGCTCCATCCAGGCCTAAAATCCATCCTGTGTCTCTGTGTGCTCATTTATAATGTCTGGATGAGAATTAACAACCGCCAAACCAATTAGCAATAATCTAAATACTGGTAAAAAAATTAACTGATTATTTCTACAAACGCCTAACCCAACGTAATTTAATTAATTTTTAATTAACAACCGCCAAACCAATTAACAATAATCTAAATACTGGTAAACAATTTAACTGATTATTTTTACAAACGCCCAACCCAACGTAATTTAATTAATTTTTTTTTTACAGGTGCTTTTAAGTGATTTCTCACTCATGGATGTAGATACAGAAATTTATGCTTAGTGAACTGATAGGCTGCATAACTTCCATTAAGGACTTACAGCTGTAGTTTATAACTGAAAAAAAAAAAACTACCAAATTCCAAGAAAAAGTGAGAGAGAGAAAAACAAACAAGCAAAAATAAAACAGGTCAAATCTTGTAGCTTAAATGATATGTTAAATATTTCCTAATTGAGAACATAAATTGAGAAACAATGATTTAAAAAGTCAAGTGACATATGTGTCTTTGCCTCAATCTGACATAAAATAAGATAGCAAGAAACCCTGCCTACTTCAGATCTATTTCTTCCAAATGTTATCCAAATTAAAATGTAAATATATTTTAAAGAAAGACCAACTATGCCCAGCCAATCCAACATATTACAGATCTCTGCTAATCTCTTTTTAACCTCTTTGAAGACAGTTTTCCTTCTAAGTAGCTAGTGATGCTCCAAATCTGTTATATGCAGTCTCTTTGTTATCATAGTTTGACACAGGTAGATTCTGAGCTATCTATTCTGTGTTCTGCAAGAATTTTCTTGTTTCCAAATAGGACTCCAGTGAATAAGATAGCTAGTACTTGATCTGTATTTGAACTCATCTTCATTCAACTCCCCTAGTTCTTAATGTCATATAGGTAAGTCAATGCATCAGCTACACTCTATTACCAGAATATCTTCCTGTGTATTTATAGATATGTACCAAAGAGCAATGACACAAATCATTCCTATGTGTTATATTTCTTTCCTCAAAGGCCATTGGGACGCCAGTTAATCCAATGTTAAGCTACTTTTGATATGCTGAAAATGAGCTTAACATATTTAAAATTTCAAAGATAAATGGAGAAGACGGTGGACCCAAAGGAGGAGGAGAAAAAGAGAGTAAGAAGAAAGAAGAGGAGTGGGGTGGGATAGTGGAGAAGAAAACATGTCAAGAGGCATTATTGGAAGAACAGCATACATTTATATCAAAATATCAAAGAGGTAATGGATTCTTAAAAAAGGATTATTTTCTTAAAAAATTCACTCAGCATATTTCATAGCCCATAAATTGAAAGATTAGATACCATCAGAAATTGGTTTAGATACACAAAGCATATAAGAGAAATTTTAAACTATGAAAGAAATTAAGAGATCTTAGCTAGTCAGAATATCTTTTTTCTTACCTGTCTTAAAATTGAAATTACTGTTTATTTAGAAACTAGGCAAGGGATCATGATTAAGTTACTTCAATGGTCAGCTCTGGTATTTAGAAAAGGTTAAAAAAAACTCTTGAATTTTTGATGTAATATACAGTAATGTACTGAGAAGTTAGTTACTCAAAATACCAGCCTGCTAAGTCTGTTTGAAGTATGTGCATGTCTTTAACCTTAAGCTGTGTAAATGATGAATAGAAATTCTGGTATTGGACTTAGTGGCTGAAATATTTACCATTTCCCTATGAGCTGAACATCTACCCCTGCACCAATATTGGGAAAGAAACAGGGTTAATGGTTCCTAAGATCCACATTAGTACTGTTGGCTATGACTAGGCATTTCTTCTTCTGTGAAACTTCTCATTATTTTTCCAGAGTAAATTTGTACATTGTGATGTTTCCTATGATTTCAGTATGCCTCAAATTTCGTAACTGCATTTTTTTATGTTACTTCATGGTTCCTCAATATATTTTTCTTTTTTTAATGCTTTTTATTCTTTCTAAAATAGAAACCACCGTATTCTCTTTAACTGTTATACCTAACACCTATCTCAGCACCTAGAAGTTACAAATAAACCCATTATTTATACTTTCTCTAACTAGATAAGCAAGACCCTCTCATCTCAATGGCTCTCAAACATTTCTTCTGCACGTTTCAGTTTCTACATTAAGTGCATGAACAGAGGGAAACCTTCTAGACTTAGAGGATTGCAGACATGGAAATTACATCAGCCATTGTTATTTGAATTACAATGTTCACCTGTCCTTCCTTTCAGAGTAACATATGGAATTTTGTGTTGGAGAAAAAAAAAAGACTGTCTCTGAACTATATGAGCATCATAGTCACACAGATTTGTAACATAGGATCTTTGAACTAGCATTTCTTTAGCTTTTTTACCATCTATCTCAAGACATACCAATTAGGTTCTCTCTTCTGAAGGGTTGAATGTTAATTGCAACATGGAAGGATGACATGCAGGTTCAACACACTGGGTCATAGCACTGTGAGGAGAGCAATGATTGTTTACAGTCCTGATTGGCTCCTTTCTAATTTATTTAATTAACCAGATAAGAATAAAATAAAAGATTGCCCATTGAGATAAAATGAAATATTTAATTTAAAATTTGCCAGTCACTATTAGGTTTACTGTGAGCTACTTCAGCTTATAGCAAAGAAGTCATAGAAATAACTATCTGTTATTTCAGAATTAAAGCAAATCCTAGAGTTATTTCCTCTACCTCATTTCCTCCTTACAGTTACAGAATCTGCAGACACCTGTGAATTACTTCTTACTTCTCGTCATCACCCAGGGATCTCACCCACATGCTATTTACACCTTTGTTCAGATCATTATCTGATTTGACAATCAGGCTTTCTACTAACCACATATCTCAAACTTATTATCTTTTTGTCTGCATTGGGACTCATCCTTGGAATCTTCATAAGGCTAGGTAGTTGATGAGCAATGGGAAGGATGTATTTTGCAAGCTAGATGCGGGTGTACATTTCATGTTTATGAATGGGAAAGTGGATGAATTTTCTTGCTTTCAGGTGAAATGACTATTATTTCAGTCAAGTCATATCAGGTTTTGCTTTATATAAGTATACTTTTTAAAATCTAGAGTATATTTGACTTCATTCTTCTCTTTTGGGGTAAAAGGAAAGGGAGTGGTATTTTACGGTCCTTATAGTATGTAACTCACTTGACTGGTTCAATTTTTTTTTCTCTAATAAACTGCAGACACTGACATCCAAATCAGAATCAATAGGGGAAAGCTTAATAATGTATAACAAGTAAAGTAAAAGAAAAGGTGTTAAAATGAGACTATCTAGAAAGATTTTTATAGACAGAAGTAGTTACAAAATGTAGAACTCTAAAAATTAAGGTGATAATTATAATAAAATTAAAGTTCCAACACCAAGGGACAAATTCTAGTTGAAAACAAATTTTGTTCACTTGAGGAGAACTTTGTTTGGATGATTTTAAATTTGTAAAACATTTAGTGGAGTTCACAAAATATATTATAAATATGAAACCAATTAAAAATAGTTACTATTAAGGCTGGAGAGGTAACTAAGTGGTTAGGAGTGCTTTAGTTCTCTCAAATTGCATAAATGTTTTTCATTATGTTACATTATTTCCAAAGTATGGCCAAGACTACCTGGAAACTACTTCTTATTCTAGCTGTTCTAGTTAGAATAAATATCCAGGAGGACAAATTTGTAATGTTTCATTTGTCTCAAATTACCCAATACCTTTCAGGACTATTTTTTCCAAAGCCACCATTGTTTCAGATAACATTCACTAGCTAGCTACATTCCTTACCTGTACTTAAACTCACTGAAGAGAATTCATATTCAGGTCCCATGAGTTAATATTCTAAAGATCTCATTCTAAAAACCACCAATTAATCATACAGTCAGTTGTTTAATCTATTGAAAATCCATCTATCTCTTCTATGTGAAGGGGAGAATAATATTAGATGTAGAAGTGCTGTAAATTGTACAGAACACATTGATTCATGAATGACAAGGTATAATTTTGAAACCATATTAATTCTTTTTTAAAAATGTTTATTCACCACTTCAAGCCACATCTCCATAACAGTGTCCCCCACCCTCCACTCCTCCTACTTTCCCATCCTACTCCTCCAGAGTGGGTTGTCCCCACACATCAGTCCCCCATCCCAGTTCAGCAGTCACATGAGGGCCAAGAGCCTCCTCATATACTGGGGGACCACCACTAGGGCAAAGTGTCTCATCAACACAGTCTGTGTTCTTGTTCCTTTTGGTATGAAACCATACTAATTCTATTTCTCAATTTTAATGGAACTAGTTAACACTTATACTTAGGCCAAGAATGAGCCTTTGGGGCCAGAGTCTCTTCACATACCAGCTTCGTAGGTGGTGGCGTGTGCAGTCATGCTCCACGTGCTTGACCTTCTGTTCTTTGTCACCATGACTGAGAACTCATACATTGTGTTTGGCTTGAGGCCAGTCGCTGTGTAACTGAGGGATGTTGTGTCTTCTGACTATACAAACCGGAAACAAGCAAGGAAATTAAATCAATGAGCTCTGTCAACTCAGTAAATTAAGACATGTAAAACAACTAGCAGACAAGTCAGCCAAAAGTATACTCAGATCAAAATAGCAGAAGTGCTAGGCCTACTTTTATGTTGGTCAATATGCACTGGCCAGTCATACATCTTCACCTTTGACTGGTAAAATCAGGCAGTGCAGTGTTCAATGGGGGAAGGCAACTAGAGAAGTTCCCTGAACTTGACCATAAGCACAGACAGAGGTCAAAAACTACTCTAAAATCCATTTCAACACTTTTCTAATGGGATGTGAATTAAATTAATTTCTTTATCATTGAAATCTGGAGTTTTGCTTTTTAAGAATTGGTATTATATATTTTCCATTGACCATTATCATTTTCTACTGCAACTGATTATCAGTATTATAGTGATTATGATGTTTAAAAGTAGGACTTGCTTTCATAGTTTTAGTGCTTCCAAAAATCTATTCATCTCTTAAATGTAAGCAGAGTAGGAGTGTTCCTGTGTTACATGGTGCTCTCTCTTTATGGATGAATGGAAAGGGCAGCAGTTGATCAGAAAAAGAGTAGCATACTGGATGAATATTAATGGATGAAATTGCATTGCAGAATGTTGTGTTTGACTTTTGAATCCATTCTTTTCCTTATGAACAAGTTTAGTTGTTTTAGTCCAAAATATGTAAATTGTGTTTTTCTTGCTTACTCAAAGAATAAAACTGATAATAAAGAAATATCATGCTAGTCTCATAGGTACAATCTTATTTCCCACATGACCTGGCACATTTTAAACTATGTAAATCTTTTAGAACAATCTGCTTGTGCTTGGTAGTTATATCTTTGTCTTTTTGCAAGCTAAATATTTCCTATCAGTTCTATATTTAAGCATGTGTTGAATATTTACATCTGAAAAAATTTAAAGCCTTTCCCCATTGTTCGATAATATATGTGTCTACTTCTTTTGCAGTACAATGGCAAAAAATATTAAATTGCATATCTCCTAGGTTAGGCCATAACTCTGAAAATCCTACATTTTTTTTGCATCAAATCAAATTTAAAAGAAACTGGAAATATTCTGGTAATGTACCCATTAAACCATTAAATTGAAGGTCTCAGAAACATTTATCAGAAAGTTTTCTCTAGATTCTCATAGAAATCTTTTGTTATCACCAATTGTTAAACTTAAAAAATAATTTGGAAAATCACATCTGGTTGCATTTGAGAGCATAGACTACCTGGGTAATTTCCCTCTGAGCTTCCATTTCCTCATCTTTAAGTTGAAGCTAACATGGCAGACATTATGTCATCATATACTGTGTGAAATAAGTAACGTAAAACATAGTGCTTGGCCCAAGCAAGCATTAATAAATGTTGTCTATACCACACTATACCTTGTTTCATGCCATTTTCATTATATTAGTTATCTTAAATTCCATATGGAGTTGTATCTTTTGGAAGAGACTGAGTCTTGCCCAACTGCCTGTATCCTATTACATTCGAAATGCATCTGATAAGCTCTAAACTACTGCTAATAATTATGCTTTGAGTTGAATTTCAGGTAAACCATAATGTAATTAAATACTTGTAGAAAAAAGGAAAAGACGTTCATACTTTCTACAGAAATACAAACACAAGGAATTTGAACAATCAAAATATTAGCTTCAGAATTATTGTCCAATTTGAGAAAAATAAGACACAGAGATATGACAAAATATAGTAAAAACAACTCTTGAATCCATATTATTTGACTGCAAAAATGCCCTTTGTCCTATAATGAATATGTATTGCTTTTCTTATAAAACTATTGTGAAATGAAAGATGACATGATAGATATGAACATGATTTTAAAAAGCATAAAGTACAAATCAAGTCATCTATTACCAATAACTCTAAATTTTATTATACACCTTTCTCATAGACCAGTTATCTGCTTCCTTTGTCTTTGCTACTCAACTACCCAGCTCTTTCCTAGAGACCTCTTAATCTCAGTGTATAGAAGTAGAAATGTGTGTGTGTGTGTGTCTATGTGTGCTCTTGTGTGTACTTGTGTATGTGAAGAGGGCTATTAATATTAAAATCAGGAATCCATTTAGTCAGTTAAGTTGATGGAAGAAGACACAGCTAAAATCTGTTTTGCTTTGTACTGAAGTTCCCTGTGAGTAATTTCATGTATGTTCTACTAACCATTTAACTCAAATTATTTGCCTCAAGAAATCTTGGCATTTGAAAGATGCTGAAAAAAAATCATTTTTTAATGCCATTTTACATTCTGGCAAAATCCCCTTGGTTATTCTGTAAAAATGAATATATCTACAAAGCAGAGTAATTATGAACATAACAGTTTTACAGAGGGAAGCATAGTTTTTTCTAAAAGTAAACTTAAAACTGAGCAATCTATATGTGAAGAAATTTTGTAATGCCCTCACATGTTCTCTCTTTTCATTTCTTGACAATGTTGTCTTTATTTATGGTTCTGCTGAGTCTAAAGTTTAACTCTGTAAGAAGATAGATGAGGTACTTATAACACAATACTTATCAATGATATTATATGGATTTGCCTGGGGAGTTTTTCCCAATACCTGGTATATCAGGGCATCAGCATCAAATGAAACTGTATTTTGTTTCAATTAAAATTTTATTTATTATAAACCACAGAGTTTTGACCACTTAAAACAGGAGAGGCACTAAAGCAGATTCAGCATGACTATGTTTAGGCGAATGCAGTTATGAAGAAAATGTGCTTTGGCTCTATCTACAGCTTTAGGGGCATGAAAATCCCCAAAGACAGTCGCATCTCCCAAGTCAGCACTGCCTCGAGGACAGATTAAGGGCTGTAGTGTTCCAGTGGGAGGAAGGGATCTAAATTCTCCTGGAAGGTGGCAAAGAAAGAGATAAATGTGAGTACAAGGAAGCTGGAAGGCTAGGGTTAAGCTACCAAATACCTTAGTTTTGGGGTGACACTTGTTCTTCACCCTTTTCTTACTTTTGAAAAGGTCTCATACTATAGCCCAGGATGTCCCCAAACTCTTGCCAATCCACCTGCTTTTGCTGTCCTGAGACTTGAAATTATTGTGTTCTACTTTCTTTTTCATCCACTGTTATCATCCTGTCAAATACTAACTTTCAGCAGCGTTACCTTCCAGGAATCAGGATTCTTTCAAGCACACATCTATTGAAATGAGTGCATAAAGCATTCTAGGTTATATATGTCAAGTAAGCTGAATTAAACTTCATTTCAGAGTAAGTGATCTAGACCTGTTACAGATACAGTAGAGGGTGGCTGATCTTTCACCTTTGTTTGCCCTGTTTGTCACTTAAACATGTTAACCTGGTCTCAGGTTTAGAAGGCAAACACCTGCCATAAGTAACTCATAGGTAGGATTGCTGAGCTTGGGCAGGAGAAGTGGAAAGGTGAAATGGGAGTGTCTCTTATAAATCACCAAGGATCTCTGGGAAGAGTGTGAAAGTTGGAAATGGGTATAAGAACAGGAGGCTGGTATAACTCTGGTTCATTCAAGGGATTTGCTTTACAACAGGAAGGTAGTTTCTAAGCTAAATAAGGAAATCAATGTCAATGGCTTACAATACATTTCTAAGATGTTATAAAATATCTTCACATCATTTATTCCATTATACCCTCTGTGAGTAGGTATCTGTGATGTTAATGTACAGCAATCTAGATTCTAAATGAGGAGAATCATATTAGAATCTATTCAGAAGGTGTTCTTGGAGACTTGTTATTTCCAGAACAAAATGGCATTCTTCTACACAGAAGCAAATGTGTGGTGCAAGCAGCATCTGGTAGAATTTAAACATTACTTTGCAATTCTTGATATTTTTCGACTTTGCCTCTTGTTGACTTCCACAGGCATAATTATTCTAATTAATTTTAGACTTTTAGATATTAAAATGCCTTGTTTTAGTATGTAAAAGTCACTGTAGGAAAAAGGCTTATGGCATACCAAGAAACATTAAAACCAACTCATCCAATATATGAAAGTTAATTTTAAATCTCGTGCAATCTATTCGACTTTCACCTTGTACTTGGCGCTGGCAGAAAAGCTGGTCCTCCACCGAACAGTGTAAAGTCGCACATCAGATGTTTTTTGGTTCTTCGGGACAGAGTTGTCTGCCCAGCTGACCCTCACAGCCTCGTGTGTAAGAGGCACAGCCTGTACACCTACTGGTGGGAGCATGGGGGTGGAGACATCTGGGCCAGAGGTGGGGAAATCATCAAGCAAAGGATAATAATCAACTGGGTCAGTGGGATCTGGGTTAAAAACCCAGCGAATGAAACAAACAAATAAATGTGTAAACAAAGAGTTAAAATAAATTTCAGTGGCAAAACATCACAATGAGTTAAATGCATGGCAATCACGATGGAAGGGAACATGAGAAGAACAGAAAAAATGCAATTAATTAAATCATAAAATATAAGAAGAACAGTATTGCTATGTTACAACATAACAATGTTTTCTTATTTTTATATCAAATTAGAATATATATCTTAAAAGCCCATCTCGTTACAATGTTGAACATTGTTTCTTACAAGGTCTTGCATATTAATTTATCAGATTCATGATTTATCAATGAATTGAAATAACAGTTAAAATGATATTTTTGGCTATTTTTTCCTGAGATGGGAATAAATGCTACTGGATACCCTAACTTCTTCTTTATCTCTGACTTTATTGGGCTTTTGTACTGTTCTTACTGTTGTCTAGATTACATCTCTATAAATATTGTTCTGTCAACACACAAATCATAATGAAAGGACACTGATATATACCAACCTTTCTACAGAGAGAAGAGATACACATGGTCATATATATCAATTCCTATCTGATGTACTATAATTTAGTAGGATATGGCAACTGGTAAGCAGATTTTCTTAGACTGTAATCTTAAATTGTGGAACTGCTCATCTTCCTTGATTCTCACACATGGGTTAGTTTTATATTTAGACCTGTCAGGCATTCCTATATTACCTTCCGGTTTTAAAACTGCAAGTTCAGTGGAAAGGATGCAAACCAATGGGTTGGAAGACAAATTAACTACCTTCAGAATGATGAGGTTTTCACTGAGGTATGCAGATACTTTGAACAATGACATGACTGGAATCTGAAGAATGATATGTGATTTTACAAAATTCTCCACTCTTATTCATATATTATAGTGTGACAACCACAATATCAGAAACATACTTTGTGGTAATGTTAATCATTCCATTTTGAGACACTCACATTTTTAGATAACAGGTTTAAAAACTGACTTTTAGTACACTACCCTAGTTCCTAAGAAAATGACAAATTTGAATGACTATTAGTTTGAACTTCTTAATTATCCTAAACAGTTTGTGACATTTGCTATCAAAAGGCCAAAATTTCACTTTGCATTTTTAGGAATTACATAGGTATACCTTAAAAAGAGTTTACCTTAATTTTGTTATCAGTGTACAAAGATGTATACCATTGTAGCCAAATACAACCTTAATTTTGTATCAATATACAAAGATATAAAAGCAGATTCAATAATCTGCCACTTTTTCTTTATCATTTCTATGCCATGCCTATATCCCCTTTTTCTCTTTTTCCCCTTACAAGTCCAACCCCAACATAGGAGAGAAAGAAGGATAGAGAAAAGAAAAAGAGAGAAATCCCTGGGTCTAACCTTCTTTAACAAGAGCATTTAACAACTTATTCTAAGAGATAAGCAATACTTGCTTATTCAAATATACTGAGATGGATAGGTCGTCTTCAAAAACCCCAAGAGACCCATATACTATATGGGTCTTAAAGATGTTCTCTTCACTTAAAATCTTTTGATATTGAGACATGTCAGCTCCTGACAGCACCCCCATTCTATTTCAAATAGATGTTGAACATTGAAAAATCTCCATTTCGAGATGGCTTCATTAGTGGCAAGCTTGTCACTGGGCAGGAGAAAGCCCTTGATTCAACTGTAGAGAGAATGCTGTTCAAAAAGGATAAAAGTTGGAAGCAGGTAAGTTGACAGCCTAGCTTTGCCAAGACAGGGTAGGCAACTCCATAATTCCTACTTTACAATTAATATATGTCAGAGATACTGGACCAAAAGGCTGAAGATAGATATTCCAACATTTTAGAGAGAAATTGGGGAATATCCAGGCAGCCAGTTTTCTGTCATTTCCTAGTTTTGGAAGCTGCTGGCTCTGCACTTCCTGTTTATTCAGATATATTTATCCTTCTCAAGTTTCTGATGTGGTTGAAGACTAGATAGCTATAGTCTCACAGTTAAATTTTAAGTTGTTTAGGAATTAAAAGGATGTTTTAGGGCTAAGAAGATGACTTTAAGTTGATAATGCAAGTTAAGATGGAAACTGAGTTAGATACAGAACTTTAAACTTATAGAGATAGAAAGATAGTAGAATATTATTATCCGTTGCCAAATACATATGGACTGGACATTGGGAATGTATGTTATACCTCATAATTTTCATAATTGTGGTCTAATTTTTCTTATTATTTTGTATTGTACTTAGTTACAAGAAAAAGAGTTGTTTATTGGACTAAAACACAGAGATGTTGGGGGGAATAAAGATATACCTTAAATTAAAAAAAAAGTGGATAGGAGGGTGGGACCAGGAGTGGGAGGAGAGAGGGGACTGTGATTGAGATGTAACTTGAAGAAACAAACAAACAAACAAACAAACAAACAAACAAACCAACCTGACCTTTATAGAATGTGGTAAGAAATCTCACTAACAAAAATTTTTGATTGACAGCACAACTCTAAGACTGGACATTTGATGCCATTTAATGAATGAGATCAGATAAATGAAAAGCGGTGTCTGTAGCAACTTACACGGTTAGATATAGAACTTTAAACTTATAGAGATAGAAAGCTAGTAGAATTTATTTATTTATTTATTTTTAAACAACAAAGTTCAAAGCTGAGTGATTGTTGCCTGTTCTGTTGATTACTTCCACTGTCCCTTGAATTTTAAATTCCCATGCCCCATTCACCATTCTTATTTCCAATAAATTATTTAGCATGTTACTGGTCTGAGGTTTTCAAGAAAAATTATTTAAAAAAAAACTAAACCAAAACAAATACAGAACAAAAGGAAAAGAGAGGGAGAGAGAGAGAGAGAGAGAGAGAGAGAGAGAGAGAGAAGAGATAAAGATATTTAGGATTAAAATTTAATGATAGAGCTCAGGCCTTATTCTTCTTTTGATGTCTCCTTTTTATTAAGAGCTCCTTTAAAGCCAAATGGATTTATGAAATGATGATGAGAGAATAGGAGGCACTGAAGCCTCTACAAGTATTTGAATCATCCATCAGGGTTGTGTATCAGGAAAAGATGTGTTTGCCATACTAAAGCTAGAACTGCCTTATGCCTTTTTATTCTTGTCTGATTTGTAAGAAGAATCTTAAGTATAGAGGATTAGTAGTTCTGTGTATGAACTATTTTTGACTCTCAATGTCATGGGGCACCACCTATATTATTATTGCTTCACCTAGTTCTTATAAGCATGGATTCTCATATGAATTATTTATAATGCTTTGAATAATATGTTTCCATGTTAGAAAAATAATAATCAATCTATCTACTAATGATTTTAAAAGCAAAAATATTTATGGCTATTATTTATTATTTTAGAGTCACTTACAAAATAAGTCTAATGTATTTAAAACAATATTGTCTGTTGTGACTTATCTATAGACCTAATATGATACAGAAAATTTTGCCAATGGCCAAGTTCTGTTTCCTGTCTTACAGAATACAACTTATGTTCATCATTATCCATGCAATCTCTCTATAACTATGTTGCATAATGAAGTAACCACATGTTCTATGGATGATATCAATTTAAATTACATGAATAATTATTTAAGCATTTATTCATTTTTTTATGGCAACCAATTTCAAACATTCAGGGGCCCTAAGAGCTCAGTCTCCTTGATTTGGGGGAAAGTAGATATTATATATCTCTAGAAGGGGGAACATTCCAGAAGCCAGCAAGCAACATTGTGAATACATGGTATACACGTTGCAAGTGTTCTTTTCTACTCTGACCAGAAATCGGACAGCAGCATCCTTTTGCTACTAAACTGTTTTTCAAAGTTTGTTCCTTTGTTAGGATGCCTTATATGTTGCTGATTTTTAGAGGCATGTGAAGATGTATGCAGGTATGTGAGTATATAAATGCATGCATATATATGTGTGCATATGTATGAATATACATAATTTTTTTGAGCAAGAAAAGTCAATTCCTAACATGTTTTATAAACTTCTGAATTATTGGTGATTGTACTCATTTGAAATTGGCTTTAAAATTAATAGTTTTCAACTGGATTACATTTCATTTAAACTTTGTTAAAATGGCTAAGAACACATTAATTCCAAGAATGTACTTCATTAACCTCTGGTTATTGTTTGTCCCTTTCCCTCCTCCAAGAGGAAAACAACTTATTCTTACAACAAGAAGAGATAGAGAGGGAAGGGAAGGAAGAAGGGAGAATTTTCCTCCGTGGGGCCAAGGTAGAAGTTTCGGTAGCTTGAACAGATATTCCCAGTCTGAAAAAGGCCAGGAAGCTCACCAAAGGCTACAAGCATAAGCATTTAGAATGCTCCAGGGCCTGATGTTCACATTAGTCTAATGCTTTCAATGTCTTTGATATATTTTGTGTTTATTTTTTTGCTGAAAATTTCCAAGATGTCTCATGGGAATACTTTGCAACAATTTAAAGGTAGAGAATGGTTTCTACATGACAGTATGTCATATTTATAGATAAGAGATTCTTACAGAGCCTTAGCCTTTGATTCCATTTATTTACCCTTTATTCTCAATGTTGTGTGGAAGCATAAAAAATAATTCTACCTCCAGGACAAGGCATATTCTTTACTGCAAAAACGCTACTTCAGACATTCCTTTACAGCCCCATTACTGGCTTCTCTTCAATAAGAAATTTTCTGACACACAATTTCTAAATTTGGTATCGTTTCATTTCTAGGCTCCATTAGAATCAAGGTTGTAACATGAAAATAAAACTTGTGTTATGGATCAGTGGTGTTTGAGAAAACACTGTGGCAATGCCATATGCCATATGCTTAGAATTAAAAAATGACAGCAAATGTCACAGGGAAAGATGTTTTCACAGATGCTTCCTTCTGTACACTTTACCTTCAGTGTATCTGAACTCTGCCCCTCTACTAGCATTATGTATGAAAAACTGACTTCCATCCTGGTACTCAGTACTCCCTCTTGGTGGGATTTAATTTTGTTCTTCATAAAGGAAACACTTTGAAAGACTAGATTTGGTGGAATTTGATGTCACTTGATTATAGCTCAGTGTCACCTTGACAACGAGAAATTTCTTGGAAGAAGATGACATACATAAAGCCACAAAGGAGAATCACAGGTGTGATCAGAGTACCCTGCTATTTCTCAGAGAGCCTCACTTTCGGGATAGTCTGAGAAAAAAGGGGAGTGGAAAATACCAGTTGCTCACATGTTATTTTATATCTTGGTTCAATACACATCATTCTCCTAACTATGAAGATAATACTTTTGATAGCAAACAATTTCCAGGGTAAATGATTATTATTCTCCTTGAGGAGTCATAAACAGCTTTAGAGACATAGAAAAACTTGTCTCAAATGACAGCTCCTAATTTTGCATCCCTTTTTGGGGAAATGTCAGACCTGGAAACTAATGGTCAAAGGATTCAAAGATTCTGAAATAGCAACTTCACTTTCTCAGAAAATCTGGATAACAATGAAGTGATGGCATCTTTGAAAACCACCAGAAAAAACTCCCACAAAAAAAACAGAACAAAATAACCCCCTACCCTAAAGAAGCCAAAACCAAAACCGAAAACATTCTCAGGATACTCTATGAATATCACCTGTGGTCTTGAAAAACAAACTATATAAACTTTACGTAAATGTAAGTGGTAGAAAAAAGTCAGAAAATCCCAATTTCACTCTTCAGCCAACCATACATTCTCATCTGGAATTCATACTCCAGTAATTTTTGCTCTCTGCTGTTTGATATCAAATCTGGAGCTTGACTTCCTAAGCCCTTTATTCTTTTTAAAGTGAAAATTTAAGTCTGAAGGATGCGAATTTGGGGAAGCACCAGTATTAATTGAAGACTTAATACTGGTTTTGTTGTTATTGTTGTTAAGGGTTTAGACAAGTGTTTGGGAGCAATATTTTTAGGAACAAGATGGAGTTGTGATTTTTCTGGGTTTCCATAAAGGTGAAACACACTCCATTTTTTAGTAAACACAGTATTATTAACAACCAGACTTCATACATGACTTAGAACTCGCCATCCTAATAGTGTCTCATGTTTTTCCACTGCTTTGGTCTTGTTTGCTGCCTTTCTAGTTAAATGCATATAGATATTTTGGAATGATGAGCCTTTGAATCAACCAGTCCCTTTTGAGTCTTCTGTTAGATGACCTGTTCAGGATTCATCTTTGTGACTTAACTTACTCTAGTCAACTCCCAAGATGGGAGCCTGGCCTTGTCACCTATCTGCAGGATTGTATTGAGAGAAAGAAATGCCCATTGGACATTTAGAGCCTTAGATCACATACCTTCCACTCAAATAGCACTGTCAAATGACAATCTGTTTGGCAGAATGAAGGATCAATCAGGGCACCAAACTATGAAGCTTCTAACATGATTGGGAAGGCAAGAGCTTAATTCTCTAAGTCAATATACTAATGTACAGAATGAGTCATTCTCATTAATTTGGGGAACCAAATGATTGAAATAAATACATTGTATACATATGCATACATATACTTGTGATAATTGCATGCATTTATTTTTTATATTTTTTCTCTTTTGTATTTTGTATTATTTTAAAGAATTGCTTCTTCTCACCATAATCCAAGTATTGACTACCTTGTCACAAGAGGATTGATGACGGGTGCATACCTGTGATGGAACGGGTGGTTGCACTTTCGTAGAGAGGAACACCTTCTCCTGCATTGTTGAAAGCTTTTAAGGAGATTACATAATGAGAACTTGACTCTAGAGGAAAACAGAAACAAATTAGACATGTGAGTTAGCATTTTGAAATGCCCCCAGTGAACAGTTTCTGAAGACACATTTGATATAGTCTTTTAAATAAATTGATGTTTGAAAATGAGTGTGTTGGATTCTGGGAACAACCAGCCCTAATAGAGACAGACTTTCAATCTTCCCAAATCTTCACTTAAAGTGTGAATTCAAAAGTAGGTGTGGAACCAAGAGCATGTAGACATGATGTACAGGGTAGGTGATGACGTTTGTATTCAAACCTTAAAATACAAGTTTTTTTTGTTTTTGTTTTGTGTGTGTGTGTGTGTGTGTGTGTTATCAGCTCACAGTCCAAGGATCTAAGTGCCAGCCATGTCTGTGTCAATTAAACCAAAAGTGAGAATCAGACTGGAAATAAGGATGATCCTATGAAACTGTCAGTGAAGAAGGGAGAACGTATTAGATTAGAGAACAAATATAAACACTTGGCACTGATGAGGAAGAGATGTACTCAAGGACAGGACCAATTATAATTAAATTATGTCAATATGATACAACCTTAAGAGGATAAGAAGGAATTTCAACTGAAGAACTGGCCATGTGAAATTGTCCTGTGGTTACATCTGTGGGATTTGATTGATGTTGGAGTGACCAGGTTGTGGTGGGAGGCAAAAAAAAAAAAAAAGATCCAGGCAACTGAGAGTTGGTTGTATGAGAAGGATAGCTGAGCAAACCAGAGAACTAGCTAGCAAACAGCATCCATTCATTGTTTATGCTTAAAATTCCTGCTTCAGTCCCATGCCCTGACTTTCCTCAGTGATAGCCTTTGACCTGGACGTATATATTTAAATAAACTCTCCCTCTAGATGTATTTGGTCATGATATTAATAATAGCAATAGAATAATAATATAACAGGACCAAAGGAGGAGCAAACTATCTAGTCCACAGATGCAGAGAGAGGATTAAGTATAATATATATGAAGGGTAATTAGATGAACAAAATCAACACAGAAAGTAGAAAACAAAATCAAGATGGATAGAAAATATGAATGACAAAAATTACATGGAAGGAGGTAGTAAATATTTTCATATAAAGTGAGAGAGAACTTCTTGGTGAGAGAACTAAAATACACTAAATGGAGTCTTCAAAGAAGAAAATCACAAATGGACAGAATAAACATGGAAGGGTACATTGCATTTTTAAAAAACTTAGTCATTCAAGAATGCAGATAAAAACCAATATATGATTTATTAGGGCAGTATTAGATCATTAGCAATCTTTATTATATAATAGTTTACAAAACAGAATTTAGTAATTTATTTTTTATTCTAGATAAGAAAAAATAACTAAAGGATTTTCTAGTTGCAGTTAATTATAAAGGATGAGAATATTTAACCTGTTATTCATTTCCAAACATTGCATATCATTTTGTTAACCACCAGAACTAATAGAAAATGAGTTTTAGTCATCCAAAATGGTCAGAGGAAACTATGACTTGAAAGCTAACTTCTGAATAATAAAGTCAATGAACTAAAACTAAGTGACAGGAGAGATTTTATTTTGTAATGGCTGCATGCTCCTGACACTATAATGATCTGAGAATCGATGCATCACAGTAGGACTTTATATACAAGAAACAACTGAGTGATTTTTATGATGTGGGACCTTTCATTGTTGTCATTCTAAGGCAAGCAAGATATAAATAAAGCAATGAGCAAATATGAGGGATACAATTCTACAACCACTGTGTCCTTGAAAGGAAGGGTCTTAGTAGAGATGGAAGGACATGTAGAATTAACACAGAATGTATAAAGTCCTGTATTCTTAAAGCTGAATTAGAAAAATAGCTCAAATTCTAAAAAGTTATTTTATCTCTAGTCAAGATCTATCTAATAAAGAAGTTGAGGAGAAGCATTAACTTGTTAGTATGAAACATCACTAATGTGTAGGATGCAGTTGTACAAAACAAAGATACATATTGCAACTGACAAGGGCTTTTGTAGAACTGGTGATCCCCTAGTTTTAAGATGGAAGCATGGTAACTGAGTATTAATTATCCTGACAAACTAGAAAGGAAGAAGCCAGCCAATGACAATAAAGATCTTTTGTCAACAGATTCAGAGATTATTGTATAGAGTGTTCCAATGGTCACTAAGGATAATCATAATCTAATGAACTTCAGTGTGTCAACTACCTGAAATATATGTGAATATTCTAAATCATAGACCTATTTTAAAGAATAAAGTTTGGTCAGTTATGAAACTGATAATCATATTACTAAGTTGAAAGCTGATAAAGAAATTAGCTTCATTCATATTTTTCATAAATAAACATTGTTCCAACATGACCAAACACATATGGATCACTTTATATTCCTCAAAGAAAAGCTGAATGAGAAAAAATGGAATATTGCCATTCCACAATCTCAATGAATGAATTAATGTAGGCATTAAATATTCATAATTTCCCAGATAAAACCAAGAGGAACAACCTTGCACTAAGTATCTCTGATCAAAGTTATCACTGACCTTTCCACAGTGGTCTGGCCTCTAGCTCCCAGAACAAAAGAATAGAGCAGAAAACATGCTGAAGCCAGTTAAAAGCATACACATAACTACTCCATGTGTCATATTTGAATCTCTGTGCCTAGGTATTTACACAACAATGATAAGGCTTTACAATGAATGAGTTCATATTTAATGATGTTTTTGGAAAATATTAGATCTTCATAAAGTTTGAATATAATTTAAATGAGTATATAAGACAGTGACATTCAAATATCAATATCCCTAAAGCTACAATATAACCCGAAGACTGAAATAAAATCATATCTCATGCAGCACTCTGTCTTCCATGTGATGAATTGCTTCTACTTGAAAAGAGAAATGTGTGTGTGTGTGTGTGTGTGTGCGCGCGCGCGCGTGCGTGCGTGCGTGCGTGCGTGTGTGTGTGTGTGTGTGTGTGTGTTGTCAAAGTACTTTACATTTAAGGAAGTAATCAATAAGCAAATGTCAAGTGTTCTTTGAGATTCAAAGCTGGTTGTAAAATATGAACCTCCCTTATTAGCTTAGTAAGTTAATTCTGACCAGAGGAAATAAGAAATACTAAATAAAACTAAGCAATAAAATATGCAGTGTGCTTTCTGCATGTCATATGGGATTAGAGACTGAAATGTTCATGAAGGATCAGGTCATATGAGAAGGGTTTTAAGTAGATGTTTACTCTGAAGTAGGGCTTGTGGAAGAAGTTGGTTTCTAGGATTAGAGGGATCAGAGGAAGAAAACAAATATTTCAGGGATGCACATGGGGAATGTTGAAATTATACTTAGAAAAGATAGAAAAACACTCACCAATCATGCCAAATATCCTTTCTAGTTGTGGCAGAGAATAGTAGATCTAATTTCTTATTTTAGACAGATAATCCATCTATACATTGTAGTATAAACATTTATGTTTGGTATTTACTTGATGAAATATGAAATGGCTTTTTGTGGTTAAATTTTAATTTAACTCAACTTCAAACCTCTACATTTGCATTTATCTAAGAATATATCAAGTACATAAACGTGAGAACAGGATTTTTTATATCACATGCACAGAATCTGGGCTATTTGTTTGCCTTAAGTTGCTTTTGGATTTGTTTCCTTTTGTTTAATGAGCATGAACAATGGAGAATAACCCAGACTCAGTTATTGCATGAGAGATCATAAGGGCAAAAGATTCCGAAGAGCAGAAAATGAACCATTGTTCAATTTGAGAATACCATAAACCCAAAGAAGGCAGTCAGCTTTGTCAAATTTTGGAAACCTAGACTTGTGTGTGAAAACAACACTGTTTAAATACTTGCAGAGAATTTAGATAAATGAATTAACTCCCGTTGGCAAAATAGATCCTTGTAAATCTAGACCTACTGTGGACAGAAGGGTGAGTGTTAACTGTAAGTCCTGTATATGAAAGTTCCCTTCACAAGCATCCCTCTTCCGGGTTCCGGAAGGGGCTGTGACTCCATAAGAAGTCAATCTACTAGGAAGTATTGGGGTCAGTCCAGGCATGCAGGTAAAAAGGAGTCTCTTGTTTTCTTTCAGCTTCTGCCTGAAAGTGTAATCTCTTGCTTCTATAAACATCGCCAGTATTGCCATCTGCTTTCTGAGATCCTGCTTGGGGCTCTCTAGCCTAGACATTATGCTTTTGCACACATTCTGGACCCACTGAGGAAACAATAGGCTTTTATTCCTTCCTACATTAGACTTAATCCTATCTGAACATGCCTGCGCAAGGAAGATAAATTCGTTACTCGTTTATTGGCAAAGTTATGGAAATAGAGGAATGTTTTAAACATTTATTTTTGTATGTGGACGGAGGGATATTCTTTTAATGTGTCTAGACCTCGAGATGTTTTCAGTGTACTGAGAACCAAGAATGTTCTCCCCCACAATTTATAGAAAAATGGTTTTTTATCAGGACACCGCTAGAGGGCAATGTGGAACTATTTTTCTGCACATGCTCAGAGGTTTTAATGTTTAAAATCAGTAAATTACAAAAGAATCTCCTAGAATCATTACCACTATGGAAGCATCAAATGAGTTAAACACATTTACTATCATCATAATGAATTCCAAATGAATTAATCATTAATTATGGTCAGACTCCATTGTTCAGGAATATGCTTAATGACAATTATGACAATAAATTTATTTTTTTGGTATTTGCTGAAATGCGGCAGACACATAGGTTTGACAAATGTATCAATTGTCTCTGCAAATAAAGTGTGTCAGTTTTCTCATTTGAATTTAATGTGATTTAATCATGCAAGAGTGATTTGTATGTTGGTAGACTTCCCTAGGAATTATTTTTGGTTATGGATATTCTGTGGGAGTCCAAAAATTTCACAGTACTGAACAGATTTTCTTTTTAATATTTGACTGGTCAACCTTTCTTTCACAAGAGTTCGATATGAGATTAAGGCAGGTGAAGAAATACTTAATGACTCTCAGCATGCACAAATTGATGATTCGGCCCATTACTGCTTGAGTGTCATGAAAAGGGTGGGGGTAAGCACACATTTATTGATTATAGGGTTGTAAAAGACAAGGATTCAGTTATCGGAATAAGTCTTGGGTGTCCTTCCTAAGAGATATGGTAGGTAAGAGACTCATTATTTTACTAGTCTGGGTTAAGCATTCTCTGAAGGTTAGAGATGAATGTTGCTCTCAGGGACTCAGGGAATGAATCAAGACACCTTCAGGGATAGACCAAGAAGCTGTGCTTGGTGACAAAAGTCAGTGTGAAGAACTTCATTATTGTTAATTAATATTTTTGTGTGAATTAAATGCCAGTGGCGTGTGCCAGACTGACATCCCGTAGTCTTTTACTCATTACAGACTATGAACTTCCCTCAGTGGCCCCATCCATGCTAAGTGCTTGCCAGGGCCCCTTCCACCTGCTCCTTGCAAAGGGCCAAGGCGACCAGTACCACAGAAAGGAGGCCACTGGATTACTGTGAGAAACTTAAGTGCTCCTGGATACCATTGACTCTACCAGACATAAACTTTTCAATTAACTGAAATGGATGGAGAATAAATACAACGGACAACATTGATATCTAAAAAGGACAAGCAATTTATAATTGAAGAATACACAATTTATATAATACACTCAATTCAACTTCATTACATATACTCCTTTGTAAATTTAATTAATGCCTAATTTAAATAATTTTCTCAAAGAGTTTTTTTTTTTCTTTTCTAGGAACATTGTACACTTAAAAGTCAGATTACAACATGAGTTGTTCATTAGCCAGTCTGGTAGATACTAACAATTCCTCAGTCACTATGGGGAATTATTTGCAGCTAAGGCATAACATTATAGTATATTTAATTATTAAAGGTCTACCATTGGCAAGAAAATTAGGTGAAAAGAAACAAAAAGAATTGTTTTGTTGCTTAGTAGATAGCACATAACAAACATCAATAAATGTGAGACATGGGAAAGTTGTAAATGTGTTTTATACTCAGATGATCTCTGAGATAATTTAACTATGATACATGGGGAGCACTGAAATGTGAATATACAAGAGGGAAAAACAAAGATAGTGTGATGTCTTAGTTTTACTTTTCTCTGAACCAATAAGAACACGGATGCACATTTTATGATAAGGGAATTGGGTTATGTGTTGAATATGGGTTCACAGTAGGGTTAGATTGACGATTATTTTTGTATCTGGTAGCACACACAGCACCTTCAAGCACTGTGAAAGCTATCCAGGAGGTATGAAGCTTCCAGGTCACAGCCAGTTTGAATTCTCCATGGTATATTACTCAAATATGTGGGTCTTCAGCAACAAGGTGCTATCATAAAGTTCTAGAGAGTACTCAAAAGTATTAGTAATAGTATGTAAAGTTTGAGGAATGTATGGGAACTCACTGGACAGAAAGTCCAAAATAAATGATGAATTTTTGACAATTTTTTTGTTTATTTGGTTGGTTGGTTGAGGTTTTTTTTTTTTGTTAGTTTTGGTTTCTAATAGGTATATGTTTATGTGTGTATGTGTGTGTGTGTGTGAGTGTGTGTGCTTGTGTGTGTTTCTGTGTGTTAAGCTTCTATATTAGTAGGTTTTATTATAACTTTTACAAAATTTTGTTTGTCTGATAACTCTTAATGACAAAACTGTAGAAAATCTTTTAAAAAACCGGAACAAAATATTTTGGAGTCAATGGGGTCTTGTAAGGAGGCATTTTATTAAATTCTTAGCATTGTTCTTGTTGGCACTAAAACTTGATGACAATGGTAAGAGTCCCCAACTCTGTCTCTTCCAAATTCTTCTCTTCCTCTAAGTATTAACTAATTTGTTGGATGGCTAATTGAGCTACTTGTTAACTATATTCTTAATTTTACTTAATCATAAATTTAATTTAGTATGTGGCAGACTACATAGAAAATAATTTTAATTGGCTTTTAATATTGCCTATTTCTATGAAGGATATGATATTTTCACACAGACACACACACATACACATGGTAATATTCAATTAGAACAAATATCTAGCTTCTCATATTATTAGTAGAAAAATTTGTATATATAAAAACATTTTATTATTTATTGTACAATGATATCAGACATTGCTTTTTTACTTGAAGTATAACTTAGCCAGAGAAGGAGGAGGATCAATTGGCAAAAAGTATTTCTGAAATGGATGAGTAGATTCCTTCTTTTTAAAGTCAATGGAAAATGTCTAATTCCGCAGCTCTGCCTCTTAGCCTTTGACTATGTATTCAATGTGTTATTTTTGTTACTGTTGAGATGGTAAGTATAAGCACATTTCAAACTGTGCTTTTGGAATCGTGAGATTCCAGAAAGATGCAGTCTAGACAAAATAGAAAAGATGTTTATGATAGCTATATGGCAGACGGTACTGTGATTGTACAGACAGATATGAGAGTCTGACTCGAGGAGATGCAGGATGACTAAAAGGAAAAAAAATATTGTACCATACTTTATACACATATTTAA
Organism: Lophiomys imhausi; assembly: GCA_907164525.1. Classification (NCBI taxonomy): domain Eukaryota; kingdom Metazoa; phylum Chordata; class Mammalia; order Rodentia; family Muridae; genus Lophiomys; species Lophiomys imhausi. Next base: position 2,718,331 of record CAJQZJ010033828.1, on the reverse strand, counting down.
ATGGATAATGGAGAAAGAAAAAAGGTAGAGAATGACTCACAGTTTTGATTTTTGACGTTAGTATGAAATGTTTGCTGGGACTAGGAAGACAATAGGGGGCAGAAAAAATTCTGTTCCTTCAAAAAGCATCACAGCACATACTGGCGAGGTTGTGGAGAAATGGAAACACTTCTCCATTGCTGGTGGGAGTTCAAACTTGTAAAACCACTATGGAAATCAGTCTGGCGATATCTTAGAAAACTTGGAATAGCTCTACCTCAAGACCCAGTTATACCACTCCTGGGTACACATCCAAACGATTCCACATCAAACCAAAAAAGGACATCTCGTCAACTATGTTCATAGCAGCTTTAGTTGTAACATCTAGAAACTGGAAACAACCCAGATGACCTTCAACCGAAGAATAGATTAAAACAAACAAACAAACAAACTAACTAACTAACAATACTGAGGTACATTTAATTCTACTCACCCACCAGAAACAAGGAAAACATTCAATTTGCAACCAAATGGATGGAACTAGAAAAACTCATGCTGAGTGAGCTAACCCAGACCCAGAAAGATGCACATGGCATCTACTCACTTATAATTAGATTTTAACCATATAGTACAGGATAACTATCCTACAACCAACAGACTGAAAGGAACAGGAACATAGACTTAGTTACCTGTTAGTGGACACTTTGCCCTAGTGGTGCTACCATGTAGGCCCCCAGTGCAAGAGAAAGCTCTTAGCCCTCATATAACTGATGAACTGAGGGGGCTGAGATGTGGGGCACCTCACACCAGAGGAGCAGGATAGGCGGGAGAGGGGGGAGAGCATGGGAATGAGAAGGGTAGAAGGAGGGGGCTGGGATGGAGATGTAACTTGAATTAACAAATAAACATATTTAAAAAATCACAGGTAAAAATGGCCGAGTGTCTGGGTATGGACTTAGTACAGGGATGTAAATGAGTGAGGGCAGAACTGACTTCTTTGAGCCACGGGGGAAAATGTGTCTACTAAAGGTAATCTTCCATTTAAATTCATCTCTATTTTCTCTGATGGAAAATTTAGTGGCCTTGGGTTGCTTTAGAACCAGTCTGGAAACAAATGTCTCATTGCTCCATCTTGAGTAATATGAGCATTTTTTGGTATCCTCTATAATTTACAAAAAACAAATGCTTTCATGTTTGCTACATCATGGCACTAATAAACAATTTCCATCAACTGTCTCAAGAATGTTATAAATTAGATAGCAAGAGGAAGGCCCATGCATATTTTAGAAATGGAGAACATAATATTTTATTCTGATCATTCAAGCCAAAGGAGATACTCGTAGGGCCCAAAGCCATGTGCACTCAGTGGTACTCCTTTGTAGGATTAGCAGCTTTGGGCTGCTCTGAACTATGCTAGAGAGAAGAATAAATACTCCTTACCCACTTAGCTGGTGGAGTGTACTTTGGGAGAGAGTCTTGGAAGTCAGAAATGAATATGAGGAAACACTCAGCAAATCCCCAGTAATTTGAGACGCTCACAAATGCCACACTTAATGAAATATTTTCTCATCAAAACTGTGCATAAGAAAATTAGGCAGATACAGCATAGCAAAACACATAAGCTTTCCCCATTCATATTACTTGAAAAAAGTCAAATTAAATATAAATAAAGTTGAGAATATTAGGTGACCACCTATGGACCTAATTAATAAGAAATACAGATATGTTTATTAGTGAATTAAAGTAAACAAATCATTATCATGGTTTTAAAAGTTGGTCAAATTGACTCCCACATGTACAAACAAAATGATAAAATGAGTTTATAACAGGATCACAAAGAAGCAGCATATATTTTTGTAAAACCCTGTGCTTTCTTCTTTTCTTCACAATTCCTTCTATTCTGTCTTATATTCTTGTCCATTCTCTTTGTTAATCTCTTCACTCATTCTTTTAGGATTCTAAGGGAGAGACTGTAACAGGAAGTAGACAACAGAAGACATGAGGGTGATAAAAGGGGAAGCTTATTCGGCCCTTGATTTCACTTGACAATTCTTTTTGTATTGTGAATGCTAACCATTTAGTATGCCACATAGATGACACTCAAATAATTTTACACAAGATTGTCTTACATTGGTCAAGATCTTTAACAGCTGTATTTTGGATGGTTTTATTAGGTGATATAAGCAAAAAGAATGGCTTGTTCACTTATGGGGAAACAAATATCTGGTGTGAATGGGCTATCTTCAGCCTCATGTCTAATGGGAGATGAGGAATGTAATCAGGATGGAACACAGAGGCCAACTTACCTAAAAGGAGGCACATGCCTGGATTATGACTTTACTTACTGGAAGGGATCTGGATTACAGTGGGACACACAGAGCATTAAAAGTCAAGGCTGAGAAAGATAAACCTTTTCCAGATCTCATGGTAGAATGAGAGAATTGAAAGGTCTTGGGCAGGAGGATTACAAGTATCACTAATAGTAACAAATGTTTGAATACTTAAAGGATACAAAGTTTGAGCAATTTTGTTAAATATTCTAAGATCCTTGTGTGTTGTCTTATCTCCATATTTGAATTGTATTACTTTTACTTCAAATATGAAGATTTGAATCATTAAGTCTTTATTTATAAAAGCAATATGGTGGCTAAAGTTTGAATATAAGTACTTGATATAATACTTTCAATGTTTCAAAACAATGCAGTTACTTGCATTGTTTTGCACTGTTGAAAGTTACCATTTGTAATTTGAAATACATTCTTAATAAACATTTCAATTATACATCATTTAAATGTGCTTTTTTTCACTATGTTTGTTTGTTTTGCTAATGACTTATCACTTGCTATTTATTTGATAACAGAAACGAAAGTACACACAAAGAAAACTCTAGCTGTTTCTTAGATGAGTTTAAAATTAATCCTAAAGCAGTGGAGACAGCTTCCAAAAAAAAAAAAAAAAAAAAAAAAACAAACAAAAAAACCATGTTTGATCCAAGAGTTGCTAATGGATGTATAGTATAAGCAGATGAACAGCTGGAAGATGACAAGATTAGCAGCTAGATTTCGAAAGTAGACAATGACCAACTGAGAACAACCTTCAAAGCAGATCCTCTTACAACTGTATGAGAAATGGCCAACTACTCCCTGTGAAAGATTCTATGGTTTTTTTTTTTTTTTGGGGGGGGGGGGGGGGGGATTTGAAGCAAATCAGAGAAGTGAAAAGGGTCTGTAGGAGATTCTTCATTAACAGACCTCCAAAATGAGTTGTCTTTGTGAATGATCTAACTCCTTCACTCTGTGAAAAAACAACGAATCACTTCTCTAGCAGATTGTGATGTGGAACCAGAACTGGACTCAAGATGACAATGGAAGTCACAATCAGTTTAGTGGCTGAACAGAGAAGAAGTTCCAACGCACTTCCTATTACACCGGCAAGAGGACTGTTGCCACTTAGGTGGTCTGTGGGTAGTCCGATCCTGTAGAGTTTGTGAATTCTGGTGAAATCATGAAATCTAAAATGTATGCTTGGTGAACTGATGAAGGACGACTAAAGTTTCAGTGCCTGCGGCAGTCGTTGGTCAACAGAAAGGCCCAATTCCTCATGACAAACACCCAGTCTCATGTCACATAACAAAAGCTCTAAAAAATTGAACTAAAGGAAAATTCCGCTTTCTCCACTGTGAAGGCTATTCTTGGTTGTCAGCTTGCTACATCTAGTGTTACTGCAGAGAACCCTGACAAATACAGTGTTCCTAGGTATGTCAACCACACTGCAGAGAAGGCCCATGCCCATGACTAGCTGACCAAAAAGCAAAAACCAAAAAAACACTAAGATTCTACCTGTGTTTGTTTGTGTGTGGGTGTGTGTGTGTGTGTGTGTGTGTGTGTGTGTGTGTGTGTGTAGTTTGTTTGTTGCTGTTTTGATATTTTTTAAATTGATTTTCTTTACAGTTTTATTTGATTTTAATTTTCTGATATTTTTCTTGATACTTTTTGAGAGTGATAAAAAAGAATATGAAGTTGATAGGTAAAGAGGTGGTAGGATCTAGAAGATGGGGAAGGGAAAGAATATGATCAAAATCTGTTGTAAGAAGATTTTATTTTAAAATAAATTTTAAAAGAAAATTAGTTGAATTAAATTAGACTTCCAAGTTTTTCCTCATCCATCTTAGGTACCTGACCTTTCATCAACCAATAGCCAATTCTTCAATTTTAAGAAATTTTTTGCAGAGAAAAAAATAATCTATATCACAGGATGCAGAAAATGCTATCTAAGAGTTAATGGGGTCCTAAAGATTAGCATTTTATGCTGAGGAGGAAAAAAACTTATTTCTAGTTTGAAAACATGTTATTTGCAATGGTTCCTATTTTTAATAAGTGAGATGTGTTTGAGCCTAGTCTAGGTGAATAAGAACTCGTGATCTGAAACTGCAGTCTCTTTTGGTATCAACCTATTACCCGCATACTGAGTTGATATCCAGCCAATACTGTTTGTTTCATCTTTATGACCTGTGGTATATAGAACTTTTTAGAACCATGTATACACACACACACACACACACACACACACACACACACACACACACTAACTAAGGTTTATTTTTCTTTTCTTTTTCCTTTTTAATATTCTGCCCTCAATGTTGGTTATAATCTTGCCATTTATTTTCATTCACTGTGTAACTTTTGCAGTGATTAGTGGAATCTAGAGGCCTGTGCAACACTGGCTTATTTTCTATCACTTAGAAACAGTTCAGTGCCTCTGCTCTTTGAAAGCCCACAGAAGCAGCATTCTGTGTAGCTGTGGGGAAAGGTATATTTCTTTCATCATATACAATAGCATTGAATATTGTTACTCACCATCTATATTTTGGACTACAGAGGTATCACCATCCCAGATTTCAAACTGTATTACAGAGAAATAGTAATAAAAACAGCATGGTACTGGTATAGAAACAGACCAGTGGATCAATGGAATCAAATTGAAGACCCAGAAACGAACCCACACACCTATGGTCACTTAATTTTTGACAAAGAAGCCAAAACCGCACAATGGAAAAAGGACAGCATCTTCAGCAAATGGTGCTGGTCAACCTGGATGTCCACATGTAAAAAAATGAAATTAGACCCATACTTATCACCTTGTACAAAACTTAAGTCCAAGCAGATCAAAGCCCTTAACATAAGGCCGGACACACTAAATCTACTAGAAGAAAAAGTGGGAAAAACCTCGAACTCATTGGCACAGGTGACAACTTCCTGAACAGAACACCAACAACAGCTCAGGATCTAAGACCAACAATCAATAAATGGGACCTCATGAAACTGAAAAGCTTCTGTAAGGCAAAAGACATTGTCATTCCAACAAAACGGCAGTCTATAGATTGGAGTCCTAAAAGACATGAGAAGTTGGAACTCAACAAACTGACAGGGAGTGAAAGTAAGTAAACAAAAAGGAGGGACATTGAGCTGAAGGGTATTTAAAAAAGAGTGGAGGAGAACTGGCTTTTTTCTTCTGGAATATCAGCTGAGTAGGAAGTTCAGCTGGCTGTTTCTCTGCCTTTCTGAGCCAGAAAGTTATCACCCCAGCATCTGGCTCCTGGATCTTTATTGGTAAAATTGAAATGGTTGGGATTTTATTTTTTAAAACAAGAATTCATAGAATAAAACTATCTTCAATACAGAGGGCTGGCAAGATGTCTTAGTAGTCAAGAACATGCGCTCCCTTCTAGAGAACCCATATTCAATTCCCAGCACCCAACTCTTGATTTACAATCATTGATGACTCTAGTCCAAGATCATGTGTGCCCTCCTCCAGGCCCTGTGGGCACCAGGCACACACATGGTGCACACACATATATGTACAGGCAAAACATTAAAAATAATTTAAGACATTATCTCAAGATAATAAAAGTCATACATAAAGAATGCCCAGAAAATTCCATAGTTAACTGTGAAAAACTGAAAGCTTTTTCTTTGATATTGATAGAAGGCAACAATGTTCATTCTTAACAAAAGCGGTTAGGAAGAAAAAATAGTAAAAATTAGAAAGGAAGTAGTAAAATTGTCCTTTTTGCTATATTATATGACCTGGTATGCATAAAATCACAAAGAGTTTGCATGAAGCAAGAAAATCTAATGCACTTAGATAATGGTCTCAACAAAATAGATCATTACTATATTACATGCACTTACCACATAAAAATAGTTATATTTTACACATTACAAATTAAAAAAACTAAACACAAAAAGTATATAAGCAATTGCACTTACAATAGCATCAAAATCATAAAACACTAAGAAATCAACTAAGGTGATAAAGATTTATATAAAAAATACAAATGACTGTAGAAGGAATTGAATAAGGAACAGATAAATACAAATATTTCTCATTTTATTAATTGATAAACTCAATATTATTAAGCTGTCAATATTATCAAAGTGATCTATAGATTCAATGCAATCTCTATCAAAATTCGAGTGACCTATTTGCAAAGTAGAAAGATTGTTGTAAAATTCATGTATGGTTTCAAAGGATGCTTAATACTATGGAAGTCTTATGAAAAGGAACAAGTTGAAAGCGTCATGGGTTGATGTTTGTAAAGTTGTTACAAAGCTTTAGGAACCAAAGTAGTGTGGTGACTCTAATGTATACAGACCAATGGCCTAGAGTATAGAACCAAGGAATAAACCCACACATGTGAGGGCAAATACTTTATAACAAAAGTATCATGGTAATGCAATGAGGAAAGGGTAGCTTCAATAAAGGGTGCAGGATAGTTGGATACATGAGATGAAAGTTGAGTTCTTGGGTTAAGTCATATAGAACAATTAACTCAGTTGGATCATACACTGATTGTAAGACCTAAGCTGAAAGCTAATAGAGGAGAGTATAAGACAAAAGGTACATGATATCAACCAGCAATGATGTTCTGGGCATTTGTCAACTACACCTTCAACAGAAGAAGAAAAGGTAGGAAAGAGGATGAAAGTTTATTTTAATTGTAGATCAGAAGAAAATGTCAAGAGGTATAAAATAAAACAATAAACCAGTATTGAGAAAAGCTTTACATTTTTTTTATATCTGATAAAAGAACAATAAGAACAAATAATAATTATACAAAGACATAAAATAGTGGAATATTTTTCTCCAAAAAGATATAAAAATATGCATAAACAGTATACAATAAAATGCTTAGAGTAACTAATAACTAGAGATCTTCAAATCTTAACTCTAAGAAAACCAATGTGGTAACTTTATATTTTTATGGTTAATATTTTAAAGGATACCAAGTGTTTGCAAACAGTGGCAAAACTGGATTCCATTTTTGGCAGTAATGTGAAGCAGAGTATTTGCAATGGAAAACAGATTATTGACATTAACTTATTCAAAAAAAAGATTTTTGTATGATAAAGCAACTCCACTTATGATGTATACCCCATAGAGGAGAGCAGAGTTTCAAATATACATATACATCCATGTTTTTATAGCATTATTTAGAGCAGCTAAAGCTTGGAGAATTCAGCTCAACATTAAAAATTAGAAAATACTGACATATGGTGCCATGTGAGTGAATCTCAAAGATGGCATACCACTAAAGATATAAATTGAAAGAAAAACTATATTCTTTAATTTAAATGACATTTCATTTTGGAATTTAAAAACTTCTTCACAGAAAAAGCAGAGAATGGGAGAAAAGTTGAATAGGGAAACAGTGAGAGGATTAGAGAAAGGATAGAGAATGGGTAATAAACACTGTCAGATAGGGAATAGTCTTGGGGAAGTATGAACACATTAGGGCATTAAATATATATTTAAAATAACTATAGTGGATGGATTTATATTTTTATACCAAGTAAACGATATTTCAGAAGACAGAAATGATAATTATTCTAATTTAATTATTTACACATTGCTTACACATGTATCAGTTAGGATATTGTACCCAGAAATAGAGCTATTGCGTGTCCCTGAAAAAATAGAATCACTAAAGAAAACAGCAGAGGAACGTTGGAACTTAGGAAAGGACAATGGTCTGAAGGGATGCAGTAGTTTCTAGGGTGAACGAGGGTGGTAGCAGGAACAGAGTGAGGGGTGGAATAGGAGCAGGTATATTCAGTACGCATAGTGCTCATCTTACAAGACAGAAGGGGTTGTGGATTTAGAGCAGCAAAGGGTGGACTGTATTTGAACCACGGGCTGTATACTTATAATATGCATTGCTTTGGGTACCATAAAATTGGAGGGTTTATTGGATTGATCCAAATGCTGCTTGTAGACTTTGTGAAATATCCAAAACACTTATGCATTGCCAATACCCAAGAATGAGTAAAAACACTGGAAAAGGCTTGGATAAAAACCTGGTTCTTCAAGAGAATGCTTTAGTTGCTTTTTTTTTGTTGTTGTTGTTCAATAATTTTATTTTACTGGGTGTTATTTTCAATAAGGAGGATAATACACAAGCAAAGTTTGTTTTGTTTTTTTTCCTTTGTAAGTCTATACAATTAATATTGCATTTTCAGGGATAATTTGGTTCAAATAGAGAAGTAGAATTAAAGAGATATCTTTGAATAATAAAAAAGCAACTTCTAAGATGTATCAAAATGTATTTTTCATTGATGGCTCTTATAGCATGTATCCATTCCAGCATTCATGGAAACAAATAAGGGTGAACTGAGCTTATCACAAATGTGTGTGTGTGTGTGTGTGTGTGTGTGTGTGTGTGTGTATGTGTGTGTGTGTGTGTGTGTGTATGTGTGTGTATGTTTGTGTGTGTGTATGTGTGTGTATGTGTGTACATGTATGTCTGTGAAAGCACAAAACTCTCATAACAAAGATAAAACAAACAGCTCTAAATAGCTGTAATGAACCAGAACTGATTTTTTATCAGTATGCTGTCCAGTCCTCATTGTACGTTACTGCTATTTATCTGTGGCTTCCCTCAGTGGGTCAAGTCCCTTATCACCTCCATACTCGCAAGAAAGAGACAGGACTGAAAGTGTCTACATAGTCTTAGGTTTTATGTGGCGGTGAGCAGAGGACTGAGAACATAGACTTATTTCAGCCCTTCGTAACCAAAACCCACCTTTGGCCAGAAGGCTGAGACTTCCTCTTTCATTGGGTGGCTGTGTCTTGCAGAAAACCAGGTGGGCGGGGTTATTAGCATTACTGATTAAAAACAGAAGTCCAAAAGTCCTCCCTGAGTATTCAGGTAGTTGCTGGGATGGTTCAGAGTGGAAACTATTTACACGTGGTATTTTCAGCTGAGGACCTCAATTCACGCTGAAAGTAGTTCTTTCTTTCTTTGTTTCTTCCTTCCTTCCTTCCTTCCTTCCTTCCTTCCTTCCTTCCTTCCTTTCCCTTCCTTCCTTCCTTCCTTTCCCTTCCTTCCTTCCTTTACCTTCCTTTCCCTCCTTTCCCTTTCCTTTCCTTTCCTTTCCTTTCCTTTCCTTTCTTTCCTTTTTTTTCTTTTCTTTCTTTTTGGTAAATATTCCCAGTACTTATACCAGTTTCTGGCATATAGCGAACACTTAAAAATTATTTATCCTCTTAACAACAACAACAAAAAAAGTTGGGTGAATAGTGTAAATTAAAAGGAAAAAAATACTCAGAAAAATAAAACACATTTGGCAAGGTCCAACAGCGTATTGCTGAGAATCGGGATATGACAAGTACATCTCTGAAGTTTTTCTCTAAGTGATTCGTCCTCAAGAAATCTCCCCTGATGAAAGCAAGCCATCTGCCTCAGAGAACTTCCTGCTCAGTAATCTGGAATATAAAATCTGTAATGACTAGAGCTTTCTCAGAAAGGCATTTGTTGTATTTCTTTTGTGGAATGTGAAAAATACTCTTGTTGGTCTCATAAATTTCCTGAGCAATCACCCCTCTGTTCGCTCAGCCTTTTAGATGTCAGGGAAGTCAGTGGTTGACTGATTCTCAAATGAATAATTCTAACAAGAAGGCTCGTTTCCAGTGTGCTGCACTTTTGTCTATGATTAGAAATAGTAAGGTTAACACTTGATTAATGGGTCTTTGAGCAGTGCTCAGTGCGAGAACCCTCACACATCCCGGGTCTCATCCTTTACCCATCAGCCTTTGCATTTTCTCAACTGAGCCTATCCGATACCATTAAAACTAGTAATGGACTAACGGGGCTATCGTCATGGGCTTTTGTTATTGCTCACTCAGGAAAATAAAAGGAGTTTTAATTCTTGTTTGTTTTGTTTTGTTTTGTTTTAATCCTTCAAAAGAGAATTCATGGTTGGCTGAACATTCAGCGGGTTATTTTATTTTTTTAAAGATGGTGTCACAGTGAACATCTGTACAATGTGGCCTTTTTCTATAGTTTTATAAAAAGCATGCGTATAAGTGTGGGTATAAGGAGGACAAGCCTAAGAGTTCCAATACAATGCTTAGTTTTATTATTTTTAAAGTTAGAAAATTGTGCATGTAGGAAAAGAGTTGAGAACTCTAGATAAAGTAAGATATAACATGTGAGACATGTATATCAAAAGAAGAGCAAGAACATAATTTGACGAAAAATATTAAAAGATTTCACATGAATATCCATTCACCATCCCCATTATTTAAACTCTGAAGAAAGAGTTGACAAATTGTATTTTATACTATTTCAGGTTAGTATAAAAAAATAAAACCTAGAAGACAAAAAAAAAAAACCTGTAAGTATTCTTTCTCTTAATTTTCTACTTCCTTCTTAATTAGAAAATCTGTGGACATTAATTTTTTAAATATTACAGCAGAATAAAGTGAATATTTTAGTCAATTTTGAACCTTCTGTTTTTCTTAGAAAACAGAAATGATTTCTCTTGAAATTATGAAGAAAAGAAATTAAGATCTGCTAAGTGATTTTAAAAGATTTAATCTTCTTAATTTTTGAAAAACCCTTAAATGTGTTATGTCTTAGGAGGTGAAAACATTTGCCACTCAAGTCTTACCTGGATCCCCAGACTTTGCATAGATGCCATGTTTTGTAATCTCATATGTTCCTAGAAGGAGATGTTGGCTGAGAAAGGCCAGTCTCTGGAATCTCTCGGGCCAGCAACCCTGGTATGCTCAGAGGAGAAGGGACCTTGTTTCAAACAAGGCAAAAAGAAAGGACTGACACCCCTAAACTACTCTCTGATCTGCAGGCATAAATTCATGTCAGACATGCTAAGATCGACTCCTGAGGGCTGCTCTCTGACCTTCACATGGAGGCCACATTATACATACACCCAGATCTACTTAAAGGAACAAGCACACACTCACACAGTGTGCATAGATTTCATTCTTATCATTATCTTTAATTGAGCAGTGTGGACATGGAAGACAATAGTTCTTACATGTCAATGGTTTCCCAGACAAAGGAAGAAGGAATCAGTTCTTTGTGGTGCTCTGGAGTAAAGCCCAGCCTCGAGTTCAACTGCAATTGTCATTATTACTAACTTCTTTGGCACTTACTACAACTTGGTTTAGCTACTGATTTCCACCATTAAACTCCAAACACATTTTTTTTTGTCTAATAATCATCCAATTAGCTATATGCATGTGCCCAAGTCATTTTGTGTTGATGACATATAATGTAAATGGTCCTGAACAACTTATTTATTATGCATTTTGTATTTGTTACATATACTTTATAAGTGATGAGAACTAATGTACTCACTGCCTCTCAGGGAAGCATAGTGGATCTTCATCAAGAAAGTAAGCTTTTGCTTTTAGAGAAAATAAATTCTATTTGCTATAGGTTTTCACACAGTCCATTCCTTCTTGATTTAATGTATTTTAAAATTGAATACACATTACCAAATTCTTCATGTTATAACCAATCTAGTGAACCGAAGATGAGAAGAAAGAAAAGTCAAAGGTATAGGGCATGGTAAAGAAGCATGGAAAAGGAATTGAAAGAGTGCCAACATGAATGAGAGTATATGTGTTTATTTATAGGTTTGAGACAGAAAACAAGAAGAGAGAGAAAGATGGAGAGAGAGATGGGGTATTCCTTCTCTTTGTTTATCCAGATAATAACTATATGAAATCATTATCTTTTATTGTCACAAACCTATCAGAGGTAGCTAAAACTTTCTGACTAGAAAGCTAGATAATAATGTGCTTACTCTAACTTTAAACTTCCACAGTTACAGTGATAAAAATAATTCTGAAAGAACTTTTCAGTTACTAAATGAGGAAATGACACAAATTTACCAAGTGACTAGAATTTCAAAAGGATTATGTTAGTTAACTATGTATTAAAACTGTTAAACTTTAATAAGTCAGCACATAAAAGGTATATAGACCAATGCACTACAAGTACTGATAAAAGATTCTGTTGAGTCCTGCAGATTGATTCTGAGTCTATCATATTCTAGATAAGAAACATGACTCTAATCACTCAATATTTCTTAGCCTCAGAGTTTAAATCTCTGTCATTGCTGATATGTTATACAACATGACATCAATCTGAGGACAGCTGTAGTACTATTTTGAGAATGAAGGACACACACACACATTTGCATTTTTATTTTGTTGCCAGTTATGGGCTATCTAAACCTGGCCTTATTTGTACTCTTTCCTGGTGTGTAAACAACACTGTTTCCCAGTAGTGTAAACAACATTATCTCCTTGTTTTATTAAACAATATACAATATGTGATGGTGGGAATGAGAAAGGTGCCCAGTGACTCATAGTTTAATATTTGAGTTCCAGTTGGTAGAACTGTTTTGGAAAGTTTAGGAGATATGGCCTTTCTGGAGAAGTTGTGTGACTAGGGTTGGACATGAATGTTTCAAAAGGCCATGATATTCTTAGTTAGCACCCTCTCCCTCTGTCTCTCTGTCTCTCTGTCTCTCTCTCTCTCTCTCTGACTCATGCTTTGCTTAATGGATTAAGATGTAAGCAGCCTTATTTATAATAGCTAGAAACTGGAAACAACCCAGATGTCCCTCAACCAAAGGGAATGGATAAAAAAAAAAAAACTGTGGTATAACTACACATTGGAATACTACTCAGCCATCAGAAACAATGAAATCATGCAATTTGCAGCCAAATGGATGGAACTAGAAAAGCTCATCCTGAGTGAGCTAACCCAGACTCAAAAAGATGCACATAGCCAATCACTTATAATTGGATTTTTGGCCAGATAGTACAGGATAACTATACTACAACCAATGCACCAAAAGGAACAGGAACATAGGTTGTGTTAGCTGTTAATGAGACCCTTTGCCATAGTGGTGCTGCCATGCAGGTGCCCAGTATATGAGGAAGCTCAGCCCTCATATGACTGATAAACTGGGATGGAGAACTGATATGTAGGGACACTCCACTCTGGAGGAGTAGGACAGAAGGGAGAGGGGATAGAGAGTAGGACGGTGGGACTGGGAGGGGTGGAAAGAGGGCACGGTGATGGAGATGTACCTTGAAGTGATAAATAAACATTAAAAAAAAAGATGTATGAAGAGAAATTGAGAACTGTCCAGGCAGCCACTGGTATCTCATTTCTTAGTTTTGGAAGCTGCTGGCCCTGCACTTCCTGCATAACCAGATATATTTATCCCTCTCAGGTCTCTGATGTGGTTGAAGACTAGCTAGCTAGAGTCTCATAGTTAAATTTTGAGTTGTTTAGGAATCAAGAGGGTGTTCTGGATCTAAGAAGATGTTTTTAAAATTGTGAGGCAAGGTAGGATGAAAGCTTAGTTGGATATAGAACTTTAAACTCATGGAGATGGTTAGCTAGTAGAATGCTGAAGTCAGGTGCCAAATACATATGGACTGGACATTGGGAATGTATGTTAAGCCATATAACTCTCATAATTGTGGCCTAATTATTTCTGTTGTATTGTATTGTATTTATTGTTATAAGAGAAAGAACCATTTGTTGGACTGAAAGGGGGAGCTGTTGGGGGGAAAACGATATACCTTAAACTTAAAAAAAAAAGGAAGAGAATGGGTGGGTTGAGGGGGAGAGGGTGGGAGGGTGGAACTGGAAGCAGGAGTAGAGAGGGGATTGCAATTGAGATGAAATTTGAAGAAATAAAAATAAAATAAAAAAAAGATGTAAGGTCCCAGATGCTGCTGTAGCACAAGCCTACCTTGTCTATCTGCTGCCATGTCCCCTGTCATGAGTTTCATGGGTTCTACAACCCATTAAAAGCATGATGCCCAAAGTAAATGCCTTCTTTTGTAAGTTGCTTTGCTCATGGTGTGTTATGACAGTGATAAAGTTAACTACTGCACAGTATGATTTCTTTTAATATCTCCTCAAGGCATAGCAATTGTAAGATGCTTCACAAAGATAAAAGTCTATTCTTTACATTTGGAAAGCTTCCATATGTTTAAGATAAGGAGGCATGCGTAATCAGCAATCAAATTAAAACAAGACAAAAACCCATCAACTTGAAGTTGAAATTGTATCAAAACCACATTTTTTTCTTGAGACTGGAGAGAGTGGATGCGTATTGAGGACATGAATGGAGTAGGAAGGTAGGGAGCATGTGGATGAAGTTGAAGGAGGGCAAAGAATACAATTAAAATATATTTCTTAGAAAAAATTAAATATAAAGCAAAAAGCAGATTAGTTTCCTGAAATAACATTATGTTGTTTATAAAATAACTTCATCTTCTTGATGACATCTGTGTTCTTCCTTCATATTCTTCCTTGTAAGGCAAGAAGTGCTGGTATTGTTCATTTGACAGACTCAAGAAGCCTGGAGGTCAAGCTGAAGGAACTTGACTAACAGCAAGAAAATATTTGCCATAGGCTCTCTCCAAGTCACAAAGGCCTCCCTCTGCATCTCAGACAAGCAACAAAGTATCAAGAAAAAAAATCTCTACACCATTTCCCAAAGTTACAAATACCTATTACTTCTTTACCATTATCTTTTTTTTTTTTATTTCACACATTTCTGATCCCTGTGTCACATTTCTGTATGTTATCTACTAGGAACATACATCCCACAACTATGGTCAAAATTATGGTCCCAATATTTTTATTATAAATTAGAACAATACATTATTTTCTCCATTATCAAACATATTTTAAGACAATTAGCAATCAAGTAATGAAGTATTCATAAGTATGAAAAATTATATTAGAAAGATCCTAATGTAGATAGATCTAGAGGCAAGTATAAAATGGAAATTGTTATGCTTCTGTTCCAAACCTACAAATTCCCCCTTCCATAGTACAATTCTGCTCTATTAGAATATTACCCAATTTCTGCTAATACCTGACTATCTGGTCTGCAAGTCTTGGGAATTACATTATCATGTGGATAAATCCCCTTTACTCTTCAGAGTAAAATTCTTGGCTTTCTACATTGCTTTAAAATTTCGCTTACTTTGCTCTGGGTGAGCTGTAATCTTAGGACAACAGTCTCTGTAGAGCATCCACTGTGTTTCATTCATGTTTTTTTTTTCTCTTCGTTCTCTCTATTCTTGTTAGAAAACAAAAGCCTTCCATCAGTGAAATAAGGCCTGTGCAAGTTTCTTATTTATTTCCTGGCATGAATCTTCTGGGGTTTAACTGAAAAGATGAAGCTGACCAATTGGAACAGAATTCTAGGTGGCTGAGGTGACACTTCTTTTGACCTCCCTAAAGCCTTGCACCTGTCATTTCATCACCAAGACAGCATCATGCCTTGCTGCTGGAATGCTGCCCTACAATGATACTGCTACTTTTGTTTGATCCTGTCAATTTTGTGACTATTGTTCATGGTGCCTTAGAAAATGGATGATGCTTAACTCAAAAATTTGGTTTTTAACAGTTTAGGACATTGAGAGAAAAATTAATTTGGTGTTGGAAGTTACAAATTGCTATGGAAACAACAAAGATTGTTTTCTTGCAGTTTAGGGGGTCAAACGTCTACAATCAGAGCACTGGCTGTGTCACACGCTCCAGAGTAGAACCCCCCTCGCCCTGTTTGTGTTCTGGTATAGTCAGTGTTCTCTGTCACTTCTTTACTTGGTCTTCTCCTCCCTGCCATTGTTGTCTTGCCTTGCATATCTTCACTATGGACACTATCATATAATGTGCAGCCCGCTGGGTAATCTAGTGCGATCCTACTAAACACCCTTAACAAAAATCCATTAGTGAAGACTTTTCAGAAAGAAGTCACATTCACAGGGTTTAAAAGTTAAAAGACATGTTCTATTTTTTTAAGGAAATTTACATTCGATGTTAATCATTTGGGGTAATAGGAGTAAGCTAGTGGCAGAAATTTTTCCTATCACACACAAGGCCCAACACCACACACACACACACACACACACACACACACACACACACACACACGTACTCGTACACATGCACATGCTCACACACACACACACACAGAAAGAGAGAGAGAGAGACAATATTACTGGTTTTAAACTGTTATTTCCTTGCTAATTATCAAGAAATTGATTCACTTCAATGAATATAAATGCAGTTTGTTCTTTTCCATCCTAAGGATATGATTAACAAGTATCACTCTATATCACACCACACAGAGATAACATCTCCAGAAGAAAGGAATGATATATTAATTGATAAAATCTTGGAGGTCTCATTTATAGATTATTTTTACCTCCTGGTCTTATAAATCAACATGCAATGGTGCAATAAACACAAAATCAGAGATCTATAAAATGAACGATGTAATTGATATTGTCAATGTGAAAGACTCTAAAATCACCAGGGAGCCATATTGGCCTATGGGTATGGCTTTCAAGGATTATTTTGGCTGTATTAATTAAGCTAGGAAGGCTGTCCACTGCGTGTGGCACTATTCATTCCTTGATTGGATTTCTAGTCTAAGTCAATGGAAAGGGAGAAGAATAGCAGGAGTCATGAGGGGGCCTACAAGGCAGCACCACTAGGGAAAAACATCTCATTAACAGGTAACAAAGTCTATGTCCATGTTCCCTTTTGTGCATTGGTTGTAGTATAGTTATCCTGTACTATATGGCTAAAATCTGACTATAAGTGAATAGATGCCATGTGTGTCCTTCTGGGTCTGAGTTAGCTCACTCACGATATACAGTATTGCTAAGTATGGTTAATATTTGAAGTCCAAATAAACATTGATCCCAAATATTTTATAATTTTATAAAAATATATGAATGATTCACATGACTATTCTATTTTATTATAGAATTAATATGTTCCAAGTTTGAAAGTGATAGAACTACAAGTTCTATTCTGTCATTGTCTTTAATTGCCAGCCTTATAATGTATATATATTATGTTTTACATTTGTACAATAAAGTATTGATAATTCAAGCATACTCATAAACTATTTACATCTTGCAAACAAAAGGTTATTAAATAAATAATCTCAAAGAATGTAATACTGCCTTTCCTTGAATGTTTGAAAATTCTTACAAGTACAAAGCTCACATACATAAATTATGCACCCATATATATCACCATTCAAAGAATTAAACATACATGCATGGTTAGTCTTAAGAAAATGGCAGGATTCCTACCATCTGGGGATACAGGGCTGAAGGGAATTATATGTTGAAGAAAACAAGGAGGACAAATCTAGGATACACATAGTATTTATTCAGATATAACTCTCTAAAATAAATGTAATGAGAAGTTTAAAAAATGTGTTCTTAAAGGAACACAAGAGTCTTTCCCTTGAGAAGTTCTGGAATTATAACAAGTTATTTAGAGAAAATGGACAAACTGTAGAGCACAATTCTTCCAAGTGATAACTGATTAGTTAAATAAATGATATGGTAGTTGGTTTTCATTTCCATAATTCAGATTCTAGAGCAGACACCATGAAGAGGGAAAATGACACTTAACACTTATTATTATTCATTGTGTTGGTGAGTTTTGCTTTGTTTTCTTTTGCCAATTTAACCTAAGCTCAGGTCATCTTGGAAAAGGGAACCATAACTGAGAGAAAAATTACATCACATTGGCCTACAAATAAATCTGGGGTCATTTTCTTGAATAATGACTGATATAGAAGGGCCGAGCCCACTGTTGTCAGTGCTGTCCATGGGTTGTGTAAGAAATCACATTGAGTAAGAGATAGGGAGCAAGCCAGTAAGCAGCATCCCTGCTCACCTGTCTCTACTTCATTACCGTTCTCACAGTTCCTACCTTTAGTCCCTTCCTTGGTAGCCCTCAATTGACGGTGATTAGGACATGTAAGCAAAATCAAGCCTTTAAACCCAGAGTAGCTTTTCATCATTGTCTTTATCATGGAAACTGAAAACAACTAATGCACTCACAACGCTATAAAACAATGACTATCTTTTAGCAAAAAAACAAATTGCTCATTAGACTCCCCTGAACCAATATAGGCTATTACCGTTGCCATTGTTGCTTCCTGGAAGTTGAAGGTAAGCCTCTATTGCTAAAGACACACAAACTCTGGACACAGGACTGCAGAAGGTAGAGTTGGGCCCTTACTCCCAACCCCACTCCCCAAGGACCGACTCTCACAGCACTGGAAGGTCCTATTCAGCTTCCAAAGAAAGAACACAATCAACATTCCTTCTTGGCAGCAATGCCTAATAATTGCCAGCATGGCAAGGTGTTCCAAGGTGCAATAGTGGCCTTGTACATCCTGGTAGATAACTTATAGCCTCCTCGACAGCAGAGAAAGTATATCTGGTATTGTAAACTTAACCAATCACCCATGGCTATTGTGGTTGTGGATCTCAAATGAGAACATTCTACTTTCACTTCCTCAAACCAGGATAATTTGTCATAGCATTCTCAGTACTTATCACTAAGTAGCTCTCAGCCCTCATCACCACTCCTTTATAGCATACAGAGGCCATTACAAAAATACACAATTGGTCAAAAATGTTGATAATAACTTAACGTTCGGTACTCAGGCTTAACTGATACAACTAAAGCACAAACCCCTATACCCAAGGTTCAGGGAATATCTCAAATGAAAGGGAGAAAGATTGTAAGTGCCACAGGACTAGAAAGTCGTTTCAAGATTGTGTCTTCTAAATATGACAGGGAAGATTTACATTAAATCTCAACAATGTGTCTGCCAATCAAGATCTGAACAATAACAAGACCAGTTGACACACTAAAGGCAATAAGGGAAATATTATGGAAAGACCCACCTCGAGATGAAGAGTAGCAGGTAATTAAAACAGTTGAAAGGGAGAATTTGTTGTCTCTAGGGATGAGTCTGGCCACCATTTAATTAGATTATCCAATACAAAGTGGTTAGCCCGACAACATACACATATAAACATACTTGACAAATTTATCTCTCTCCTCTCTCCAGATTCATAGTGTTGCTACAAATTTCAGAGGGAGCAAGGGATATGGGGGAAGTAAGTTAGGAGATTGAGGAAATCATGTAATTATTCTTTAATTAAATAAGATAATTAAAAATTTTTCACTAGAAAGTGCTAGTCCATGTAATAATGGTATTTAGGCTATCTTAACTCCTGACCCCAGATTCCATTGTTTTTGAAGAGTTATATTTGGTAAATATTTAAATAAAATACAAAGATATTTGTAAGATAGGTAAACATAGCAGAGCATATCTTCAATCCTAGTATTTAGTAGTCTGGTGTAGAATAGAGAGTTCAAGATCAGATTAGGATATCAGGCAATGCCAGGTTTCATAAAACAATAAGCAGCCATACCACTTCTGGGTATACATCCAAATGATTCCTCACCAAACCACAGTACGTTTCTTCATCTATGTTCATAACAGCCTTGTTGGTAATATTTAGAAACTGGAAACAACCCATATGTCCCTCAACCGAAGAATGGATTAAAAAAAACTGTGGTAGATCTACACAATGGAATACTACTCAGCTATCAGGAACAATGAAATCATGTAATTTGCAGCCAAACGGATGGAACTAGAGGAGTTCATCCTGAGTGAGCTAACCCAGACTCAGAAGAATGCACATGGCATCTATTCACTTACAGTCGGATTTTAGCCATATAGTACAGCATAACTATTCTACAGCCAAGTCACCAAAGAAAACAGGGACATAGACTTTTTTCCCTGTCCATGAGACACTTTGCCCTAGTGGTGCTGCCTTGTAGGCCCCCAGTATATAAGGAGGCTCTTGGTCCTCATATGACTGCTGAACTGGGGCAGGGGATTGAAATGTAGGGACACTTCACTCTGGAGGAGTGGGTTGGAAGGGATGGGGGTAGAGGTTGCGATGGCAGGACTGGGAGGGGTGGAAAGAGGATACTATGATGGAAATGTAACCTGAAGTAATAAATAAACATTAAAAAAACTGAAAAAAACCAATAAGCAAAGATTAAACAAAAAGTCCACCTCCCTGATATCTGTTATTTAATCAGTATAATGCATACACGGTTATTAAACATATACCATGAGATCTAGAATAACTATGTAGTAAGAAAATCCAAAGGTCTCAAAGGATTACACTCACAATCTCTCTCTATTCAGTATTCCTACAATTTCTTTTTAAGAACTGGTTTATTCACTAGATCTTGGGCTTCCCTTGTTTCCTCATGACTGCACAGTCCTGGACATACTATTTCATGTTTTTACCATGAGAATGAATTCTATTCATACTTTTAGCAAACATTCAACTTCGATCTTTAATAAAAATCTTCTAAAACCTCATATCAAAGTAACATTTCAAATTACAAATGTCCAAAGCACAAAATGCATAAAGTGTGTTTCCCTTACTGTTTGAAGGGAATATATATATTAAATAATATATATTTAAATGAATTAAATATATATTTAGTTCATTTATATTCTAATACACAATTTATTTATATTGCTAAATATATGTTAAACATTAAATATATAGTAAATAGACTATATATATATTCTCTTTAAGCTATATGACTTTTTTAGCTAGGAATATGCCATACAGCAGCATGTAATATATTACTTAGTATTCCCTACTGTGTTCTATATAATGCTTTATACTCAAGGTCACGCAGTAAGTAATTTTGTATAATCAGTTTGGCAAAATGTGACGAACTATTTGATCTTTCAGCAGCCTTCTTCTTCCTAGGTAAACAATGATCTGCAAGTGAGGAAGCTGATCCATTTTGTGTTTGATTAATCTTGACCAAATGGACAAAAAAACTGTAAAAATAAAACTGAATCAAATAATAATATACTCTATTGATTTTGCTTACCTCTGCAAAATAAATGCATTGAAATACACTAAGTAGAGTATGTAAGGACCTTTAAATTGTTAAGAAGATAGGATAAAATATATATTTTGTGTTTTTATTAATCAGATTTAACATTCTTCTCCCATAAGGAATGTAAAAATTAAGCATATGTTTTAATGTCAGAGAGACAGAATAAGAACACAGAAAAAAAAAAGCATAGAGATTACTAATGTTAATGTACGAATGAACAATGATTCCCCATGTAAATAAAAAATTACAAAATCGTAATAAAAAATAAGTTGCCTTTCTTCTAAACTGTTTTTATACCTTCAATATGTGCATTTTCAATAATCTGCTCTGATCCCACAATCTAAAACAGCACCTTCTATTGCTGAACTGAAATACGTTTTGAATATGAAACTTAAGGGTAAATAAGTAGGAAAGTTTACCCTCCTTCTTGCCTTCTCTACCATGAAATGACTTATTTTTATTGGGCCTTTGGAGTCAGCATTTTATACTTCAGGTTAAAAAAAGTCACTTTCTATAATTATTCATATTCCCTTTTCCAGAAATACAAAGCAGAATATTGTTAACTAATACCTATAATGCAATTCATTTCAAAATAATAAAATGCCCTCCCCATGATGCTTATTCATTTTTTATTCATGTATGTCAACTATTCTTGAGACTACTAAAATGAATGGATTTTTCTTATTTAAAATGTTTGCATGTCATAAACTCAAAACTTTTATATTCTATGCATGAAGAATTTTTTTGATGGGAGCATGCTGAGCTTAACATGTAATTTATATTGAACTCACTGAGCTGCAAATGCACTCTGGGAGTTATAAAGGTTCATTTCTCCACAGGCTAAAAGACCTGTTTCTAAGAGCACTCAAGTTAAATTTTACTTCCGAAAAATGAATATGACAGGATTCCTTTTTGATGAGGTTAATGGTAGATATCAAGAGATAGGTTTAATACACTTGGCCTCGCCTCTTTGGTATTTTTGAAAAGCTGAAAATTTTGATACACTGATATAATAAAATCTGAGTTAACCATTGTTTAATGGCTCCCATTTCTAATGAAATGGACAAGCAGGGACTAGATTTGCTCTTATATTTAGTTAAAAATAAGTATATGTTTAATAGTTTTGTGAGACTGGACACTGAGCCAGGCAGGTCGATGACTTCTGAGAGAAAACAAATGACATAAGTGTCTAAATTCCTCATCTTTGACATGGAGTTTTCAGACTTCAACAGAGGAAAAACATAGCAAGTATCTGGAGACATCTATCAATGGAGTAAATACAGGGAGAAGTGTGTGGTGACCAAAGCAGCTAGAGTTTGTGGGAATAGTACAAAGACAAGAGTAGTGGACTGGAAGGCTCTGGGGGCTCTATCTTCAGCCCTCATCTGAATCATTTTCAGCCACTATGTGAGGAAACTTCTCAAGGCTGGGAGATAAACCACATGACAGGATCAGAAGTAAAAATCCTAGTGCTCTTAGAATCTAGGGCACAAGGCTGCCCATAAGCCTGATGGGAATCAGGAAGTTATCGGAATTTAGTCTCATGATATTAGAGACTATCTATCTAAGATACAAAGGAAATTAGTTTCCCAATAATTGTTCCATAGAACAAATAGGAAGAATATTAAAAAAACAACTTCAAAATCTCTAACACCCAACAACCCCCACCACACACTATGTTTAGTGATCTCCCATAATAACCAGATCTGACAAAGAAGGACGAAGATAACTCATTGTGAGGATGAGTTAATAGAAATAGGTTTTGAAGTAATACAGACAAAATAACTTGCAGAGAACACCAAAAGCATAATTCATAGTTATATTGTGCATATTGGAGAATATTCAAAATCCAGCCTTTTAATTAAAGTATGAAACATAGAAATGTAAAGAACAAAAATGCCCTTTACAGATTCAGTGTGCAGTATGTTTAGCACTGATAAAATTGGAAGGTATTCATTTCCCAGTTAGTAAAGTAAACAACCAAAAAACATTCATGGCTCTAAATACAATAGGAAAAACTGTTCCAGATGACACACAGATGCCAAAACAACTAAAACCAAAAGCAGAGAGGTAAAAGATGAACCACAGCAACTTAGAGCAATGTAGTGTTACGTAACTCAAGTAATCACTTGAGAGAGAATGGAAAAAACTATTTGAGGAAATAATGCTCAAAATTGTCCCACATTTATTAAACCTTTTAGCATGTGTGTACATATACACAGCATACTCATAAAACCAATAACAAAGGAAAAATCTTTTAAGCAGAAAAAACAACCCACATGTTATGCATAAAGGTAAAAAATGATTGAATGTCATTTTCTCCTTGAGTCTAGGTCAGTTTAGAAAGTAGAAGATTAATATTCTTTATCTCTTATCAACAAGGAATCGTCTATGTATTAAAAACACATAGTTATAAGGTAGAAAAATAGAAAAATATGTATGTGACAGTATTATTACATAGAAATATAATCACATACATTATTAACATCAAAGTAGATTTTGGAATAAGGATATTACCTTTATTCACAATAATGTAGAATAATTTAGAGATGTGAAATTGGGTAATTCAGCCACAAAAAATATAATTCCAAGTAATTAAACACCTGATGCTTTCACAGTTTCAAAATACATGGACCAGAACCTGATAAAACTAAAAGAAAAAAATGCATGAATATACTGGTATAATTACTTAATATAGCAAAATACCCAGGTTTTTCTGTTTTCCCCACAGTCAGCTCTGAGCATAGCCGATGGAATAAAAATACTATACCTTTATGTTTAAGTGCCAACACTCATCATAAAAAAGAACAGCCTTTATGCTATTTAATAAGAAAATTTAAGACTAAGATCTTATGGCACTACATTAGGTTATATACTTCTTGGTAAACTGGTAGGATTTAATTTCCCAGAAACACGTTGATTTCTCATGTGTGAAATGCAACTTCCCTTAATATGGCTGTATTTAACCTCTCACTTCTCTCTATACTAGAAGCCAGGGCTTTATTGCAGTCTCTATTTACTATATTGATAAACACTGTATATATATATATATATATATATATATATATATATATATACTACTTTTCTTCATCAATTGGATCTTCTCTTTGTTTTACTTCATTTTGTGAACTGCAGTAAATCTTGTCCTGGAGAAAATGAAGGATAGATTGATGATAATTTTACAGTTCTTACAAAACTACACCTAACAGCTGTCTATAAACATTGAACAGCAAGGAGAATTGAGGATGGAATAACGATGGCGTTTTCACAAATAAGTCATTGCCTAGAAAACTGCCCAGGATGTAAGAAACAATTTTTATTGCTTGAATGCTTGATTCTAAATTTGGCAGGAAGGATGAACCATAGAGTGTTTTATATGGTCCTGAATGGAGGGGTTAGATAATCACTTATCCCTTTCTATAAGGAATAGAGGAATCAGATTTCTAATGATATATATATATATATGTGTGTGTGTGTGTATATATGTATATATACATATATAGAGAGAGGAGGGGGGAGAAAGCTTTTGCTCCAATGAAATGATTTTTTCCTCCTCTTGTTCAATAATAGTATTCATCTTTTGTAATGGATTTTTCCAAATAGCTTTAAAAAATTCACCAGGTATAAGACAATGCCTCTGCTTTGGACCTCAGAGAGAAGAGAGTGAAAAAGGAGTTACAAATAGAGTGAATGAATTATTAATGAATCACCCTCCAGCTGTCCTTAAAGACTGCCTGAAAATGCTATATGTTTAGAAGACACTAACCTAAAAAAAAAAAAAACATGCAAGATAATAGCCATTCTTCCTGTTGTATTCAGAGCTATGATCTCATGGCCTGACATTTTTTTTTTTTAATCCCTTGTCATCTCTCCCTGAAAAAGCAGTGCTCTTGGTGAACAAATGGAGTTCTCTTACCCAGAATATTATGATCAGTATTTGATTTAAAATAGGGTTTATATGTTTGTCTTTCCCATGAACTTAAAGTTGTTGTATTGTATTTTATTCATGCCAATTAATTTCAGTAAATTGATGTTTTTAATAATATGTATTTTCTGTATCGTAGTTAAAAACCCTGAACCTCTTCAACTATTTTAAAAATTATTAGTCTACTACTGATATATAACCAACATATAAAGTGATAATAAGAACAATGCCTTAATTAAACATGAATATTTCATTTAAAATTAATATGGTTTCTTGATTATTATTTCAACTAGGCTGCATAAATAGACCATAGGATATTTCACTGTTCTGTTTTCTAGAAGAGACAATTGAGGAACAGAAAATGACAGAAATATACAGTATGAAAGGCTCCCATGCCATGGATGACCACAGTTAGAAACAGAGTTAAATATGATATTCCTATGCTATGCTAAACACCTTAAACATTTTATTAAGTGGTAAAAAGTAAATGCTTCTGAGTACTTAAATTATTTTGGTACATTAAGAAATAGATAAATTTATCCCCAATATCTGAATACTTAAATTTGATAGAGTTTTATTATTATTGAAATAGTCATCCCAGATCTTTAAAACACTGATTTCCCAAACTCAGTGTTTATAAAAATGTATAAACTCTCATACAAGAGTGTAAGGCAACAGAAAGCATCCTCCTTCCTTATTTTTATAGGTGGAAGTGTGGAGTTTACATCCCCATGTACAATTTTATCATATTCTATGCTTATTTATTCTTTACCTGCTTTTAATGTACTTTCTAAATCACAGGTTTATAAAATGTCATGTTATAAAAATACAATGTCATTGGCAATGCACCATTAAAGCAATAATAGGAATGAAATGAACAATAGCTGAGAAAAAATCTTTCTGATGCATAATTAAAACATTGTGAGAACTGGGAGATATGCATTGAAACCTAAAAATTGTAACTACATAGACTTTTAGTTTTAGGATGAAGTAAAGAGTTAAGAATATGGCTTTCCTGTATCTCTTTATTAATTAATTGTGGTGTGAAACTTTCATTTGATGTCATGAAGATGTGAAAGTTTGAAACAGTTAACTGGTATCTTAACATAACCCTTTTATATTAAGAATAGAGTAGAATAGAATAGAATAGGTTAGAACAGTCTAGGATAGTAATATAGTCCAATAATACTATGGTATGGGGATAAATTGCAAAGAAACATTTGAAGTGCAGATGCAATTTGTAATGAAATCATAACCATTGTACCTCTATTGACTTAAGAGTACTTTCTAAAATGTTTTTGGTGACTAATCTTAGAGATTCACAGGGATACTACTGAGAATATTTAGGTGAGACATTGAAGATCTGAAAATCACTATCAGAGTTTATTTTTATTCTATTTTATTTTTATTTATTGCTTCAAGTTACATCTCCATCACAGTGCCCCTTTTCCACCCCTCCCGATTCTACCCTTCCACCCTCTCCTCCCTCTCCCACCCATACCACTCCTTTGGTGTGGAGTGTCCTTACATATCAGCCCCTCTCAGTTTAGGGGTCATGAGGGCTAAGATCCTCAAGGCTTTTGCACTGGGGGCCTAAATGGCAGCAACCTAGGCAAATTGTCCCACTAATAAGTAACAAAGTCTATTTTATGGATCTTTTTGGTATGTTGGTTGTAGGATAGTTATCCTGTACTATATGGCTAAAATTTAATTATAAGTGAGTAGATGTCATGTACATCTTTCTGAGTCTGGGTTAGCTCACTCAGGATGAGCTTTTCCATTCATTTAAAAATCATTTGGCATTTATATAAAGTTCAGAAGCTATATAACACATATTATATTAAAATTTATGTCAACCAACAAATTAACATTATACTAATCTATAAAATAAATCTCAGTAACTCTAAAAGTATTGTTATCAAAAAATGTGTTTTTTAGACATAAGGAGATAAAAATACAAATCAATAATTGAAAAAACTCAGAGAAACCCCAAAGTATGAAACTCTAAATAACCTAAGTAGCAATAAGAAAATACAAGACAAATTAGAATATGTTTGAAGCAATTAATTCTGAGGCCAATGAACACTAATAAAATTGAAAATAGGTGTTGAGAATACAAGAGCATTATTGATGAGTATACACACTGAATATAAAACAAAAAATTAAACAAATTTTAATGAGTTAAAAGTAATCATATGATAAAAGGGTAATAACCATTCAGAATTTTATATGAGAAATTCAAGTTTAGTTTTCCTTCAAAATCAATGTGTCATAGTAAAAAGAAAAAGATGCTATTTTAAGAGAAGGAAAATTAATTTACAAGCATTCTAAAAATGTGCTAGTAAAATTGCCTGAAAGCTAGGAGATGAGTAGTCTGTCCTAAATGTCGGATAAATGACACAATTAAGAATCTACCACCAATTTCATGGCAAATACTGAAAATATCCCCAAGATCAGAAATTCACCAAAAAGGCTTGCGTCTGGCACTTTCATTCCCACGTCATTGATCTTACTGTCTATTGCAATAAAGCAGGAGAAAGAATTGAGAGGCACAGGTCTAAGAAACTATATGACCAAGTGTTTCCTCATGTGTTTATATTGCTTAAGTAGGGAATTTCTTGGCATTTACAGAGTTGATAGAATAGGTGAACTTGATAGTTATTAGGATATACAGTCAATGTTACAAAATTTGCTTATGCTTTCAGATTAAATATGCAGATAACAAATTTAAAACATGATTCCACTTACAACATTTTCCAAAACATATTTGAGAGGAGTAAATCCACATAAAGCATTTACTATCTTTACAATATTTAATAAATATTGGAAAAATTAAAAGCAGGCTTATAAATTATATATATATATATCAGTCAATCAATAATTTTTTAGATTCAGAAATATATACTTTAAATATATAGTTTATTATAAACCCATAGCTACATACATGTATATACATATGTTTATATGTTAAGAATGATAAATTAATATATCATTCTGCATTATAAATTAATGTAGGTCTAATGAAATTAATTTCAAATCATATGGATCTCCATTATGAATGTGTATTTAACATGGCACTACAGCTTTTTACTCAAAAAAATAAAATGTTAGCAGATTAATTATAAATATATGATGAAAAATAGTTAATGAGACTGTTCCCTTATACTAGACAAGTTATTCATTTTGATCAGGTAACAGTAAATACTTTGCAAATGATCTTTTATTTCCAGCATCAAAG
Source organism: Lophiomys imhausi (assembly GCA_907164525.1). Taxonomy (NCBI): domain Eukaryota; kingdom Metazoa; phylum Chordata; class Mammalia; order Rodentia; family Muridae; genus Lophiomys; species Lophiomys imhausi. Next base: position 2,690,071 of record CAJQZJ010033828.1, on the reverse strand, counting down.
TAAGTTATGTGGCCATATGTATAAATATTAAGCAATTATTAAACATAAGCAAAATGCTGTTTATAATTTCTGCTTCTCCTCTAAGAGAACAGCTGTCATATATTCTAAAACACAAATTTAATACTTGAAGTTATGACTAACATTACGTGTAATTGTTTAAGACCTCTTTTAAATGCATAACTATTATGGAGTACTTAAAATTTTCTTTTCTTTGAAATAGGATAGGGGAGGAGTTGTAGGAAGGGAACTGTAAGCAGATTATGCTGTATGAACAAAATAAAAGTGAAATTTCTTTCAAAAAAAAGAAAAAAAACCAAAATGTCAATTTATGACAAGGAAAAATATATACTAGACAACTTTATGGTTCTAATATTTTAAATATTATATAAATATATTTCCTAAATTATGTTTTAATAACTTATATGTCTAATATGTTGATTAACTTTGGTTGAATATATGAATGAAATTGATAGATACTCAGTCAATTGTTAAAGCATCCCCTTGCTGGGTGTCTTATGAGGGTAATTATAGACAACATAAAGGAGGAAAGTCAGGATCTAACTGTAGCAGAAATATCCCATCAACTGGGGAGATAGGTAGAATGAAAGAGACAGAGGGAGAAAGAGGGTACAAAGATATTTGCTCCCCACTTCTGCTTCCTGGCTGCTGTGATAAAGCTGCTCTCCTGCTGGACTTCCACACAGTGATGCACTCAACCTCTTGAAAGTGTGATCAATATTGCCTCCACTATGTGGTTACTGTGGTCAGTGTTCCCTTCCCTGTGTGGTTGACTCAGGCATCTTGTCACCATGAACTTATCTTAGTGCTTAATATAAAAAAAAGAAGCCATTAGTGATTTCATTGCGTAGTCTGTGGACATGAGTGAACCTTTCACCTTTGTGGAAATTATAACAAGCTAATCCATATACCCCCTATTTAATAAAAAAGTATAACCATAGGCAACCTAATGAAAAATAACAACATATGCCTTCATTTCATATTTGTGTCATGAATCATATTTTATGATTTTCTGAAAAGTGTGCCATGTGGTAGCAGGTGTGTGGATATTTGTGTTTGTGTATGCATATGTGTGTATGTATGTCTGTATGCATATGCTTATGTGTGTATGTGTGTGGCTGTGTGCTTTTGTGTTTGTGTGTGTCTCTCTGTGTGTACACATTTAAATTCTCTATCCAAATAAGCTGTAAAATACAAATTCACAAATAAAGTTGCACTCTCACTTGCTTTTTCCTTTAGACCATGACTTTGTTACTGAGATATATCTCAGTCTTTCTCTTTGTTCTTTAGAACACACCTTAAGAAGATGTTTTTATTCTTGATTAACATTTAGGGACATCCACTGATTTCACAGTATGGTAAACTTCCACTAGATTACCAATTTCTTTGTACTGAAGCAAATTATTATGAAAGGACATAGGGCAGCCATGTAGGTTTTCTTTCCAGCTTTGCTTGTTTTTCACTGAATTTATTCTTACTGCAAGCAGCTCGTGCATGCTAACCTGCCTTGTCTGGTTAGTGGAATATAGATGCACTGTCAGAGATGGTGTATTCTGAATAATGGATAACTGAGAATCCCTTGACACAGGTTTGATGGCCATAAAATATGAGTTTTGCAATTGCCCTGATATTCATACCCTGAAACTGACTGGGGGAATATTATTTCTAAATGCCAAGCTAACTCTAATTGTGGCCAGTTTCAGTAGGTGATTCTTTCATTAGTGTTTGGAGCAATTACAGAGAAAATGGATTGGTGCAATTTTATTTCCACATTGATAGAATCTATTCTTACTCCCTCATTTTAGCTATTCAGATTCAAATCAGGCTTCTCATCACAAACGTTCTGTTTGTGAGGGACACTGCAAATTACTAGAGCTTCCCAGCCCTAATCAAGTTTGATTTCCAATGAGGTCAAAGCATTTCATTGCCAGTAATATGTTATTAAATCAACAGGTAGAATGAACTTATCTTTTACTTTGTGACAATTACTTAACTTATTGACATCCTGATATATTATATATCACTTGCTCTGTTAATGATATAAACCCTTACAACACCATAGAAAATCAGAATAAAATGAACTGAAGGTTTATATGCACAGTTGACTTCACACAGGAACACAGTAGAAGCACCGAATTCAGCAAAAATGAAGCCAACTGTAGCAAGAGATTTGGATTGTGAAGGAAAGATAAATACGTAGAGAGGAGATTTACTGCCTTGATTGAAAATTCTTCTTTTCATCACGTTACAGTCATAATGACATAGCCACAAAGCTTTTTGAACAAATGTTGAAGACAAACAAGTCACTGTGATTAGACAACTAAGATTAAAGAAAATTTAACAGAAATCTCCTTGTAGGTACCATAAAGTTTTAAAATGTATTATCTTGTTTTTTACAAGAACTATAAAGATTAGATATTTTCAATGATGGTCAGAAAAAGAAAAGTTATCCAATGCACTTTGCATGCTGTATGGATATGAAGAAAGGCCTATAGAATTATTCCTTTCATTACCGAGCTCTCTAGAGCAGAATTTCCACAGTGAAGAGAGAGAGAGAGGAGAGACAGAATGTGAGAGTATGTATGTGTGTGTGTGTGCATGTGTGTGTGTATGTGTATGTGTGTGTGTGCATGTGTTTGTGAAGAGTGACTTAAGAACTAATACATAGCACATGTTGACACCATAATCTCCAAGGCCACCTTTATAAAAAATAAAATAACTAAAAATAACCTACCTTTTTTTCTTAGCAGATTAAGCATCAATACCAACTCACCTAGTCTCTCGATGGAATAATAGCGCTGCTTACTGTCCACACGCACTGTCTCAGCATAAGGACTGCCAACACCATACCCGATAATATAGCCTCGCACCACGATGTTTGGGTTGAGAGGAGGAGTCCAACTCATGATGATGCAGTTTGTCTGGGGCCTCACATGAAGAGAGCTTGGCTGGTCAGGGACTTGAGATTCTAGGGTTCAAAGACAGGCATCATCAGCAAGTCTCATTTTAGAGTTAACAGAATGGCATATACAGCATTTAAATAAGGTGTTATTCCACACAGACTCAAATTATGGCTGAGTTATTATCCAGATTTCTTCTTTCATAACACACACTACATTTTTATGTATACACATACAAGATTGTGGTGTGTGTGTGTGTGTGTGTGTGTGTGTGTGTGTGTGTGTGTGTATGTGTGTGTGTGTGTGTACATGTACTTATATATGGATACTAGAGGTAGATTTTTTTGGGATCTCCCTTTATAGATTTCCACCATGTTTTAAGAGACAATTTTTTTTTCTTACTGGACCTGCTCCTCACTCACTAGACTGACTAGCTAGTGAATGGAGATCTGCTTTTCTCCCCAGTGTTAGCATTAGGCTGACAGTGTGTACCCATGAGCTTGGTTTTTATTAGTGCTGGGAATCCAAACTCTGGCCTTCATTCTACCCTGGCACCACTCTACTGATCAAACCATCTCTCCAGCATGTCAAGGTACTTGTTGAATTTCAACCAACATATTTTGATCAAATACTCCCTCCCACCTCCAATTTCTTAAACATTATTTCTGCAAGCACATGTAATGACATACATCTTTATTTTAATAGTTTTTTCCTTCTTCATATATTTATTTTAAGAACCATTAGTTCATTGAAAAGTTAAAACAAACAAAATTATTGAAAGAAAATAAAATGGCAAAAAGGTCTTTCCTGGGAATTATTTACCCAATTTAAACAAAAATCAAAAATACAGGTACCAATACTATTTTTAGAAACTGTTACAGGTGGCTGGGTAGATTGCTCAGCTATTGATGGCTTGTACTGCCCCCGTAGAAGAGTGCACTTAGGTTCCCAGAAGCAGTTTTAAGTGACTCAGTCACCTGTAATTCTGACATCATCTTCTGACCTCAATGAACACCCACACAAATGAGCATATATCCCATCTCCCACGTTAAAAATAAAGGAAAATATTTTTTGTTTTGTTTATTTATTACTTCAAGTTACATCTCCATCCCAGTCCCCTCTCTCCACCCCTCCCGGTCCCACCCTCCCACCCTCTCCCCCCTCTCCCAACTATCCTACTCCTCCAGAATGGGTTGCCCCTACAAATCAGCCCCTCTCAGTTCAACAGTTGTATGAGTGTTAAGAGCTTCCTCTTGCTCTGGGGTATGGCAAAATATTTCAACAAAAGGAATTGTCAAGGTGAGCAAGATAAGGTTATAACTTGCTCAACATGACACAGAACACACTTGGCCCATTATTTCTTGATTCTGTTAATATACAGTATTATTACAGGAAAGAAGGCAGTACTATGGATTGAAGATTTTTAGGTTCAGAATTGGTTTCGTGCCATCTTCTATCATTCACGAGATTCATAGATTAAAGTGATGTGCCAGGTAGTGCTAGATTCAAGATCAGAAATAGCTAAGATTCTATTCTACATTAGATTATAAATATGTGACTCCAAAACCTTACACGTAAGCCTCTATTCTTTCAGCTTTATAATGAAGATAAAGTTGGGAATAACTTCATTGGGTATTGATAAGACTTAATGAGAGATAAAGCATAAAAAAACCTTATAATGAGTAGTACCTAGGTTCTCAAGTAATATTTGAAATTACATAAACTCTACAGTGCTCAACATTTTTCTTTTAAAGAGACAGTATACAGAAAGTAATGAATTTTACTATTAAACTGACATGATTACTGCATGTTTATGTGTCACAACATGATCAGGTTAAAAGGTTAAATCATCATTTTAAAATATGACTACACACACATATATCTATATCTATCTATCTATCTACATCTCTCATAATAAATAAATTATGCTAATATTATGATAGACTATAGATAGGCTTTATTGAAAATCAATCCCTATGAGAGAAAAAAAGTGACAATTATGACTCTGATAGCCAATTAAATACTTAAATATAATTCCTGAAAATTAACAAGGTACTCAAAAATACAGGTGATTTGAACCTCATTCAAGTAATTGTGCCCTTTATTTTTCTTTGTCAAAAATATTTGAAATTTAACTCAACAAATAATTTTAAATATTTTGATTACTGAAGGTAGCAGTACAGTATCTTTTCTTTGTGATTTGATATCAAAAGATAACAATTAATAAAACACACTAGTTTTATTAATATTCTACTTGGTGTGTGTAGTGTATATGGTGAAAGAGATAATAAACTTAAAAGTTATGACAGCAGCTACCATATAAAAAATCATTGCAAAAATTTTACTCTATCATATAAAAATCATTCCAAAAATATCAAAGATATTACATCAACAGAGTTTTTTAAATATGATTTCATTTTCCTAAAGATATCCTTTTGTGAGCAAGAAGAGACAAGCTATTATTTGTCTTCCATAAAAAGACTCTGGTATATTATGCAAAGGAACCATAAAAATTATATTTCAAAATATGAATATAAGCTTTTATGACAGAAACACAATGTTTGCAAAATATTTCCCTAAGTAAAGTAGTACAAAAGATGAAATGGATGGATTAATATTTTTCAACCCCATTGTACAGTCTTGCAACTGTCCTTGAGATGTGATATATTTCATAACCAATTCAGTTTAACATAGCTTAAATTTTGAAATAACTATTAAAACTAAACAATATTCCTAATTTTATACCAACATATTAAGAAAGTTACTTACTGTTATCCAGGCTTTACGCATTTATGTCTTGTATGTGTGTGTGTACATTCATGTATGTAAGCATGTGTGAGTGTGTATATATATGTAGGCCAGATGCCTACATAAATCTTAGTAATCAATTACAGCCCCGTTTTAGTTTTGAGATAGTGTCTCTAACTAATCCTGGAGCCACTACCTCACAGTCTGTCTATTAATCCCCAGTGATCATCCTGCACACACCTGCCCAGTGCCAGGGTCACAGGCTCAGGACACCACGCCTACCTTTTTATGTGGTGCAAAAGATCCATGTTCAGGCCCTCATGCATAAGGAAGTACTGACTCAGCCATCACCCCACCCACCTCTGCAATCATGACTTTTTAAAAACATGAAAAAACAATTATTTGAATGATAATGGTTAATGTATTTTAGAAGAAAAGAGAAAATATTAAGATGTCTCTAGAACCATAACCATTCCTCCAGTTTTCTGCAAACCATGGAATGATTTCCCTGCATTGGATAAGTTAGAATTTTGACAGCATAATCACCAGAGCTATAGGAACACAAGGTACTGAGTGTTCAACTGGCTCTTCAGGACCTGTGGGTAGTCCTCCTTATCTTTCCTTGAATTGAAATATTTTCATTCTTGTATGCACTCCTCAACATGATTTCATCATTATAATTACAGGATTGTAGGTATATGAGAATCCATTCTGTTTCTCCGTGTAGCTATTTAAGAATTTTTTTAACCAATCAGTTAATATCATAAGTATAGAAGAAAGACATATCAAGGCACTATTAGAATCAGGAAATCTGATGTATAATATATGGTCTCCTAATACCTAAAACAGGGAATTGTCCATAATTCATAACAGCCAATCCATCCCCACCTACTCACCTTTTGACATGAAGCAGGAATAAGAATTTCCCTGTTATTCTTCAGAATTAACTTCCCTTATACATTTTACCCCTTAGGTTATAAAAGCAGTTACTGCTACAGAGAACTATAAAAATATTAGGTCAAAAATTCTGTATATAAAGGATGTGATGTGAGTCCCACTTGTTCTGGATCCAATTTTGAAATTTGCTGCTCAATAGTACTTGAAGGACTTTTATAAATATCTTAAGGAAAGTGACTGTATATATAAAGCAAAATATATAATATATACAATATATTATAATATATAATTTGTAATATATAATATGTAATGCATAATATATAATGTGTAATATGTAATAATCATATTATATGTTTTATAATATATATATATATAAAAAGCAAAAGTTTCCAGAATGATTATTGAGATAATATGAAACCAAAGGGTCTCATGATACCTGGAATATTCAAGTTATTGATGTCCAAGTTTTCTATCTATACCTGAGTGATCATGACATTCTTGATGATGTGAGAGGACTCAAGAGTCTCTCTTAGATAATTTGTTTCTATAGTACCTATGTCATCTTTGAGTAATTATTATAGGTTTTGCAATAATGAATAATGTTTAGGAAATTAGCAATTGTGATATGTCAGTCATTACACACTGTCTCTAATAGATCAATTATAGAGAAAGCTATTATGTCAATGGAAGAAATACAAAAACAAACAGAATTTTATAAAAATAAGTAGAACTTGATAAATACTTTTCTAACAGCTCAGTAATTGATAGACAAAGGACATTTTAGAGTCTGAAGTGAGTGTTCATGAAGAGACAGTCATGCAAATTTGTGACATTTGAAGCAATGAAAACGACCGCTACAAAAACCAGCTAAGGGATGTGTTTGATATTTGAAGGAAGCAAAGAAAACTGAAGCATAGAGGGTTAGGTAGAGAATTCAAATGAATTAGCTAGTAAAAATGTAAAACAGTATTGCTATAAACTAAAAAGTTTCCCAGAAAATTAGTAGAATTGGAAATGATTACATAATTAATCTTCTAAATATGACTACCTATACATACACATACATGTACATAGGAAACTAGAAATAAAATGTCTCCATACCCATATTCATAGCAGCAATATTTACTTTCCTCACAATTCACCAAAGGTGGAAATAACCCATGTGTCAATCAATGAATGAATGTGTAAATACAATATGACAAATCAACTCAACAGACTACTCTTCAACTATAAGAGAACACAGACTTGTTAACATACAAATATGGGTGACTTCAGTGAATATTATTTAAGTTATATACCCCCTAAGACACAGAAATAATTCCACTTATATGAATTGGAATACTGATATTCAAAGAGCCACAAAGTAGAACAGTATTGCCAGGGGTACAAGAGAGAAATGACATGTGCTGTTTAATTTAGTGGTTCTCAACATTCCAAATGCTGTGACCCTTTACTACAGTTGCTCATGTTGTGGGGATCCCAACCAGAAAATTACTTTAGTTGCTACTTTATAACTGTAATTTTGCTACTATTATAAATCATAATGTAAAATTATATCTATATGCCCCATATTTGATATATGACCCTTATAAAAGGGTCCTTTTGTCATTTCTTAGTTTTGGAAGCTGCAGGCCCTGCACTTCCTATATAATAAGATATATTTATCCCTCTCAGGTCTCTGAGGTGGTTGAAGAATAGATAGCTAGAGTCTCATAGTTAAATTTTGAGTTGTTTAGGAATCAAGAGGGTGTTCTGAATCTAAGAAGATATTTTTAAAATTATGAGGCAAGTTAGTATGAAAGCTGAGTTAGATATAGAACTTTAAACTCATGGAGATGCTTAGATAGTAGAATGTTAAAGTCAGGTGCCAAATACATATGGACTGGACATTGGGAATGTATGCTAAGCCATATAACTCTTATAATTGTGGCCTATTTATTTCTGTTGTTTTGTATTGTATTTATAGTTATAAGAAAAAGAACCATTTTTTGGACTGAAAGGGAGAGCTGTTGGGGGGAAAAATAAATACCTTAAACTAAAAAAAAAAAAAAAAGAAGGGAAGAGGATGGGGGGTTGAGGGGGAGGAGGGTGGATGGGACTGGAGGGGGGAGTAGGGAGGGGATTGTGATTGAGATGTAACTTGAAGAAATAAAAAATAAATTATTAAAAAAAAGATTAAAAAAAGAAAACAAAACAAAACAAACAAAAAAAAGGGTCCTTTGACCCTAAAAGGGATCTGAGCCACAGGTTTGAACCGCTGATTTAATTACTTTATCATTCAGACTGGTAAGATGGCGATGTGGATATGAATGATGGTGATGGCTGTAGAAGAAAGTCACCATAGTTAACACAACCAAAGTGCATAGCAAAGAACAGTTAAGATGGTGAGTTTTACATGATGTCTGTGCTTTCTCAACTGAGATAGTTGAGGAAGATGTCTCAGCTAAGGTAAGTACATTTATTGTCAGCACTGATGCCCTGAGTTTGATATCTGGAATCCATGTAGTGGAAGAAAGACCTGCCTGTCAGAGTTTGCCCTCTGATCATCAGAGGTGTGTCATGGTGTATGCACACACCCATGCACACACACACACACACACACACACACACACACACACACACACGTTGATGTAACCAAAAATAGGAAGGGGGTAAATAAGATTGAAGGGGATAGAGAGACCCAGATAATACTTTATAATAAACAAGACAAGAAGATGTTGAATGGTGTTTCCTGACGAAGATGTGGGGAATATACTGTGATCTAATTGATACTTTCAATGGATTGTTTTATTAAATTTGAGGTAGAATTGAGGTTAAAAGCACAGAGAATAGAGACAATCAAAAGGCCTAAACACTTGTCTGGGTGGCCTTGGTGGAGGTCTGTAGTTAAAGCAATGAAAGTATAATCTACTGAGATCAAGAGAAACAAAGTTTTAAATCATGTTGATGTGAGTATCCTGTAGGTCAAGTGTGCAGAGATAGCAGAGAAGCAACTGGACATGTGAGACTGGGTTTTGAGTGAAAGACTATGCTTAAAATGAGGCTTTGTGCCTAGTCTATTGCAACTTGCTACGGTCTGTTCAGCTAATATCCCTTGGAGGCCTGCTTTTCTCTGAAGGAACTGTGCTCAGGATGTATTTAAAATAAAAAAGGAAGAAATAATAAAATGAAATACATATACAAATATAATCATATACACATGTAAGCACATATATACATACATACACAGAGAGTCAGACAGACAGAGAAGAAAGCTACTAGTATATATTGTATTTAAAACAAATGTATAAGAATGTAGGTACAGCATATGTGAGTAAATTAATAAAAGTGCAGCTAGTATCATGTTATGGCTGTGTTTAAAATCTAACCCTGAATCGTTTCCATTCCACAGAAACTTTTAGGCCACTTGTGCTCTTTGCCTCTGCCCGCTCACCTTTCTGAACTTTTTTTTATATCACTCCCCTTCCATCAACATATTCCATTCCTCTACATTATGTTGATACTCAGTTGTACACAAATATTGCAGATACACACTGGCCACAAGGAATCAATATCCCATAAAGTCATATATAGAGAGGAATTCTCATTATGAAGAATAAAAGGGAACTTTTAATTTCTGTTTTATATTAAGCAGTGAGTAGGTGAGGCTGAATTTGCTGTTCTGGATTATAGAGAATTCCTTAGCTCAGTTATTATGGCAAAGAGGCCATATATTATTGATCAGAATGTGGGTTTCTAACACTGCCATGATAGATGCCTTCCTTCTGGCCACTATAATCTTATCTGATTGATAAAAAGCCTATTAACTATCTCTATGGAGAAACAGCACGTATTTACAGTTCTCTTTTCATAATGATGGAGTAGCCTTGAGGTATGCATACAGGCTGACACTTTTTAATGCAATAAAGGGTAACGAGGTGTCCTAACAGCTCTGGAGGCCAGCTGAGTACCATGACTATGGTGTGCTTACAGCTCTCAAGGCTACACCTCTCTGGGTACCAACTAAAGCAACTGGCAGGGTAGCCAGCCTTCCCCAAATCAATGTCTACTTACTTTTCCTGTAGAATTGGTTACATTTTTAAGCTAACAATTTTATGTAATCATTCTAATGCTTTTTATCTCATTCCCTTCTATAAATTCTCAAAGTCCTTCATCTAGATCACTTCCTGGCACAAAATGCTCAAAAGCATGGGTATTGGAAGCCTGCATTTTCTATAATGTTAAACACAACTGTCATTGTATATAAAATTACCACAATTTTGAACAACTGTCTCCACAAGATAAGAATTTTAAGAGAACAAGAAAGAGGATGATGTAGAATTGAAAAAAAGATGAAAATACTGTTATTGATGCTTTGTTTTCCTTCTTAGTAATCAGAAAGATTTGTCTCTCCTGGCACTTTTTAATGAAAATTATCTGCTGAGTACCGTCTGCTCTGTGTAGCACTGCCAAGTTGGGTCAGGAAGTTGATACTTGGGAAATTTCTCATTGTTCTTCATTTAGTGTACTGCATATTTCAGTTCAGTTTTGGCAAAATTTTGTTACAGTCCTTGATAGCCTATATTTCTATACAGAAAATTACAAAAAGCAATTGATGTATCCATGTTCTGTCTTCACAGCATGATTATATATACTGTGCCCATGCCCAGGATTTTTTCACAGACGGACATCATCTCATTAGGCTACATCTACTATAAATCTTGAATATAGTTTGTTTGCTCACCTTTGAACTGTAACATATAGATTTCTTAATTCTTAATTCCTACCATTTTCTCAACTTTGTTATTTTAATATCTTCATCTTCCAAAAGCTATATTCTACAAATTTTGCTCAGTGTTAGCCAATTTTGTAAGATTTGGGGAACATTAAAGTTCTTTAGTTGTCATTCCCATCATCAAACAGTACAACTGCAACATATTTAAAATGTTGAGCCATTGTAATCAGGGTAATTTTCTAATCTCTGTGGGTATTCCAAATGAGAAACACATAGCTAAAGATGCAAATCTAATACCCACAAATGAGAGGAAAAATGGCATTTATTTCTCTGATATGGGTTATCTCACTTAAGATGAATATTGAAAAGTAGAAATTTTGAGATAAGTAGTATCAAATTTATTAAATAACTATCAGTGCATACAGTTTGTAAAATGTTAAATGAGATGACATTTATGAAAGTACTAAGTGTAGCACACATAGATTGAAATTAGTAAAGACTAGCTATTATTGCAATAAGGTCCTGAATGAAAACCTACATGTTTCTAATGTTGAGAAAAAAATGAATATAGAGTAGTCAGAAAAGTACATTCTATTTAAAGAACTGGGCATGTGAGCAGTACCTCATTTTTACCAAATCATACGGTCAATTATAAATTCTTCAATGTTATTCTACTTTAAGGATATCCAAACTGTGATTTGAAGTTATACTAGTATACCTTTAAAATTCCAAGGCAAGATACTTTATATATATATATATATATAACTAGCACCTGTGTTCAGACTTTTGCCATGGGTTTTTAAAGAAACAAGAGGCTCATAATGCTTCAAGTAAGTTTGCGATTGGGCTATATTCATAGCCAGCATTGGACGCATGCAGTGTGTGAGCTGTGAGTTGACATATCTCTTTCTAGTGCTTTCTTTTTAATTCATAGCAGGAGGAAAAGCGGGTGCAGTCTTATGTCTATGAAAAGTGTAACAAATGGAAGAATGGATATATTTAGCTATAACTAATGTTTTCTGATAATGAGTAGATATAAGGGAAGAACAAAGAAGTGTGTTATGTACAATCCATATGTATTCCCAGCTACAATTAAATAGTCTCTTGTCTATTATATAGTCTACTGTATAATACAGAATAGGTAAAACATTGAGATGTTCAAGACAAAACATGGTCCTTCGTATTAGTGTAGGTAGAAGAGTGAGTGTGAGACTAAGAGAAAATGTACCTAAAGTGTGCAGAAGGTGGATAAGTTGATTGGAAAATGTACTCCATAAATCTTTCTGGCAGATAGCATGTGAATTCCAAAAGTCTGAAACATCTGTAGCTATGTAAGTGGAGCTTGAGGGAAGTGAGCACAAGAATAGAAGGTCAACATCAGACTGGAGAGAATGACGGACACAAATGAAGATGAGTTTGGGCAGTGAAATGATACATCATGTCTTGCTCTGAACAATCAGTTTGCCAACAGGATAGTATCTAGAGTAGGGGACGACAACATCGTGTCAAGAAAACAGGTAGGCAGTTACTTTCAGGTGACAAATGATGGCATGCTAATATGAAGGGTGGTGGTGTGAATGTAACAGACAGGATGCAGAATGAAAGGATGAAGGTCATGGCTTTCAAAGGGATGCTTACAAAATTGAAATGGATGTGAAGATGAGTGCTGCAGGCTGGGGCTTTCTGCTGGAGGGGAGGTATCTAAATGTAGTCTCAAACAGAGGACACTATTGCTAGTGTTTTGTTATGTTTATTTTTGAAACAGAAACTCATTCTCACAATTACTTTAAAAAATAAACAGAAATGGTAAACAGTCAGCTTACAGGTAATTTAGACTTTATCCTCTCTCCTGAAAGTATTAAAACAAAGAAGCTATAACAAGTCCCCTGGATTATTATTGCCCTTCTATTTTGAACTATGTAAAGGATAACCTCATCACCTTTTTGACTCTAAATTCTTACACCAGAATCAACTACAATAAGCTAAGTTTATAGGGAAGGAAAATATTGCATGACATATAAAAAATACAGGCAGTGACTCCAGTAGCACTCAGGGAAGCATCTTGTGACTGAGGTGTTGGCTTGATTTTACATTTATTCCTCAAATATTGTGAAAAATGTTTCTACCTTCTATGTTCTGTTATACATTTTAATTATGTATTTCTATGATGGACATTATTATATGGATTTTTCATCATATTTTATAGAGAAGGTTGATTATGCTTTTTGAAATTCTTTTGGAATTTTTTTACTACTTTTATCATATAAAGTTTAGACTTTACTCCTTCTGGAATTGATTTCAATTAATCATTGATTTGGGGATAATGTACATTTACATAGTGTACATATACTCATCCAGGAATGAATATACACATCTCCCTCTCTCTCTCTCTCTCTCATATATATATATATATATATATGTTGTACCATTTTATATTTTTATTAAAATTCAATATTTTCTTTGAACACATTCATCTATATCTGGTTAAATTTAAGTGTAGATATTATATTTTAGTTTTTACTTCTTTTTAATAATTAATATAATTAGTTAGTGCTATCATTACCATGTAAGGGAAAAAGTAGCTTTATTTACATATAAGACGTCTACTAGCCTATCAAAATTTCTAAATGTTTTCAACATATTTTAGTGTACTCTTTTGAAATTTCCAAATATGCAGTCATATTAATTCCAAAAATAATAGTACTATTAGAAATGAAATATTATATTTATAAAAGGTTGTTTAATTTTTCCTACTGAAATCACTATAGTTTTAGTGCCTCAAATAGTAGTAATCTTTGTCAGCTTCTTTACATTTTAAAGTTAATGTTTTAACTCTTTTATAATTTAGCACATTTGTTCTTAGATTCTTACAAAAACAATAAATGTTTTAAATGATGATTATATTCTTATTAACATAAAATTAAAAAAAAACATCAAGGACTGTTTTACAATTTTCTCTTTTCATGTATTGGTACAGCTATAAGACAATTTTAAATAAGTAGATCATAGGCTCCTAACAAGTTTAGATATATGCCCTCATATATCAGAGACAAACAAGATGTTATCATCATTGACAACAAATGCTTCATAAGAAACAGTAGGAATATTTTGTTATTCTCTCAAAATGAACTGTAGTCATGGGCTGGGGTCTAATATGTTAAAACCAATAATCAAAATACATGCCAAATACTCTGTTGTTGTTATAGTCAATTCTCATTAAGATTATTGAGACACATTTAATTGTTATAACTTCATTATAATTGACTAGGCTTAAATCTTGGAGAAGCTAAATTAGTATCTCATGATTACACAGTAATTGAAGCAGGCCTCAGACTTAATGACTAAGAATCAAAACCCATCTTATGTAGTTCTTTGTTTTGCTTTGCTTTGTTGTTGTTGGGGATTTTTTTTGTTTGTTTGTTTCAGGGTTTTGTGTGTGTGTGTGTCTGTGTCTGTGTGTGTGTGTGTGTGTGTGTGTGTGTGTGTGTGTTACAGAATAACTGATCATTTCATCAATCAAGTTATAAGGAATCAAACATTCTATGAACAAATGAAAAAAAAAGCTTACTGTGACTACAAACTGGACTCAAGAACTCAGAATTTCAGATATTTTTCCAAATCTAAATAATCTCTGTTTTCCTTTACAGACTGTGTCTCTGAGATTCTAAAACAGCCATTTGGCCAAGAACTAAAGCTGATTTTCAATTTCTCAGAAAAATTAGTTTTGGTTTTGCCTACTCCACTCCTTGGAGTCAGAGAAATGAACTCCACTTGAATTATAGTAAGAGTCTTGGAACTTAAATTCTGTTGTAACAACAGCAGAGGTCTGATTTTTAAAGCTTGTCTGTCAAAGATCAACTTATTAGTATAAATGTCTCCTCCCAAAAGTCCATGAGAAAAATTGTATTTCTTGATACAGCACTTACATTTTCTCTTCAGGTATTAAGTACCACAGGAACCAAGGTAATCTCTCAGAAGACCATATACTTTTGCTATGGATACAAACTCCACTCTTTAACCTAACTTATAATTATATACTTAGATGGGTTTAGGTTGTTATGATACAAGCTTTAATTATTTTAAATAAACTAATAACAAGCAAATACAGCTTTGGTGCCTGTCAAAAATAAAAGCTTTTTTTATAGAACATTATTAAATCTTCTTAATATGACAATGAAAACATTAAACCAGATTGCCTGTTTATTGGCTCCTAAAGATTTCTTTCAAGATTCAAAGTATTTTGATCTCTGGAGCAATGTATTCTTTGCAAGTATGTTTTTCTATTTATAAACATGTTGGGTACCATATTATTATGGATTATCAGTTTAGACATATGTTTACACATATGTTTAGTATGGCTCAAGAACATAAAATCCAATTACTTCTAGCTATGTAGTAAAAACTCTTTCATGACTTGAGAGATATAAAATGTGATTCTCAAATTTTGTTCATATTTTAATTATGTTCGTAAATCCTCTGAATAATTTTCTATAATATTTGTAGTTCTGAGACATATATTCAATTGTATGAATGAGTTATTGCCATTTATATAAACAAATTTAGTTTGTAAAATCAGAAAGTAGAACTAAACGTATTAGTAATTCAAATGGCACTGCCATAATATTAAGATAGAAACAGATGTTAGAGTAATCTTTAGATCAAAAATCCCATTTTCCTCATATGTCAGTAAGAAGAGTAATAAACTCATATGTCATGTGCTGTCCTTGAGTATGCTTGGATTCATAAATATTATTTATGAAGTAATTTGAGGTAGTTGATGGAATTTTTACTATGGTTGAGATTTGAAGTAAATTGATAGTCTTTAAATTATTTATAAAGGAAAACAAATGCTAAGATTGAAGGATAAAATGTGACACATATAATCACATATATGATTATTCCTTATAATGAGTATACAACTATATATGATCTTAGAAGTTTACATTATATGTAAAAATAATTAAGGAGATATGAATTCAAGCTGTTAAAGGGATAATCTGACAAGCTTTAAGAAATGAGAATTTTCAGTCTGCTGTCAGTATTTCATATCTACAACTCTACAATACCTGTAGGCCATCTGAAGAATATTCAGAGGCCATGATACATCTTGGTGCTGGTCCAGAAATAACATTTGCTTAAAAGTGTTATTTACTTGTGGTGCTTGACTGGCATTCTTATTTTATTTTATTTTATTTATTTAATTATTTACTTTTGAGACAAAGTCTCATACACTCAAGATTGTCTTGAGATCACTATGCAGTGAAAGGCTGCTGACCTTGAGCTCCTGTTCCCCATCCCTCTGTTTGCAAAGTGCCAAGATCATTGGCATTTGTCTCCACACCATGCTTATTATGCAGGTTAAGGATCAAACCTGTGGTTTCTTTAGTGAATACAAGACAAACACTCTGACTACTTACCTATAATGTTAGCCCCCTTTTTATATTCTCATATTGACTATGGGATTTCAGCTCTGACTCCCATCCCCTCTCTTATATGATAATAACTATGGTGGTTAATTTTGATTGTCAACAGGGATGGATTTGGAAAGTAGGGCACTGCGCTTATGACATATGCTTTGTTTGCAGTGACATTTCCTGGGGGACGTCACTGAAGGTGAAAGACCTGTGCTGACTGTGCTCCAGGGACTGGGGCCCAGTCTGCACAAGAGTGAAAAACGAAGAAAGCACAGTGGCCATCAGCATTCATTGCCCTCTGCTTCCTGGCTGTGGACAGATCAGCACCAGCTACTTCACACTCCTACCTCCATGCATTGTTCTTTATTATGATGCATATACTGTGTGGATTTATGACTGGATGTACTAAGACCATCAGCCAAAATACATTCTTCCTTATTAAGTTGCTCCGTGTCAGGGATTAATTCACAGAATAGGGAAAAGTAACAAATATTACTGTTTTTCTTTTCCTCGATTATGATTATTTATTTTTCTGTTGCAGCTCTACATTCATTGTTTTGATACAGTTTTATGTCAAATAATAGTGTTAACGCAAAGCTAAAACAGAAATATACTTTTCCTTGTAGCCTGTAGACTTATTTGGTATGCGTATATTTAAGTTTGCTGATGACTCAAATACTATTAAATTTTAAGGGACATGTATTAGCTGATTAGCGCTCTCTCCTCTCTCTCTCTGAATGTGTGTGTGTTATCCTGCTGAGTCCTGCTGATTCCCATTAGTACAGCTCCTATGTATGCGTTATTAAAGCTGATAAGTTGGAAATAAACATTTAGGAAGATTCATCGGGTGAATTTCGAGGCTCCCTTTCTCAGACATCTTTAATAGTCTATGTCTGTTAATTTCAGGGTGTGATTCTGTGATATTTCCCCTCATCCACATTGAAATATCTACTGGTTTGTCATTATTCAAGTCTTCTTTGGACACTCATAATATTGGGTTTTCATGGGTATAAGTTTTCTGTTATATACAGAATCTTTCTGCTTCCTCTTCCAGGAAGTTCCTGAATTTTAGGAGTGCAGGTTGTATATTGGAGATGCATCAGCTATCAATTGTGTCTGAGCATCTAAAAACTGTATCCTTCCTTGGTTTGTGGAATTGCTTTATTGCAATCTTCATTTTCTGGCATATCCTCTCACTTGTGAATTCCTGCCTCTCTCATATAGGAATTTAAATAAATAAATAAGGTCCACAATTATCCATGATAATCTGCCCATTTCAGAACCCAACATTAATCACACCTGCAAAGTATCATCTGACATGAAAACTGTAGGTTTACAGGGGTTAGTGTTTAGACTTTTGAGGCATGAGCTTCCTAAAGCATATCATAACTCATACATTTTCTACTGCTCTTTGTTTTCTCCAAGTTTTTCATATTTACTAAGAATCATATTTTCCTGGTTATTAATTCTTCTAAAGCATCTTTCCTTTTTTTGACATTGTTCTGAAGTAAATACCCCAGTTTTAATATCCAGTGTCTTTTTTTATAGGTAGTCTCACATATGTAGATCTTACCAGAATTCTGACAATAAGCTTGAATATATGTTCCTTCTCTTTCCATACCCTTAGCCCTCAGATAGTGTCACATATTATGCTAGTTCCAAAGCACTGAATTGCCTTGGTCCATCATATCTCTAATGAAATGAATATCCAGTGAATCCATTTTCATGATTATAATAGAAATTACCTATTTGCTCATGACACTACTTCATTTCATGGGGAATGATGAATTTAAGTCACATTGTTATTCATGGTGTATGGCAATTTCCACCAGTTTCTGTCTTTTTAAAGGCAGGGAAGTAATGGTATTAGCTCTTCTTTGAAGATCTGATAGAATTCTGTGTTGAAACCATCTGGCCCTGGGCTTTTTTTTTTTGGTTGGAAGATTTTTAATGACTGTTTCTATTTTCTTAGGGGTTATAGGGCTGTTTAATCTGTTTATCTGATCTTGATTTAACTTCAGAAGGTGGAATGTATCAAGAAAATTGTCCATTTCACTTAACTTTTCAAATTTGGTGGAGTATAGATTTTTAAAGTGGACCTAAAGATTCTCTGGATTTCCTCAATATCTGTTGTTATTTCTCCCTTTTCATTTCTGATTTTGTTGATTTGGGTTTTTTCCCACTGCCTTTTAGTTAATTTGGCTAAGGGTTTGTCTATTTTGTTGATTTTCTCAAAGAACCAACTCTTGGTTTCATTGATTCTTTGTATTGTTCTTTTCATTTCTAAGTTGTTGATTGCAACCCTAAGTTTGATGATTTCCTGCATTCTAACCCTCTTGGGAGTGTTTGCTTCTTTTTTTCCCAGTTCTTCCAGTTCAGCTGTTAATTCGCTAATATGAGCTGTCACAGTTTTCTTTTTGAAGGCACTTAGTGCTATGAACTTTCCTCGTAGCACAGCTTTCATTGTGTCCCATAGGTTTGGGTATGTTGTGTTTTCATTATCATTGGATTTAAAGAAGTCTTTGATTTCCTTCTTTATTTCTTGCAACCACTATGGAGGTCAGTCTGGCGATATCTTAGAAAACTTGGAATAGCTTTGCCTCAATACCTAGCCATCCCACTTCTGGGTATATATCCAAATGATTCCTCACCAAAAATCACAAGGAAGTTTCCTCATCTATTTTCATAGCAGCCTTATTTGTAATAGCTAGAAACTGGAAACAATCTAGATGTCCCTCAACTGAAAACGGATTAAAAAACTGTGGTACATCTACACAATAGAATACTACTCAGCCATCAGAACCAATGAAATCATGCAATTTGCAGCCAAATGGATGGAACTAGAGAAGCTTATCCTGAGTGAGTTAACCCAAACTCAAAAGGATGTACATGGCATCTATTCACTTAGAGTCAGATTTTAGCCATAAAGTACAGGGTAACTATACTACAACCAATGCACCAAAGGGAACAGGAACATAGACTTTTTCTTCCTGTCAATGAGACACTTTGCCCTAGTGGTGCTGCCTTGTAGGCCCCCAGTATATGAGGAGATATATATGCCTTGTAGACCCCCAGTAAATCTCCCAATCAAAAAAAAAAAAAAAAGCCCAGGGCCAGATGGTTTCAACATAGAATTCTATCAGATCTTCAAAGAAGAGCTAATACAATTACTTCCCTGCCTTTAAAAAGACAGAAACTGGTGGAAATTGCCATACACCATGAATAACAATGTGACTTAAATTCATCATTCCCCATGAAATGAAGTAGCGTCGTGAGCAAATAGGTAATTTCCATTATAATCATGAAGATGTATTCACTGGATATTCATTTCATTAGAGATATGATAGCCCTCATATGACTGCTGATCTTGGGCAGGGACTGTATGTATGGACACTCCACTCCAGAGGAGTAGGATGGAAGGGATAGGGGATAGAGGGTGGGAAGTGGGGACTGGGAAGGGTGGAAAGAGGACATTGTGATGGAGATGTAACTTGAAGTAATAATAAATAAATATTAAAAAATAAAGGCAGGATAAACAGGTCTCTAGACTTAGTTCCTAAAGGATACCTCCTGAACTTCATAAAAATTCTCTCATTTCTTCATGTAAGGCATGTACATAAGACTTTGGTGAATTCTAATGATCTTGGATTTTTTTTAAAGATGAATATCTGAGGCACAAAATAAATATTTCAGAACTTCCTAGCTGCCAGTAATAGCAATGGGATTTCCAGGGACCTTGAACAAACAGTGCAGTTTCTTTCTTTCTTTCTTTCTTTCTTTCTTTCTTTCTTTCTTTCTTTCTTTCTTTCTTTCTTTCTCTCTCTCTCTCTCTCTCTCTTTCTTTCTTTCTTTCTTTCTCTCTCTATTTCTTCCTTCCTTCCTTCCTTTTTTTCTTTCTTTTTTACTGTTTACTTATGGCTTCAATTTACATCCCCATCACAGTCCCTCCCTCCCCCCCTCCTGGACCCCCCCTCTCACCTTCCCCCCCTCTCTCCCTTTTCCCACTTATTCTAGTACTCCAGTGTGGGGGGCTCTACATATCAGGGCCCTTCAGTTCTGCAGCCATATGAGGTCTAAGAGCTTCCTCTTGGACTGGGGCTTACATGGTACCTCCACTAGGCAAAGTATTCCACTAACAAATAACAAAGTCTATGTTCCTGTTCCTTTCAGTCTGCTGGTTGTAGGATAGTTATCCTGTACTATATGTCTAAAATCCAGTTATAAGTGAATAGATGCCGTGTACATTTTTCTGGGTCTGGGTTTGCTCATTCAGGATGAGCTTTTCTAGTTCCATCCATTTTGCAGCAAATTGCATGTTTTCCTTGTTTCTGATCAGAATGGCTGAGATCAAAATCTCAAATAACAGCACATGCTGTTGAGGTTGTGGAGAAAGGGGAACACTTCTCCATTGCTGGTGGGAATGCAAATTTGTACAACCACTATGGAAATCAATCTGGCCATATCTTAAAAAACTTGGAATAGCTGTACCTCAAGACCCAGCCATACCACTCCTGGGTATCCACCCAAAGAATTCCTCACCAATCCACAAGGACATCCCCTCAACTATGTTCAAAGGAGCTTTATTTGTAATAGCTAGAAACTGGAAACAACCCAGATGTCCCTCAACTGACAAATGGATAAAAGGGCTGTAGTACATCTACACAATGTATTTCTAATTACTTTAACAAAACACCCTAATTAAAAGGGCAATCCATGAGGATTACAGTAATTCTCTGAGTTACTGTTCATTTTCACACAGATTAATCCAAGTACAGAAAGAAAGAGAAGCAAGAGAGTCCAAGAAAGGAAGAAGGGGCAGCTGAAATCTGTGTAGCCCTGCCTCTGCTTAGGGATTCCAGGCTCAGAACCATAGTCATGAACACATCTATCTGTAGGTTACTATGAGAATTGGGGATAGAGATGGTTACATAGCAGGAATATCCAAGAGTGCTAATGTCCCTGCTTTCTCCCAATACAGATTTCTTTCACTATGGAAAACAAATTTTCCATTTTACATGTTTTTCAAAATGACTGTTTCTCCTTTATCCATAATTTTGCAAAGATCAAAGCAATTTTATGTGGTTTTCTTCTTACTTTGGAATGCTTTCTACTCAAAGCTTTCCAACATCAGGTGTGAAAGCTTGGCTGGAAGTCATTTTCATGTGATTTTATAATTTAAGAATTTACACAAATGAGTGGAAATGAGATAAATATTTAAATAAAGCTTACTTTACATAAATGCTTGCAAAATTATGTATGTGTGAACATGAGTGGGTGTATTCCTGTAAGGGAGTGTTTGAGTGCATGCTGAGTACTATCCTGGTGACTCTCAAGTTGGTCCATTTGAAAGGAATGCAAATTTTAGAGACCCCCCTTGGCAGGAGCCTGGCCAGCTAGGTTCCAGGCACTTAGCTGATCATAAAGAGGGTGGAAACAAGAATGAAGGTCAATCTAGTCATGAGCCTCAGGAACTAGCTGACCACAAAGTAGATGGCAAAAAAAGATTAGATTCATTCCTGAGAAAAACAAGTATAGGGTGTGTTTTCTGCTGACTAACTAAATAATGGGTTGGTACTTTCCACTTGTGATTTCCCCCACCCCCTTGAGTTGTGGTTTTTCCCTTTAAAACCCTCGCCCCCCCACCCCCAGGCAGTGGAGGTCAACTCCTCTACCCCTGCTTGGGATACGAATTCCATCCTCAGCGCTGAACCCAAAATAAACCTCTTGCTGATTGCATCAAGACTGGTCTCTTGAGAGTTATTGGCGGGGGGGGGGGTCACATTTTCCCATGATTTGTGTGAGAGTCTCCCCTATTGGGGGTCTTTCACATTCATTAATACTTTCATATTAAGGCTTAGACTTTTATACTTGAATGGTGCTGTGAAAAGAAAATCAGAAGCAATTAAGCTCAAATTTATTTTTAGGTCTTAGTGAAGAATCAACATAGATCAATAAAATGAGAAGGCTTTAGGACCAATCTGACTAATTTCTTTTTTTTTGTTTGTTTGTTTTTTTTAAATACTTTTTTTTTTCTTCAAGTTACATCTCAGTAACAAACCCCTCCCTATTCCCCCTTCCTATCCCGCCCTTCCACCCTCTTTCCCCCAGAAGTTTCCCCTTTCAGTCCAACAGATGGTTCCTTCTCTTATTACAGTAAGTATTATACAAAACAACAGATATAAATATGCCACATTTATGAGAGTTAAATGGCCCAGTATACCTTCCCAATGTCCAGTTTATACATATTTGGCCCCTGACTTTAACATTCTACTATCTAACCATCTCCTTGAGTTTAAAGGTCTATATGTGACTCAACATTCATACTAACTTGCAACACACTTTTAAGAGTATCTTCTTAGATCTATAACACCCTCTTGATTCCTAAACAACTCAAAATTTAACTATGAGACTCTAGCTGTATATTCTTCAACCACCTCAGAGACATGAGAGGGATAAATATATCTGCTTATATAGGAAGTGCAGGGCCTGCAGCTTCCAAAACTAAGAAAGGACATACCAATGACTGCCTAGACAGTTCCCATTTTCTCTCCATACATTCCTGCATCAGCCTTTGGGTCCTGTTTCTATGACAGACATTTGTTGTAGAGCAGGGATTATGAAGGACTTACCTACCCTGTCTTGGCAGAGTTAGGCTGTCGACTTCCCTGCTACCAAGTTTTGTCCTTTTTGGACAGCAGTCTGTCTGCAGTTGGTGCAAGGGGTTTTTTCATGCCAAGAGATAGGCTAATTTCTTAAAGGGAATGAAACACTGTTTCATAGAGAAAGTCAAACCTGCCTTACTTTTTTTTTTTTAACTAAATTCTCTAAAATCTGTTATTTTCCATTATGCTTCAAACAATCAGATATCACCTTTTGTAACATCACTGGATCAGGAAGTACCAGTTCCTCCTCCACCCTTTGTTTTTAATTGTTCTCCGTATTCTCATTACAAACTTGCATTGTGAGAAGGAACTAGAATTGTTTCAACAGAAATCATCAAGAGGAATTTGAACAATAATTTTTTTCTTAAAAAATGCAAAATTGAACTGTGTTAAGGTAAAGACCTCACAAGACAGTAACATTCCCAGAGCTAGAGAGATGGCTTGGTAGTAAAGAGAAGTTTATAATCTTGCTGGTGACTCTTGCTTGTGTTCCCAACACCCATATGGCACTGCAACCATCTGTGAATTTACTTTCAGGGTACTAAATGCTCTCTGATGGCATCCACAGGCACTAGGCATAAAGTCACATTATGCATGCTGGCAAATTCTCACACACAGAAAGTAAGACATAAAGAAATCTTACAAAAGAGTAACATCAAAAAAAATGAGTATAATTTTTTAAACACAAATGGTTGCAGTAATATATATATATATTAAAAGCATGCTTTAAAAGAATATTTAGAAACTTTTCTGTTTAGTCATATGTGTCAAAATACCCTTTCCTTAAATACCTGTTTCTACTTCTCTTCCTCTTAATGTAGCTTCCAATCAGTTCAAGGATTATCTATGCATCAGTAGAGCTATTCTTACCAAGTTCTTGTTTGCACTTCCTGTGACTCAATGCACTAGCTGTTCTTAATTGCATTTTCTAATACTTGCATCAACAGTGAAATAAGGAAAACGCGAAGAGAAATATGCATGGAGAAGAGAGACCAACTTAAAGGTAGAATGTGGATGCTCAATAAAGCATAAGCATTTAACATGCCTCATGTGAACTACATCCAGAGAATATTGACTAGAACAGATGTATGAAGTGGATGATACACACAGGAGACACGTATTAAAAAAAAAAAAAACAAAACAAAACATGTAATTGATGAAAGCTTGTGTTCCAACCAAGAAGCTGTGATTTTCTACATTGGATTCCCCTGAAATTTGATTCACTCACAGTCAGGGAAAACGCATATAAGTCAAGTGCAGAGTCTTTTCCATTCTGGGCATTTTATAGGACCTCCTGCACCTCTGCTCCATTTATTTCACTCACTCCAGTAAGAGATATGGCCTCTAGGTTTGGGTAAATGATATGATCTCACTTCTTAGAGTCGTTTGCCTTGAATCACTGCAGCTCTGTTTCATAAATTTCTACCCATATCTACTGTTGTGGGGTCAGTGGAGACTTTACGATGAGCACTGGGCATGGACTCACAGAAACAGACCTTGAGTTCCAGCTATTGGTTCCTAGTTGAACTGATCAAGTTAGTGAATGACTTTCTTTGGCCATTATATTTCTTTGTACTAAAGCAAATGATATTTACTTCATGAATTTAGAGGAGAGGATTAAAAATAACAGCTTCGAAACTTTGAACACTACACCTAAGGCAAAATAGAAAAATTACCTATGCTAATGGATTATAATTCTTGAAATAAAACATGTGGTAGTACTTACAATCATAAGTCCAATTTCTCTGATTTCTTTGCAAGTGGAGCTCCAGCTTTAGGATAGCAGACTTCCTTTGTGCCAGGAAGATTGCCTTCTGATGTAATCACATGGCTGCCCCTGCCCCCCTTTTCTCATAGTCTGCACTACATTTAATCTAATCTGAGAAACTTTCTCCTAAACAAAGTGATATTCTATATTCCTTTCTGTTCCCTATAAAATGCTTCCTTTTTATTTTCTAAGAAAACCATTTTTATTATTTGAAATGCTGTGTCTGCTTATATGTATGTGAGTGTCTATGTGCCCTTGAATGCACATACACACTAATGCCAGAAGTGTCGGATGCCCTAGGAGCTGGAGTTATAGATGAGTGTGAGTAACCCAGTGTGGATGCTGGGACATAAGTTCTCAGGAAGAGCAGCATATGGTCTTAATTGTTAGCCATCTCTTCAGCCCTGCTTTATTTTTTATTTTTAAAATATTTATCATTATCCATGTCTAGTTGAATAAAATGTATACTCCTTGAGAACTGGGACTTTATTGTTTTATCAGAAGAAGGAAAAAGTACTTGATGATATAGATGCATATGAAATCTTCCCTGACATATTAATGAAATATGAACATTTGTAAAATTAGACTTTGTATCAATTATATAACCCATGCCAATATTTTATTACAGTTATTTTTGTGCAAATTTCTAGTGTTCAACAAGTAAATTTTAATACTGAATGCCATCTTTTCAAGGTTCAATGATAACTATAATACTTCCTTTAAAACCATTGCTATGTTTAGCATAAATATATTATTGATTAGAATAAAAACATTAACATTTAAAAGACTCAAAATATTCAAAATCTCATTAACATTCAGTGTTGTCAATTAAAACCATCCAGTGTACAAACTTAATCATGTGTGACAGCCCTGACTCTTTAAAAATTTAATTCTGTAATAGTATGTTGAGGGAATATCATTGCTTCTGATAGGTTGAATTCAATACTGAGAATGCCCCTTCTGAGGCATTCTCTTGATTGGTTAATAAAAGTCACTTACGGCCAATTAGCTAGTCAGAAAGAGTATAGGAAGGCGGACTTCCTGAGAATAGACAGAAACCCTGAGCACACACAGAGAATGGCTCTCTTTCTTCCTGGAGGCACAGAAAGACTGACGTCTTGAGAATGCTGAAAGATAATCACAAGCACATGGTGGTTTGGGATTAGGTGATCTAATTGCGAGTAGCTAATTGAGAGTCTGCCCAGCTAAAGGCCAAGCGTTAAAACATTAAAAGGTCTTGGTGTACTTAATAAAATATCTAGCAAACCAAATCCAAGAACATATCAAAAGTATCATACACCATGATCAAGTAGGCTTCATCCCAGGAATGTAGGGATGGTTTAACCTACAACAATCCATCAGCATAATTCACCACATAAACAAGATGAAGAAAGAAACCCACATGATTATCTCACTAGAAGAGGAAAAAGCATTTGGCAAAATCCAACACCCCTTCATGCTAAAAGTTCTGGAGAGAATGGGCATACAAGGACCATATCTGAAAATAATAAAGGCAATATACAGCAAGCCAGTAGCTAACATCAAAGTAAATGGAGAGAAACTTGAAGCATTTCCTCTAAAGTCAGGGACAGAACAAGGATGCCCACTTTCACCATATCTCTTCAATATAGTACTTGAAGTTCTTGCTAGGGCAATAAGACAACTAAAGGAGATCAAGGGGATACAAATTGGAAACGAAGAACTCAAATTATCCCTATTTCCAGACGATATAATAGTATACATAAGTGACCCCAAAAATCCAACCAGAGAACTCTTATAGCTGATAAACACCTTCAGCATGGTGGTTGGATACAAAATTAATTCATAAAAATTAGAAGCCCTTATTATACAAAAAATAAAGGGGCTGAGAAAAAATTCAGGGAAACAACTCCCTTCACAATAGCCACAAATATAAAATACTTGGGGGTAACTCTAACCAAGCAAGTAAAGGACCTGTACAACAAGAACTTCAAGCCCTTGAAGAAAGAAATTGAAGAGGCCATCAGAAGATGGAAAAATCTCCCCTGATCATGGATAGGTAGGATCAGCTGGATAAAAATGGCCATCCTACCAAAAGCAATATACAGATTCAATGCAATTCCTATTAAAATACCAACACAATTTTTTATAGATCTTGAAAAATAACTATTCTCAATTTCACATGGAACAACAAAAAAACCAGAATAGCTAAATCAATCTAGTACAATAAAAAAAAAACATCTGGAGGTATTACCATCCTAGATTTCAAGCTGTACTACAGAGCAATAGTAATAAAAATAGACCAGTGGATCAATGTAATTGAATTGAAGACCCAGAAATGAACCCACACACCTATGGTTACCTAATTTTTGACAAAGAAGCCAAAACCACACAATGGAAAAAGGACAGCATCTTCAACAAATGGTGCTAGTCCAACTGGATGTCCACTTGTAAAAGAATGAAATTAGACCCATACTTATCACCTTGTACAAAACTTAAGTCCAAGTGGATCAAAGACCTTACATAAACCCAGTCACACTAAATCTACTAGAAGAGAAAGTGGGAAAATCCCTTGAAATCATTGGCACAGGTGACAACTTCCTGAACAGAACACCAACAGCTCAGGATCTAAGACCAACAATCAATAAATGGGACCTCATGAAACTGAAAAGCTTCTGTAAGGCAAAAGACACTGTATTCAAACAAAACAGGAGCCTACAGATTGGGAAAAAAAATCTTCACCAACCCCACTCTGACAAAGGGCTAATCTCCAAAATTTACAAAGAACTCAAGAAATTAAATGCCAAGAAACCAAATAATCCAATTAAAAAATGGGGAAAAGAGCTAAACAGAGAATTCACAAAGGAGGAATTACTAAAGGCCGAGAGATATTTGAAGAAATGCTCAGCATCCTTAATCATCAGAGAAATGCAACTCCAGAGGACTCTCAGGTTCCATCTCACACCTGTCAGAATGGCTAAGATCCAAAGCTCAAATGACAACATATGCTGGTGAGGGTGAGGGTGTGGAGAAAGGGGAACCCTCCTCCATTGCTGGTGGTAGTGCAGGCTTGTACAACCACTATGGAGGTCAGTCTGGCGATATCTTAGAAAACTTGGAATAGCTCTGCCTCAAGACCCAGCCATACCACTTCTAGGTATACATCCAAATGACTCCTCACCGAATCACAAAGAAGTTTCCTCATCTATGTATATAGCAGCCTTATTTGTAATAGCTAGAAACTGGAAACAACCCAGATGTCCCTCAACCGAAGAATGGATTAAAAAACTGTGGTATATCTACACAATGGAATACTACTCAGCTATCAGAAACAATGAAATTATGCAATTTGCAGCCAAATGGATGGAACTAGAAAAGCTCATTCTGAGTGAGCAAACCCAGACTCAGAAGGATGCACATGGCATCTAATCACTTATAGTTGGGTTTTAGCTATATAGTACAGGATATCTACACTACAGTTAATGCACCAAAGGGAACATGGACACAGACTTTTTTGTTTGTTTGTTTTTGTTTGTTTGTTTTCTCTCCCTGTCATTGAGACATTTTTCCTTGGTGGTACTGCCTTGTAGGCCTCCAGTGTATGAGGAGGCTCTTGGCCCTCATATGACTGCTGAACCGGGGCAGGGGAATGTTATGGAGGGACACTCTACTCCAGAGGAGTGGGATGGAAGGGTTAGGGGGCAGAGGGTAGGAGGGCGGGACTGGGAAGAGTGGAAAGAGGACACTATGATGGAGATGTAATCTGAAGCAATAAATAAATAAATCAAAAAATTATTGGGGACTGTGGCAGCTTCTAGGCCCTCAGTCCAAGCAGTCCCAGGCTGTTGGACTCCCACACTCTGGGACTCCCCTTGAAGCCAGGCAAAGCTCCCACCAAGCTAATGGTAATTCGACTGGCCTAATATAACAACTTATATTAATTAAGAGAGTTTAGGTTACAGGTGGTGTAAGCCACCCTTGGTCCAGGGGCTCTTTCCCTAGGATAAGTCAGGCAACCGGTTAAGGCACAGGGGCCAGGCCACCCACTCCTCTACTAAGCAGCAGGCTGCTTTGCCAGCCTAATCTTATACTTACTAATAACTACAATAATTAAGTAAATTTCAGTTTCAGGTGACACTCAATGTGGTAAGGCATTATGGGTAATTTGATTTTCAAAACTATAGAGAAAACTGCAGATTTTAAAACTATGATGCTGGTTGTCAATAATATGGAAATGTTTACTGCTGACCTTTATAGTGGTTTTCAATCAGACTGGATGTTTTATGATGTTTACTTTTTTTTCTTTTATTGGTTTGTCATAAGGAAGAAGTTTGTTACACAATTAAAATGGATGGAAATGCAGATTGAGGAGCTTAAGAAAATTCTAACAGGGCAGGTGACTGGAACTGAGAAAATGCCAAGTTGTTTCTAGCTAGGTCTCCACAGTCACCATGTGTACCAGTAAAAAACCAGGTAGGTAATGGTGCACTTCATTTACCAACATAATACAAGGTCCTCAGGAAACCTCCTCAGACTTTTAGGGAGATTGACTTCAGCTGTGGAGACAGATGTAGATAACCCTGATGCCAGACAGGACTTGATAAATGCCTTGGCATATGAAAATGCAAAAGCTGAATGTCAGAGTGCAATTAGACCATTGAAAGCTACAGTAGCCCCAATAGATGAATGGATGAGAGAAACAACTGATATGGGTTTTCAGGAGCATCAGACTAATGTCATAGCACAAGCCATTGCTAGAGGTCTTAATGAGTGCTTTAAAAATGGTGAACTTGGTTATTTCCAAAGATATCATAAGGCTGAAACCTCCAGAACTCGAAATGATAGGTGTTTGGACTGCAGAACATTGTCATAAAAGGGAACCAACAGCTTTTAATAGCAATAGAAGGTTAAGGTCTCCAGGATTTTGAACTCATTGTGGAAGAGTTAAACACTGGTCCCGGGATTGTGGAGCTGAAATGGATGTCAGAGGTAACCCCTTGCAGAGAAACAAGGGGAGGGGCCTACCAGTTCAGGCCCCCCAAAACAATGTGAACCATCATCCATCATCCAACCAGAGGGAATCAAACAGGCAGGAAGAACAAAATTAACTATTGCTGATCTTTTACAGGCTACTCAAGGTACTGCAGCTTTAGATTCGACCACAGATGAATCTAAAACATTATCCAAAACAGATGAATGTTATATGATGACCAGTGGTGTTTATGGTCCCTTACCATCAGGGACAATAGGAATAATATTTGGAAAAAATGGATTAACTTGTCAAGGATTCTTTATTCATCTAGGTATTATAGATGGAGACTTCAAGGAAGAAATTAAAATTATGACATCCATATGGAAAGAGATGACAATTAATGCAGGGGACAAAATTGCCCAACTGCTGCTGTTTCCTGATGCCAAGGGCAAGGTTGTTCCAATAGACAGAACAGGAGCAGTTGAAAATAGTGAGAAACATGTGAATTGGCAAACAATGGTGAGTGATAAGAGACCAAAATTAAAAATACAAGTGAGTGGTATTGAAATAGTACACTAAAATAGAAGGATTGCTTGACACAGGAGCATATGTCACTGTCCTCTCACAGGAGTCTTGGAATCCAAACTGGCCACTTCAAAAGGTTACTACACATTTTATAGGAATTGGTAAATTATCACATGTAAAACAAAGGGTACAATGACTTAACTGTGTTGGATCATAAGGACAAACAGGGAAGATGAGACCTTATGTGGCTGATGTACCCATAAATTATGGGGAAGGGATCACTTACAACAATGGGGTACTCAAATTACTATACCTACAATGACAGAAATAACAAATGATGAAATGATGGATGCTTTTGAGGAAGGTATTGATATGAATACTCAACAACAACTGCAAGCTATGTCTAGTGTCCAAACACAAGACACCCCAGGTATTGAGTTTCCAAATTTAGACTAGGGGCCACTGCTGAAATTCTAATAGCCCTACCCTTGAAATGGCTATCAAATAAACTGGTGTGGCAAGAGTAGTGGCCCATGACAAAGGAAAAATTGGAAACTGAGCAATTGGTAAAAGAACAGCTGAAGCCTCCTCATGTAGAAGAGTCTACCAGCCCATGGAATTCTTCTGTGTTTGTGGTAAAAAAGAAATCAGGTAAATGGAGAATGGTAATTGATTTAAGAGCTGTGAATAGAGTAATTTAACCTATGAGTCCTTGCAGCCAGGTATACCTTTACATTATCTATTACCAAAGTCTTGGCCTTTAATAGTAATTTATTTAAAAGACTGCTTTTTTTCTCAATTCCATTGCATAAGAAAGATAGAGAGAGGTTTGTTCTCTCTGTACCTACTCTTAATAACAGTAGACTACTCAAGAGGTACCATTGGAATGTGCTTCCACAGGGAATGTTGAATAGTCCAACTCTCTGTCAATATTTTGTACAAAAACCATTAGAAATAATGCATAAGCAATTTCCTCAGTCTATTATCTATCATTATATGGATGATATTTTGTTGGCTGATTCTGATGTAGTTATTTTAGAGAACTTATTTATTTAAGGAAATGCAAAGAATTCTAAACTATGGGGGTTAAAAATTGCTCCTGCAAAAATACAAACAGGAGATTCAATCAACTATTTGGGTTATAAAATAAGTCAACAGAGAATAAGATCACAAAAGGTACATATCAGTAAAGACCAACTGAAAACTCTTAATGATTTTCAAAATTAATGGGAGATATAAATTGGCTAAGGCCCACCCTTGGTTTAAGTACTTATGAGTTAAGTAATTTGTTTCAAACATTACAAGGGGATTCAAATCTAAACAGTTCAAGATGCTTAACTGCTGAGGCAGAAAAGGAATTAATGTTGGTAGAACAATGATTGCAAGATGCATACGTAGATTGAATTGATCCTCAACTTGATTATATTTTGGTCATTTTACCATCAACTCATTCTCCTACAGGACTTATTATGTAATGGGAAGATAGTATTATGGAATGGATTTTCTTACCACATAAACAAAGTAAAAAATTAAAGATGTACATAGAAAAGATATCTGAATTAATTGTAAAAGTTAGAATAAGACTACATAAATTATTAGGAATGGACTCAACCAAAATAGTAGTGCCTCTTACTAATGCTGAGATTATGTCATTGTGGGTAATCAATGAAGATTGGCAAAGAGCTTGCAGTAATTATTTGGGAGAATAATTAATTATTCTCCCAAATAAGTAATTAATAACAAACTTCCAAAAAGCAAATGTATACAATTTATAAAAAGAAATAATTGGATTCTTCCTCATTTTGTAAAGGGAGTGCCAATTCCTGATGCACCAACATCCTATAACAAGATGTAAATGGCAGGTTATAAGACAGACAAAATCAGCAAGGTAATCAAAAGTCCATATACCTCAGTTCAAAAAGCAGAATTGTATGAAATCCTTATGATGTTATTAGATTTTCCTGAGTCTCTTAACATAATTACTTATTCTCTATATGCAGAAAGAGTTGTGTTACATATAGAAACTGCTGAGTTTATTCTTGATAACACAGAATTAACTTCTTTATTTATACAATTCCAACAGGTCATCAGAAGTAGAAATTACCCATTATATATAACCCATATTCGATTTCATATAGGTTTGCCAGGTCCACTGGTACAAGGAAATGAGGAGACTGACCAATTACTCACAGGAAATGTGCTGGGAGTCTCAAAATTTCATCAGAAACATCATGTTAACAGTTCAGGTTTAAAGAAAAAATTATCTATTACCTGGCAACAATTCAAGGAAATAATTTGAAAATGTCCTATATGTTTTCTGTAAAACCAAATTCCTTTACCTGCTGGTAGCAACCCTAGAGGTACTAAAAAGAATGAAATTTGGCAAATGGATGTTTTTCATTTTGTAGAATTTTGAAAACTAAGGTACGTACATCATACCATTGATACATACTCAGGGTTTAGATGGGCAACTGCTTTAAGTTCTGCAAAAGCTGATTGTGTTATTGCACATTTATTAGAAATAATGGCATTTATGGGTGTACCTGCACAAATTAAGACTGATAATGCTCCTGCATATGTATCTTACAAATGAAGCAATTATTTGCATAGTATAATATAAAGCATGTTACTGGTATACTACACAATCCTACAGGACAATCAACTGTAAAAAGAGATAATCATACGTTAAAAGAGATGGTTTTTAAACAAAAGAAAGGGGGAATTAAAGAATCCCAAGGATCGATTACACAATGCTTTGCTAACTTTGAATTTCCTAAATGTTGGTGAAAAGGGTACCACTGCAGCTGAAAGACATTGGGTTATACAAAAAAACTGAGGAATTAAATCAACCAACATAATATAAGGATATTTTAACTTTAGAGTGGAAACCTGCAATGGTTTTAAGATGAGGACATGGTTATGCCTATGCGTCTACAGGGAATGAAAAAAATGTGGTTACCAACAAAACTTATAAAGATTAGATCTGACCAGGGAGAACCTCCTATTAGCTGAAACATGAATGTCTTCACATAGTAAGAGTATTTTATTAACTGTATGGTGTTCATGATATTCTAATCTTTTTTCCAGCATGGATGGAGTTTGTGCTTTAAAATGGACTTACAAAGTTGTTCAATACTTTTCACTTGCTCAAATTTAGAGCAAAAGTTTATTTTCATAGCCAAGGACTGAATGACAATAACAAGACAAATGGGCCAGAAGATTCAGCCTAACATACTGATTCAATCACTGTTTTCTTTAAAACTTTGCATGCAAATCATTTTTAAAGGTGTCAATCCAAAAATGATCAATTCTACAGAGAATGGACAACAAAAGCTATAGGTAAGTTTCCTGGGAATTGGCCAATATCTCATTTTTTAAAGGGTACCCGAAAATATTTACACTCCATTCCCAAGAGATGGGATGGAAGTTTTTTGTTGTGTGTTATGTTATGTGTTGTGATATTTGTTTTCATCTAAGATGAATGGATATATGTTATGTGTTGTGAAAAATAAGGATTGGATTCAGGGGTTTTCTTCTTTCCCTCACTCCATTCTTTGTCTCTTTTATTATTAAAAACATAAGATTATTTTGTTACATTAATAGATATTGATAGAAATTTAAGATTGTTTTGTTATAATAGATATTGATAGAAAGTTAAGATTATTATGTTTTATATACACTTAAAGATAAATTTTAGTTTCAAATTTTCAAGATTTCTTTTGAAAGATAAATTTTTTATTCTATTGCCAAAAAACTATTTGCTCTAAGAAATATATTACATGCCACTAGGCAACAAATTCTCATATTTCTCTTTGGAAGCTGCTCTTCTATGCTTCCTACTCACTCAAATAATAACTTTATCCCTTCTTATGTCTATGATGGGGTTGAAGGCATCATAGTTATAAAATTTCAATTGAACTTGAGTTGTTTAGGATTTAAAAGGGTATTTTCAAGATTAAATAAATCTTTAGGTTTATAAATATAGGATATGATATAAATTATTTAGGTTTGGAACTTTAGACACACCAGGATAGATAGAAGATTTTTTTATTTTTCAAGATTTCCTGATACAAATAGGCTAAACATTATGCATGTAACTTTTATATATGTTTTCTTGATTGTTTCATATTTGTTCTTATTTTTTTTAGTATGTGAGTTAAAAATTTAGCCTTTTTGTTAGACAAAAGGAGGGAATTGATAGGGTGTTGCTATGCATTCTAAATGTTAATTAATTGGTCCTGCTTGCTGTCTGTTACTTACATTGTCTCTTATTGGTTAAATAAAATGCTGAGCCCTAAGATTGTGCAAAGACCAAGAAAGGTGGGACTTCCTGAGATTAGAAAAGAAAGCTGGTACTTTACACACAGGATTAATTCTTTTCAACCAGGAGCAGGAGGAAGGAGGACACACACCATGGGTTAGAAAAAAGAACCCCATTACACATGGCCAGGAACATCCGCATAGTGTGGAGAATGGCAGTCCAAGGGGATGCATGTATGTATATATGGGGTCATATTTGGGTAATAGAATTAAGAGCTAGTTTAGATGGGCTAAGATTGCACAATTCAGGCTAAGGCTTGTTAAAATCCATATGTTGTCTGTGTGCTCATTTATAATGGCAGGTTAAGGATTAACAGCCGCCGAACCAATTAAATATAATATAAATCATGCAAAATAGTTTAATTAGCCATTCTTTTTTTCTACAATAGTTTGCTGGCTATACTAAAGTAAACCCTGCATTTGTTAACTCTGCTCCTCACATTTAGCTACTAAACCCCATTTTATAGGAAATCATCATTAGGCTTCAAGTACTAGTTTTGTTTTTGTTGGTATTTTTTGTTTTTGTTTTGTTTTGTTTTGTTTGGATAAATGGTCTTCATCTGCGGACTAGGCTAGCCTCAAACTCACTCTCTCCCTGTTTTAGCCTCCCAAAGGCTGTATTTATACTAAGTCATCAATATGACATGCTTCATGTCTTGTTTGTTTTTTGTTTCATTTTTGTTTTTTGAGACAAGGGTTTTCTGTTTATCTCTGGCTGTCCTGGACTCACTTTGTAGACCAGGCTGGATTCCAACTAAGAGATCTGCCTGCCTCTGTCTCTTAAGTGCTGGGATTAAAGGCATGAACCACCATGCCAAAGACAGACTTTCTTTCTTTCTTTCTTTCTTTCTTTCTTTCTTTCTTTCTT
>CAJQZJ010033828.1:2619743-2650543 GCA_907164525.1 Lophiomys imhausi | reverse complement strand
CACACACACACACACACACACACACACACACACACACACACACACACTAGCCACAAAGATGAGTACTTTGCAACAAGTTCTAAATCACTACTCATAAGGGACAGTGTCTATCAGATGATGTTTCAGAACAGGTACATCAAAACTTCATGTAAGTTACACATACTCTAGAAATCTATTTACTAAATTCATCCATACAAATTTTTGGTAGATATCTTGTGATTTAGAGAAACTTGTAGTTTTATAAAATGGAGAAGCCCTTCATCCTGAGATTGTTACTGGTGGTTTGTCATTGCTAACATTGATGTTTTAACTCTCTATCCATAGAGCATACTACAGTGGTTGGCACACTGATGATTTTCATAAAATTACACCTTGAAAAATCCAATAAAATTGAATGAACACAACAGTAATTAGTGCAATTGAAATATTGGATTAAAATATAAAAATCAACACAATCAAGGTATAAGACATTTATAAGTATACATATATAATAAGACATATATAAGTCCTTTAAGAAAGCTTCTACTCATATTCCAGTTTGCTATCCATTCATAAGCACCACTACTGACTGTGAAGGAACAGGTATCACGGAGGTCTCCTAAGAAATTTTAGTAGGAATAAAGAAGGCACTCTAGGAAGACATGTTTACTCATTTATTGAAAGTCCTGGCTTCCAGAGAGGTCTTGTCTGAGACCAAGATGAAATTCATCAAGAATATACCCTTCCATATTAGATAGAAATTTAGGTACACTTTGGCTCAAAATGAATAAGCAAGCACTGGCATCAATGATGTGTAAAACACACTGCTCTTAGACACTTTCTGTGATCAACAACTTCCTGTGTCAACTGGGATGGGTTCTGTCTTCCAGTGATTAAAGCCCTTATCAAAGGACTACCATATGTAGTCTAAACAATCTTCACATTAGAAGAGGTCTTAAGATTAGAGATTGGATTTCACTGAAACAGAAATTCTACCCTTGGGTGTCAAGTTCTGCTTGAGTGATCTAGGTGACATTATAATCATCTCTGGCCATTCTTGCTGAAATGTATCCTTGCTCAAAAAGAATGGTTTTTGATGTCATGAATCATGTGAATTCTACAAAATTTTGTGGGACTGTAAAGCTGAGCTCAGCCCACTGTTTGTCTGTGAGTCTGTGTATGAATCTAAAGGCTCTTAACAATAAATTTATTATGAAGAAAATATTGCATATCTATCTTCAGTCTTAAAAATTCTATCATTAAAACAGAGTATTTCTGCCTATTATTATTCTCCAAGCTAAGCCTTTACCCACTATAATTCCTTTCTCTTATTTCTAATTTTATACACCATATGGTAAAAGATGGCATGTCTTATACAAGCAGCATGACTTCTCTCAGGTTAGCCTTATTTGAAAATTATTATGTTCTTTTCAGTTTTCACCCCATAAAATACCAATGCATGTTTATCATTATCTTTATTCTGTATTGGCCATGAAATATGAGAACACTCTTAAATTCAGTTCCAAATAGCCTTGAAGATCATTCAGAAATAATAAAACATCACTTTGAAATTTAGTTGATGTGGGTTCCCACAAGACAGATATCTGCAATTCAAAGTCCTTGTTAGAACTATGAATTATTTTGTTACTGCAGATGTCCTATTATCATAGTAAAAAAAATTATACAAAACAAAACACCTATCTAACAAATAGAGCTTTGTACAAAAAAATTGCATTTCTACCCTTCAATATACCATGAAAAACATTAAAGCATTTCCAATTTTCTTACATTCAAATCAATATGTCCATATATGTACTAGGCATTGAAAACACAGGGTCAAATCTTGCATATTTTACAACACTGTAGATTTATATTGAAAATCAATGACTCTACTTGCTAACTAAAGAATATCAGTTTCTAGATATTGTTCCTAGATAAGTTACAGGGGAAATCCACAGTAAATCCTCAAGTGTGCAGTGTTTGATGACTCGTTAATGTTTTTAGAACCATGGTCAAATTATGTAGAAACATAACAGGTGTTTAGTAGCATCAGTTATGGGACAGGAAAAAGGAAGGCATGAGCTCTGTCAAATTTGATTTACTGACTGTTTTATTGCTTCAGTTCAAATAAAAAAATAGTATGTGTGATAATTTTGAGGTTAATAGAAGATGCAGTTACAAGATTTTTGTTGGTATTATATTTAAATTTCTAAATGTAACTCATTTATTTTTGCCGCAAAGGTGTAATGGTGGTATTATAAGCTTCAGTTTGGAATTCTGATCCTTCAAATCTTTTTTAATGTTTATTTATTACTTCAATTTACATCTCTATCACAGTGTGCTCTTTCTACCCCTCCCAGTTTCACACTCCCACCCTCTACCCACTCTCCCTTCTATCCTATTCCTCTGGAGTGGGGTGTCTCTACATACCAGTCCCCCCTCCCAAGTTCAGCAGTCATATGAGGGCTGAGCTTCCTCATGTACTGGGAGCCTACATGGCAGACCACTAGGGCGAAGTGTCAAACTAACAGGTAACAAAGTCTGTTTTCCTGTTTCTTTTGGTGTGTTGGTTGTAGGATAGTTATCCTGTACTATATGGTTAAAATCCAGTTTTAAGTGAATACATGCCATATGCCTCTTTATGAGTCTGGGTTAGCTCACTCAGGATGAGCTATGTTAGTTCCATCCATTTGGCTGAAAATTGCATGATTTCCTTGTTTCTGATAGTTGAATAGTATTTAAAAGAGGCAAATGGACAGTTGTAAGTCATTCCCAATATTAAGCTAATTAATTCATAGTCTGGCGTTCCTTTGGGTAGTGGGGTATTGGAGTAGTGATGGGTTACTCCATGCTTATTAGATCCTATTATGGTCTCACACAGTTCAGAAAAATAAAAATGTAGAGCTGAATTATTTATCATTGAAGGAGTACATTTTACTGAAAATGATTGTGCCTGATGGGAAAAATAATACTCATCTGTAAATGGCCTGAAGAGTATCTTCCCCAAGTTTGTGTATAGCAGGAATATCAACATTTAATCATGCCTTCAGACAGGTCCTTTTGGACATAATGAGTTAAACAGTTCAAGATAAAATCATTCTGGATTTAAGGTGAGCAAAATACAACCAAAT
Organism: Lophiomys imhausi; assembly: GCA_907164525.1. Lineage (NCBI taxonomy): Eukaryota > Metazoa > Chordata > Mammalia > Rodentia > Muridae > Lophiomys > Lophiomys imhausi. The sequence continues at coordinate 2,647,433 of CAJQZJ010033828.1, read as the reverse complement.
AACGTTTAAATCTTTAATATGTGACTTGTTATTTTTTTATTCCACATAACTTTTAATACATATGATGTGACTGATTTTTAAAATGTCTATTGACTAAACTTATTTATAATCTTAAAAATAATTTTTATGGGAATAATACTCTCAGGAACATGATTTTTTGTTTAAAATATTGCAAAAATAGAATTACACTCTAAATTTGAAAAACTGGGTCTGTATTATATATCTGGGAAAAAAGTATGAACTCACAATGTGTATATGGCTTATCTGCATGTGCACATTGTACATACACACATTGTTTTCCATGAACATTCTAGCATATCACAGCCTAAAGCAGAATACAGAGGTTCACATTCTTCATGAGATTCCTGAATACAGCATTGCTACTTCTTTTTATCATTGCTACAATAACCAAAGAAAATAATCAGAAATATAATTTCCATTTCTCTGTTTGCAAACACGATTGAACATTTTATCATGTTTACTGGCAATTTAGAGTTCTTTGAATTGAATTTCCAGTTCTTAGTACCTCTGTTCTATGCGCATCTTTTATTTTACAAGCAATACTTATTTCATATTTTTAATTTTATGTTAGGAAGAAATCCAAAGACAAGAAAGTGTGGAAGACCTTACTCTCTGTATTCCATAAAAAGGAGAAATGAAATCCTATTTCTTTATGCCTAATATTAAATCTTAGACATATTAAAACATTTTCAGTAACATTTTTCTAAACTGATTTTTCTCAAAGTAATCACATGTCATGTTATATGCTCTAATGAGCTCATAGTCCTTTTTTAACATCAACTATTTTTATCATTCATGTTACTTCTTCATGTTTAAGGAAAATACATCGTAGGCTTGACTTTTTAAAAGGTTTGTAAATTGTGTGTTAGAATGTTATATCTGGCTTTTAAATTCAACAATACAAACCTAGGGTTTTGTCTAGATTTAAAATACACAGTATTATATTCTGTAATCTGTCTGGGAAACATTCTCACAATTATGATAAAATTATACAGACAATATTTCCATGAGAACAACCTATGTTATTTTTAATCAAAGATTATAAGCTAAGAAAATGACAGTGTGTGTGTGTGTTTGTGTGTGTGTGTTATGTTTTCAAATAATATTTGCTATGTATCTGCTACAGAACAAAAATAAGTGGTTAATCTCTCCACGTTTAGTGATAGTTTATTCACTAGACCCACGCAGACTTATATGGAAAATCAATGACTATACTTACTACAAAAAAACATCAGTTTTAGTTCACCTCTATCACTATCATATGCTGTGATTTTGCAGAGACGTATCTTAATTGCCAGCTCTTCTTAATTTAGAGTCACCAGGGAGGCCTTTCTCTGAGAATGACTTTGCAGCAATTCCTGAAAAGTTTAACTGATGTGCAAAGACCCACCCTGGATATAGGTGGTGCCGTCCTGTGGTTGGACGGTCTCAGGTCTCAGACTGAATGAGCTGAACAAAAGCTTTCACCTCTTGCAGATTCTTTTTTTTTTTAATATTTTATTTTTTATTTCTTCAAGTTACATCTCAATCACTGAACACACTGTGACCATTACCTCATGTTTCTGCTGCCAAAATTTCCCTTTTGTGATTGACTGTACTTTGAAAATGTGAGCCAAGATAAGCTCTTCTTTCCTTACGTTACTTTTGTCAAGTATTATGACACAGAAATGACAAAAGTAACTAGTACAGAAAATTGGTCCCTGTGAGTTGGCAGATGATTTGATAAAACTGGTCATATGGCATACAAGCATTTGGAGTTCGTTTGTGGGATGGACATAGAAGTGTTTAGATGTGAAGAGTAGAAAAGTCTTGGGATACTATAAGCCAAGCAATTCTGGAAAGAGTGTGGGAATATCACATTCTCCAATAGGATTGCTCTGCCAATAGAGAAGCAGAGAGTAAAGTCTGTGCTCCTGATATTTAAGAGTGAATTTATTCACTTATAACTGGATTTTAGCCATTTAGTACAGGATAACTATCCTACAACCAACAGACCAAAGGAAAGAGGAACATGAACTTTGTTAACTGTTAGTGGGACACGTTCCCTAGAAGAGGGGCCTACCATGTAGGCTCCCAGTGCAAGAGGAAGCTCTTAGCCCTCATATGACTGATAAACTGAGGGGGCTGAGATGTTGGGGCCCCTCACACCAGAGGAGAGAAGTAGGATAGGAGGGAGAGGGGACAGAGGGTGGGAGGGTAGAGTGAACTGGTTGTGATGGAGATGTAACTTGAAGTAATAAATAAATTAAAAAAAAAAGAGTGAAACGAAGACTCTTCCAGGAGCTTGGCTGGATGCCTTTAATGTTATATTCACCCAAAATCTGGCTGCTTTCTGCCCATTTCCTATAATAAAAATAGAGTAAGGCCAAATTTAAAGGTATATATGGAATAAATAGTTTGTTATGTAAGGAGAGTAGAACATCCAGGCTGTATCATCGTTGGAGTGGGGGGGGGGGACAGAGACAGGGACAGGGACAGGGACAGAGACAGAGACAGAGAGATAGAGAAAATAAAAATGTGTATTTTGAAGAGTAAAGCATTCTGAACAAATTTAAAGTTTCAGCTAAGTCTTGTTGAAATCAGATGCTGGAATTGTTACAGAGATGGATGCCACAAAAAAGAAACCTGCTATTATGCACTTGGAAAACAGTAAAGGTGTCCTAAAGGCAACCCATCAGGGGTTCCAAGTTGTAAAATTACATGTTCAATGGAAAAGAGAGCATGAATTGAGAATTATGCTAACGGGGTTGCTTGATCAAAACAACCACCACAGGGAGTTCAGTTGCTAAAGAACACAGCCACCACTATAGCTGTGGCAGATGGCATTCAGAACAGACCTGTAGCTGGTAGCATGTAGCACCCTCCAGGTAGTGCTGATTTTCCAGGCATGCCAAATAAAAGAGAGGATCAGTATACCAATGAAGTTAGATCCAAGGTTTAGAAAGTTGCTGAGATAATGTGTGGCCGAGATAGAGTCTCTGGTAGAAAGCTTAAACTGTGGGTGAAGTTCCACTGCATTAAGCTGTGAAGGTGAAAATCATTGCAGTGGAGACTTGGGATGCTGTTGAGGCCAGAGACATGAGTTAAATGCCGAGGAAAGCTGAGGTTTAGGAAAAGAGCAGGCACAAGGAGCAGCTTGTAGAGGAGTTGGATATGTGGGGCTACCCAAGCAAGATGGAGACAGATGAGGCCTCCAGGATGTCCAGATGCTACCCATGGGGCTTAAGGATTTGGGGGTTGCTTATCTCTGTTTGATATTGCTTTAAGTTGACCTTTCATTACTATGTGCCAAGAATTCTTTCTTGTAATAATAGAAACACTTATTCTTTATAATTATGTAGAAGTACATTTTTATGCATTAAAATATGAATTAATTTAATAGATTAGTTTATACAATGGATAATTTCATTTTTCCATATTAAATGTTTAACAAGTCCAATGGTCAAAGAGAAATTTGTTAATACTAACCCCCCCACACACACATACACACACACACACACACACACACACACACACAGAGACAGAGACAGAGACAGAGAGAGACACAGAGAGAGGGGCATCATTGCATCATTGACACTTTTGCAATAAATAAAAAAAGGAAAATATTGCTTGACTCATTGTTTAACTGGACAGACTATTCTAAGGGATAAAATATTCAATAAACCAAAAAATCAGTATGGTAGTGAAGTTCAAACTCTATGATGGCAGTTTGTAAATTATTATCTACATAGATAAGCTCATGGATTAGATTGTGTTGTGTCTTAGAAGAAAGTTTGAACAATGTTAGCATCATTACAATTTTGAAAATTTTACAAAGGCACTTAATTTATTTTCTATTATTTGAAATTCATAAATTGTTGAGGATCAAGTGCAAAATTATAGTTTTAAAATGACCTATTTAGGTGTAAGTATGATAGGGAGTGGTGGACCTTGTGTGTCTGTCTTTATAAGAGTATGTATGTATAAGCATGCCCATCTATGTGTGCATGGTGTATTTGTGTGTTTTTAAACCAGAAGTTTATTACATCATGTATCTTCCTCTATTGATCTTATCATTTTTGGAGGGGGGATGGAATAGGAAAGAGTAGCTTACTTAACCCAAAACTAATTAATTGATTATGCTGGCTGGCCAGTGAGCTCCAGTGATTTCCTTGGCTATGTTTACCCTTCTATGCCCTAGTACTCTGGTTACAATTGTTGTGCCTCCACACACTGCCTGAAGTTTTTTGTGCGAGGGTTACTTGTCCAGTCTTGGATTCTTCTTGTTGTACACCATGCAGTTTAACTACTGAGCCAGGAGTTGACTTTGGATAATTAATCTTCACTGAGTGCTAACACAACCAGAATTGGAGTCATTCAGAGGACATAACTCTGAAAATGCCTTTGAGGGAATTGCCAGACAGGAAGACAATCCCATCATAAATGTGAATGGTTCCTTTACAAGGTCTAGAACCTCAGACAGAAAAAAAAAAAAGAAAGTATGCAGCATAAAGCTCTTTCTCTCCTTTTGACTGCAGGCACAGTGGGAGCCACACACTCTTAGACAAGTCTTCTTTGATATGATGCACTGTACTCTTCAAAAGTGAACCACAAGAAATTCTTTCTTAAGTAGTTTTGGTCAAGCATTTTGTCACAGCGTTGAAAAAACTAATGAATACATATGCCATCCTTAATGTGCTTTAGTATCTACCTTTAATCACATGTCTCAAACTAATCCTAGGCCTATAAAACTCTGAGTCTTGCTACCACTGTCATCTAAGGTGGGGACTACTAGGGAGAGAGGGTTCCTATTAGCACATACCAAAAGCTCTGGTTTCAGGGGCTTGCCTTGAGCTATGCAGGGTCAACCACTTGTCCAATGACAGACAAGAGGAGCTGCACATTCTCTAGTCAACTACTGATTATGGGACATAGTCATTTTGTATGACCTCCCAGAGCCATTCCATAAAGTGTTGCATGCTTCTTACTTGTCCTAAAGTCATAGCCACCAAACTCAATAATGTATCTCCATTTTTAATAAGAAACTACCTCCCTGTCTCTCACTCTTTTCCCTTGTTCACTCATTTCTGTACTCCTGAGAACACATCTTCCCTGAGATAACTTTAGAAAACTTCCCTAAGTCTGCTTACTAAGAACTTAGACTAGCATACACTAAGATTACAAAACTATAAGAAAATAGATTATTTTTTTCAACTTATACATTAAAATATTCTCTTTATGAAAACTGGATAAAGTTTTCATAAATATTAACTTCCTATGAATTCCACCAAGTTCTACAAAAGTAGATTTATGATTTTCTAGAAAGTACAGCATTCTCCCTCTTCACTCCCTCTTCTCAGTTTCTACGTTATCTTGACCTTTTTGGTGGAGAGAGCACCACAGTGAGTAAAATATTGAGCCACTTCATTAGAAGCCTTTTAAAAGTTGTCAATTAAAAACTTAGAAGTTATTAGGCAGGAAGAGCTGTTGAGTCAGCAGTTCTGAGGAGTAACAGAAAAAAAATTCTATGACGCACTTATTAAGAGGACGATACGGGGAAAAAAGGGTAGCAAAAGCATTACAGAGCATATAAAGTTAAAAATATAAAGGTTATTCTTGTTCAGGCCAATAAATGTCAGCTGCCAGGAAAAAAGTCGATGTTCCTTTGAGGGGAGAGTGTATTTTATTCCTAAAGCATTTAATTCATCAAAAGCTTGCCAGACTGCGCTGTGTGAACACTGACCTGTGAAGAGGTACCAGAGGTTATTTGGTTCCAGTGTTTCTGTCTCACCCCTGCGGGTAGTCTTTCTGTGTCGAATTTTATAGCCAGTAATAAATCCATTTTGTGTTCCTGATGGAGGAGGAAGCCAGCTTACTTTGATACTCTGTAAAATAAAAAAAAATGTAAATTAAGACATCGAAGAGAGAAGGACAACTGAGCAGGGTCAGAGAAGCAACCCAAGCACAAACAAGAATAAACAGAAAGCGAGTATTGTAAGGCATGGCCTCTAAGTTAAACTCTTTCCTAAAGTCTGACAGCATTCATACTGCTTAATTTAGTACCAATGTATACAATTTATTCAACTGATTACATGCAATATCATGTCTCCCCTACAAGCATCATTAAAATGATAGTTAAGGCCTCTAAATAGTAAAGGCCACTAAAAGGCAGGAATAGGATATATCTCATGAGCAATACCAACAAATTGGCTTTGACCAGAGGCATAGGAGAAAGAGAAGCCGAAGAACTTTTAATAATACGTTAATGAAAACCAAGCTAATTTACATTTACAAATAAAACAATTCTGGAACTTTCTGTTTCCCATACAATTTGAACATGCTACTGAGCCATGCTGCTGTAAGGGAGGTGACCTGGAAAGCTTGACTATTTGTTAAACCTCAGTGTCTTTTTTTTTTTAAAGTCTGTTTATTACCTCAAGTTACATCTCTATCACAGCCCTTTCCCTCCTCCCCTTCCAGTCCCACACTTCCACCCTGTACTCCCTCTCCCACCTATCCTACTCCTCCAGTGTGGGGTGCCCCCACATATCAGCCCCCCTAAGTTCATCAGTTATATGAGGGTTTAGAGCTTCCTCTTACACTAGGGCAGAGTGTCCCACTAACAGGTAACGAAGTCTGTGTTCCTGAACAGAACACCAATAACTCAGGCTCTAGGACCAATAATCAATAAATGGGACCTTATGAAACTGAAAAGTTTCTGTAAGGCAAAGGACACTGTCATTAGATCAAAACAGTAACCTACAAATTGGGAAAGTGATCTTAACCAACCCAACATCTGACAGAAGGCTAATATCCAAAATTTATAAAGAACTCAAGAAACTAAACACCAAGAAACCAAATAATCCAATCAAAAAACAGGATACAGAGCTAAACTGAGAATTCACAAAAGAGGAATCCCTAATGGCTGAGAGACACCTGAAGAAATACTCAGCATCCTTAATCATCAGAGAAATGCAACCCAAGATGACTCTGAGATTCCATCTCACTCCTGACAGAATGGTTAAGATCAAAAACTCAAAAGACCACACATGCTGGCAAGGGTGTGGAGAAAGGGGAATACTCCATTGCTGGTTGGAGTGCAAGCTTGTACAACCTCTGTGGAAATCAATCTGGAGATATCTTAGAAAACCTCAGCATCTTACATGTAGACAGTTTGTTCACTAACTTTCACTGACTGGAGTAGCCAGGAGCTCAATGCTCAGAGTTCCTGAATGCAAAGGCCACAGACTCAGATAAAAAGCACACCAGTGAGCAGGGTTGTAGGAAGGGATGATCAGGTCAAAGATGTGAGGCATCCATATTTTCTTTTCTCATAGAGTACCCAGGGAAATTAAGTTAGCTAGGGGCAATATCAAATAAGCCCTCGTGACAGAAAATTAAGACCTTTGAAATAGACAAAAGAACTCAGTCTGAGTCTCCAAAAGTGAAACCATAACTTAACAAGTCCCACCTAGGGTCCAGAGTTTGCCATTTGCACGGTAGAGTTTTAGAGCTTCATTTTAATATATACTGATAATTTTATATGACCAGATATCAAGAAAAGTTTTTGAAACACACACACACACACACACACACACACACACACACACACACACACATACACACACACACACAGTAGGAAGAAGTATGTAATAAGGTGACCTGAGAGAAACAATAATACTACACATAAAAAAACCCTGAAAAATACAAAATTGTAGACCAAAAAAACTTAGAGAAAATGTTTAATCCTGACTGTAAAGAAAACACATATAGCCTGAGATAGTAACTAAGCCTGAAAAATATGACAGTAAAAATGAAAACTTCTATAGATACACTAGGATAAAAAAAAGACAATTATATATTTCAAAATTAAGACTGTAGTGAACTGTAGAGAGAGGATAGGAAACAATGTTTAGTCCATAACATCTAACATCAAAATGATAAATTGAGAGATTGGAAAGGCAACAAGGTATGAGATAGAAATTCAGTAAAACAAAACCAACCAACCAACCAAACAAACAAAAAACAAATAAGGAAAAAATAAGAAAAAAAGATGATAAATAAAATTACTCAGCCTTTCAGTAAAAGCTTAGCTTTGAAGAGGTGGAAAAATTTGAGATGATTAAAATGGATCATGAAATATTTAACAGAAAATAATCATTTATTTTTTACTCCCAGGCCTACCCTCTCCCCCTTTCCCCACTTTTCCTACTCCTCTGGTGTGTGGTGTCCAACATACCAGCCCCCTTCAGTTCAGCAGCCATATGAGGGCTAAGAGCTTCCTCTTGCACTGGGGGCCTACATGGCAGCTCCACTAAGACATAGTATCCCACTAACAGGTAACAAAGTCTATGTTTGTGTTCCTTTTAGTGTGTTGGTTGTAGTGTGGTTATCCTGTACTATATGGCTAAAATCCAGTTATAAGTGAATAGATGCCATGAGAATCTTTCTGGGTCTGGGTTAGCTCACTTGGGATGAGCTTTCCTAGTTCCATCCGTTTGAAAGCTAATTTCATGATTTTCTTGTTTCTGATGGCTGAGTAGTATTCCATTGTGTAAAGGTACCAGAGTTTTTTTATCCATTCATTGGCTGAGGGACAACTGGGTTGTTTCCAGTTTCTAGTTATTACAAATAAAGCTGCTATGAACATAGTTGAGGAGATGTCCTTGTGGTTTGGTGGGGAATTGTTTGGATGTATACTCAGGAGTGGTATGGCTAGGTCTTGGAGAGATATCAGGAGAGAGATATCCATGTGCAATTTCTGATCTACAAAATCACTGTTGCTCTAAAATAAATGAACTCTTCTATATGAAGAGGTAAAGTCACGTGAAAGCAAAGTTTGTTGTGAATTACCCTGAGAATTATAATATGTGACAAACTGTAGATTTTCATTAAATACCATTTACATGTTCCTACAAAAAGTAATAATTTGGATTCCTTCCAGCCTCTGAATACAAAACACATACCGTGTTGTTTATAACATGTTCTTCTGGTTTTCTTTTAAAATACCTTATTTAATATTACTGGTTACATTAATAATAATATCCTAAATCTATTGATTTTCAATACCCAATTTAGTATACTTAACTCCTATCCTCCACATGGCACATCACTATGCTTTTGTATTAAGTAACATTGAGCACATGTTAGTACTATATGTAAGAGACACTAAAAACAATAAAGTTACTAATAACAAATAACGAGAATAAAAGGACAGTTGTTCTTAAAGGCATTCATTTCTAGAGTGAAATCTGAAGGAAGAAGGCAGGATAGGGGCCAACAAAATTTTCACCATTCTGGCCAAGACCACAGACCAACCATGAATATTAAAATTGTGGTACTTTAGTGAGTATTCATTTCTCAGATATAGACTTTACAAATGGGAAGTACCAATCATAGTTTTACAAATATATAATTTACAGTTGAAATATGTAAAGCATTCACACAAAATTCAAATGCAATATTATATATTATATAAACTATTCTTTGTATCACTTGTTCAACTTATTCAATGTGTTAGACTATCTTTAGGAGAACATGAAATTACTGAGAAAATTGGTCCCCACAAGTACTCTGACAGGTAGACCATAGTATTTTTAAAATTTGTTAATACCATGTTTAATCTACTATAGATGTGATAATGGCATACACTCTACAGAAGTTATGGATTTATAGTTATGATAATTCCATGAGTTGCAGTTCATTGATTTGTCTTTTGTCCTGTCATAGAAACTACAATTCAGATTAGTTTAGTAACTTCAAATCATGCATCCTGTAATTGATGAGACAGACATTATTGAAGCTGAAATACTGTGATTCAAAAGTTGGTGTTTCATTACAATTTAATATTGCCTCTCAAAGGAAATTCACAAAATTAAGAATCTTATTCATTTAGTCAAACACATTCACAGTATATACATGGGACTAAGCAAAACTCAAGCCATGGCTTACCCTGTCTGACAGAAGAAAAAAAAAACTATGAAAGGCAGAGTTCCAAGAACTACAGAGAATTGTCTTAGAAGCACAAGGTGCAAAGATTAATGGTGTCTCACGTGGTCAAGAAACATTTTACTAAAAGTTCATCATTCAAGTTTGAGCAGAACTTTATGGAGAAGGCAGAAAGAATGTTTAAAGATAGGGAAATAATAATGTCCCAGGGTATTCCTTCTTTCCCTTTTCTGTATCCTTCATTATCTCCTATGTAGGAATGCACGGACGAGAGAAAAATCAAGACACAGCACAGGAAGGATCAAGAAGAAAGGTCACATTATTGAATATGCCCTTATACCCTTGGAAATTCATACAAAATTAATAGTATATTTAGCTAAAGTGGTATTGACCATTGTTAACTGTGCAAAAATAAGATTGTATTGGTCTATGTCAGTATTGATATTTGTATATTGATACAAAACTAAGATTATAGTTGGCCACAATGGTATTGACCCTTGTATATGGACGCAATATTAAGATTGTATTGGGCCGCATAGGCATTGATCTTTGTATATTGATACAAAATTAAGAGTATATTTAGCCACATTTGAATAGATCTTTGTATATTGATACAAAATTTAAGGTAACACTTCCTAATGGTATCGTACTTAGAGATACTTAAAAATGAAATGTGAAGTTCTGGCCTCTTGATACCAACCGTCTTAAACTGTTTAGGATAGTTAAGTAAAACAAACTCCTAGTCATGCATGCATGTCACCTTGTTAGCTACTAAGACAGTCTATCACAGATATTCTCTAAGCTACTCAGTAATCAAGTTGTTAAGAGACAAGCAACATTTGTTTATCTAAATACAAGAGATAATAATGTCAAAATGTCATAACAATGTAAAGCAACGTCAGGTCATGGATATGTGATGACTAGAGCACATGGGAGCTATTGGATGGCAAAATGTGAAAGATTTTTTTTTTAAAAAACTAAGAATTTCTCAGATAATACTAAAGAGATATGAGCTTAGATCAACAAGCTCATTGAGGCATTTGAATTCAATACAAACATTCTCATCCATCTATGTTTCTCCAGCTGGCTGCCCCCAACACATTTTTGTATATATGGATATACTCTTTGATAAAAGTGTTTTAGAAATTAGCAAGAAACACTAAAATTTTTTAAAATGCAGATTCTTATTTATGGTCACCTATAAGTTTTTTGGTTTTTAACATTTCAAGTTAGTAAAAACAGATTTTTCTAAAAAAATTACCATTACTCAGTGGGGACTACTGAGCTATAGACTTCAGTTAATGGTTATGCTGAAATTACTATGTGACAATGCTGGAAGATTTACTAACTGTTGAATTTAGTGTTCTTATTTTACACTTACAGAATCATAGGGCCTTTCTTTGACAATTTAGTCACCTAAATTCTCCCACTAAGAATACTGAAAAGAGAAAAGAGGGCAGTGGAGATGCCTCAGTAGAAAAATCATTGCCTTGCAAGCATAAGGGTCTGAGATTGGATCCCTAACCACCCATGCAACATGTCATGGGTGAACATGACAGGCCATTTGTAACTCCAACTCATGAAAGGTGGATGGCAAGGTAGGTTAGTTGTATCAGTGAATTTTGTAGCAAAGAGTTAAGTTTATTAATTTACTTAAAATCATCTACTGAATATGTTTCCAAACTCCCTTGGGTAGTCTTGTCTAAATCAGCGACTTGACTTGGACTTTTCTGTTTCATGGGCATAGTTTATTTTCCTTTCCATCTACATACATGTGAGCAGTACATAAGAAAACAATAAAAATAACTGATTATCTCACGAACCCAAGTTTTCTCAGAAGCTCATGTCATAAAATGCTTTCCTTTCTCAGGCTTCTACTTTTAAATTCACATTCACAGCAGGCTCATGCTTTGGCTTGCTCTCTCTAGTAAGATGTTCAGATGAGAAATAGCCCGTTTGGGGCTCTGTTATGCTCTGTCAGAAAATATTCAATTATCTTACTACAGTCATGTCTGACTAGCTTTCCCACAGAAGTGGCTGGGAAGTGCAATTTCAAAAGAACTTAGAATGCCCTTGCTGGAAGGAAGCATAGATCTGGGAATTCTGGGAATTGTTTGAAATCCATTTTAGACTGTACATTTCTTCTCTGTACTTATAGTAGGTTGTGTCTCATAAGATCTGGTTTGGATGATGAGATAAATTCTCTGTCTTCATTTGGTAACATGTAATTCTTATTAAGACTGCCTGGAATCACTTCTAAAGAGCACACATTCCTTGCACCACCTACGAGTATCCTTAGGTACTTTTATTCTGCATTATACTAATGTAGATCTTGACTTTTTTTTTTACTGCACAGAACATGTTCCTAGCTAACAGGGTTCACATGTGACAGAGTCTCAGCCGTCACAAACACAACCAGTACCTTAACTTTCAATGAGTGACTCTAAAAGTGGAATATTTTAGAAAGGAAGAAAAGAAACAAATAAGATAAATGGTATATAGCATATGGATTCAATTTTTGTTAGACAAAAATTTAACTTTTTTCCCTACAAATTGACAGAGGCACCAACAGAGATGAATCAGTTAAAAACACATTAAGAATTATCATTCTTATATATGTTTGTTGCGCATCGTCCTCTCATGGAGTACAGTTCTTATTTCTTAGCTTAGTAAATAGAAACATCAAGCCTGGGTAGAAAGTATAGAGTAAAGAGAAAATAAGAATAATGCATAAAAATAAAGCTACTCAATAAATATGTTTAGAAGTGGATTTTAAAGGATATGGTGATTTTTCTAAATTTCTGTAGTGAAAAAAAATAATTAAAAGTTTATGTGTCGCCCATAAGCAACTCAGTAGATTTTAATAATTCACTGGGTAAAACTGCCTTATAAACAATCCACTTAAAATGTTACTACAATTCATACTGATCAGGGAAATGTAAATTAAATCTATGTTGTGATTGCATCTTAGCCAAGTCAAATGATTATGATCAAGAAGAAACAGACAACAAAATTTTACAAGGATGCATGGAGAGAGGAACTTTCATTCATTGTTGGTATATTACAGACAACTGCAACCACCCTGGAGATCGTGTGCAGGATTTCAAAATTATAAAGTAGATATACCACATGAGTCAGCTCATATACCCCATGAGTCAGCTCATATACCACTTCTTGGCATACACCTAAAAGACTCAACATTGAACTCCAAAGGTACTGGCTCAGCCATGTTCATTGCTGCTATCCTCACAATACCTAGGAAATGGAAGCAATCTAGATGTCCTTCAATTGATGAATGTGTAATAAAAATGTAGAAGACATACACATTAAAATTCTATTCAGCTGTAAATAAAAATGGAATTATGTAATTTGCAGGTACATGATAGTAGAAAACCTTTTACTGACTGAGATTAGGCAGAACTGGGCAGGCAAACTGAATTTTCTCTTATTTGTGGCTTCTACCTCAGAATCTTTAGCTGTGAGGGCATAACCTGAAGTAACTGCAGAAATACAAGATAGGGAAATGGACCATGGTGGGGATATCTACTAGGAGGATTTTAGGACACAGGTGATCTTAAGAGGGAAATAGGAAATGTAGAAATTTTAACTGGAGGAGGAGAGAGGCTAATCCAGAGAGAGCTAGAAATGGTATGAATTATATTAATGATATTTTTAAAAATAGGTAAACATTAACTGCACGCACACATACTGTACTTAGCTACCTTCAAAATGTTAAAACATTATTGATAGCACACTGTTAACCAACACAACACACAAGATATAAGGCATGGAAATATTGAGCTGTAAATAACCTGCAAGCCTCCTTCCACAAGACAAGTTCTCATGGTATTTGAAGGTGCTATGTTAGTTACCAAGACAGAAAAGCAATCAATACTCCTACGTGCCCTGTTGTAAAACCCATGAACCATACTGGTGACTAGCCCAACAAGTATCTCGAGTGGTTTAATTTTGACATTGAATCTTTGGGATAACATTTGTCTAGTTGGATGTAAAGCCCATTAAATGCAAGGGAATCCATTCCTGGGGCTGTAAAACTGGCCAAATAAGGCCATGGACCCCAGAGGAGAACCTACTGCTACCATTTTCCTAAAGTAGAATAATTTCTAATTATATAAATATAATATATGTCCTAACTACTTTTCTTTAAGTATGTAAACACTCCCCCACAGATAAGCGTCTCTCTTACCTGTCATCAAACAAGCTTCTTCTGGCAGCAGGTGAAGGCTATTACATAATGTACAAGTCAAAATGAAGAAAACAACTGACCAAGGGCAATTTCCTAACTTTTCATTTAGCATACATTATATCAATAATAAAATTATAATAAGGAATGTCCTGCTTTCTTTTCCCGATGCTGTGATAAAGTACTGTGCTAATGGTAACTTAAGAAGGAAAGGGTTCATTTTGGCTCAGAGTTCAAGGTTATATAGGTCAGCATTGCTGGTTAAGTCCCTGCAGCAGTAGCTTGATATAGCTTGTCACAGTAAAGAAGGAAGAATCAGCTGTTGACTGCGTGTTCAGCTTGCATGTTCTATTTATACAGTTCGTCATCCCCCACCCAGGACTGGTTCCACCAGCAGCTCAGATGGGCCTTCCAATATATGGTAATATAATTGTGACAAGCCTTCATAGATATTCCAAGAGGTTGACATTAGTATAGAGAACCTTTCCCTGTGTTCCTCCAAGTTAGAAGTAATTACTCAAGGTCACACATGACAGAGATTATATGAAGACAACATTTAATATTTAACTTTTGGAATTTATCTTACCATTTACTCTATCTTTGGTGGATGTTAAAACACATCTATTTGGATTTTGAACTAGAATAAATCTATTAATAAATAATATTTATACTTAATTATGAATATAACTTTATTAACTGCACCTAAGCCTGTTCTTCTTTTTAATAAACTAGATGAATCCTAAAAGTTTAATGGACTATCTACATAAACCTGTAAACTTTAGGTGCTAACCAAGTGTGATTTTGATAATGTCAATAAAACATCATGATCGCCTATATGTTTTTCTTACTGTCAATTGCTATTTTATTGATTTTTTTATTATTATAAATATATAATCTCTTCTGAACAAATGATGTTAAAATGTTGAGTTGCATATTAAAAGTTGTGTTTATGAATTCATGTGAGCAACTATTATTCAAAATGACAAGAAGGGAAGTTGGTAAGCACATTCAGATTAAAGCCCTTGAAAACTGAAATATGTCACCACTATACGTAGTTTGTAAGATTTGTTAATTAATTATCAAATATATAAAGAAATACTTGATTTTAACAAAAATTTTATAATAATGTTTTAATTCATAAAAGAAACACTGTTTTGTTTTATAAAAAAGAAACATACTGATCTTATTTAGTGACTGAAATAATATAACCACTTCTCCATCAATATATGTATTTACTTTTAAATGGTCCTATAGTTTTTTTTTTGTTCTGTTGGTCCAGCCTTATAATTAGACACACTTACCTAGAGATTAAATTCTGTTTTGCTTACTCCATAAAATTTATTTTATTGCTTTATGTGATAAGCCAAGGCAAACTGCGGTTAGATAATGATGTTCTTAGGAGCAGTGTGTTATTAAACAATATTCCCAGGGCAATAAAAATGATACCTCTAAAGGAGTTTTTGGTCAGAAAATTCACAGAGCCCCCAAACCAGGAAGGTTATTGTCTACCCTTCTCAATGCCTATGAAAACTAAAAGATAAGGCCAGGTTGCTGACAATACCATACAAGATATGAAGAAAAGAAGATAGAACTACACTGCATACTTCCTGCCTGCTAACGTTCAATGTGCTGGAACACAATGTAGGCAGCTGATAGGAAAAAGCTATCAACTGTCTCAGTCAGCTGTGAGGAGCCCTATGAATATCATAATAAACCTCTCAGTGAGATATGCCCATCAGTACAATTGAGGCAGGAATGCTCAGGAGACAACCATCTACCCTCTGATTGCATTTGTGTTCCACTCTAAAGTAGGGAACCCACTCTGGTTCTGGAAACCTGGTCAACAACACCTTCCTGAAGAGGAATTAGGTTAGATTAAATTGACTTAGTATCCACCCACCTTCTAAATGTCTGTATTTTACCCATAGACAAAAGACAATCTCACCATTAATAAGATAAGCCTATCTTTGCAATGAGTTTAGTTGAATCCCGAGACCCATGGCTACCAAACATGCTGAGAATAAGAGATGGTTTGGGCCCATCCCAAAGCAAGTCATCTATACCTCCCACTTTAAGGTTC
Source organism: Lophiomys imhausi (assembly GCA_907164525.1). Lineage (NCBI taxonomy): Eukaryota > Metazoa > Chordata > Mammalia > Rodentia > Muridae > Lophiomys > Lophiomys imhausi. Next base: position 2,631,201 of record CAJQZJ010033828.1, on the reverse strand, counting down.
AGGGAATATTGCAGATGGAAAAGGAAGACATGGGGGATGGTGAAATGCCAGTCTCTAGGCATCACACAACCACAGCTATCATTAATTCACAGGACTGTCCATTCATACCTTGAACCTGCACCTGATTTGTACCAAGATTCCCCACCCCCCTAATGATGATCCATTGATTATTAATCGATTCTGGAGGATGGGAGTCATTGTCTTCAGTAATGTACTAGTGAGTCCACCAGACTCAGTGAACAATTCCAAAGCCATAGTTACATAGATAGCCTTGATTTAACTCAGTGGGTCACAAAACAGAACTAATAGACAGGAATGTGAGAAAGGTATTTTTTGAGAATAAGTGGAAGGTAGAGAGGGATGAGATTGAAGTAGTAAAAAGAAAGTGGAAGTTGAGAGTAATCAGTATTAATTATATAAATGTATGAAATTTTCATAGAACAAATTTAATTTAAGCAGTAACATTCAAAAACTGTTATTGTTTAATGTTTATTTACTTCTTCTGGTTATATCTCCATCACAGTACCCTCTTTCCACCCCTTCCAGTCCTGCCCTCCCACCTTCCAACCCCTATCACTTCCATCCCACTCCTCCGAAGTAGAGTGTCCCTAAATATCAGTCCCCACCCCAGTTCAGCAGTCATATGAGGGCCAAGAGCCTCCTTATACACTGGGGGACTACAAGGCAGCACCATTATGGCAAAATGTTTCATTGATAGGAAACAAAGTCTATGTTCATGTTCCCTTTGGTGCATTGGCGGTAATATACTTATCCTGTACTATACGGCTAAAATCCGATTGCTCTGAGATCTAAAGGGGCCTCCAAAATGATCAGGTCAATTGAATTCTGGTCTCAAACTTCCATATTTATTCTATATAATAAACATTCAAAATCTGTTTAACTATTAATGCCAATGTTAAGTAGAGACCAAATACTAGACACAGATATTTAGATGTATAATTGTGGCCATCTTAATTTGTGTATGTTCTGCCTAGAAAATACTATTAGATGTTCTATTTTGCATTCTATTCTAGAAAGAGATAGCAGTAGTGTGCTGACAAAAAGACTATTCACTAAGAACAGTAACACAGATGATCAGGAGACATTCTAATCTACCTTGAAGTTTTCAGAAACTCATTAAGTACTAATGGAAACCATTTTTTTGCAACATCATCATTGTATGCCACAGATTTTTATCTGTATCTTGTCATGTTTTTGGAAAAGGACCTAAAATGATTTGTGTTGCAATGTACAACACTTTTTCCTATTTTAATTTTATTTTATAGAACCCCTCAGTGAGCATTTGCCACTTTTGACACATACAAAAGTACAGTGAAAAAATAAGAGCAAGTTTTCAAATACTGAGTTCCCCAAGATGTGTTCTTTCATATGTTTTGATATTGCGTACATAAAAATAAGTGAGTGAATAAGAGGCAGAAATACTTTTATATACTCTTTTTAAAATGTTTATTCAGTACTTCAAGCAACATCTCCATTACAGTGCCCCCCTCCACCCCTCCCACTTCCACCCTCCTGCCCTCCATTCTACTCCTCCAGAGTGGGGTGTCTCCACACATCAGTCCCCCATCCCAGTTCACCTCAGAAGTCAGATGAGGGCCAAGAGCCTCCTCACATACTGTGGGCCTACATGGCAGCACCACTAGGGCAAAGTGTTCTCATCTATGTTAATAGCAGCCTTATTTGTAATAGCTAGAAACTGGAAACAACCCAGATGTCCCTCAACCGTGTAATGGAAAAAAATGTGGTACATCTACACAATGGAATACTACTCAGCTATCAGAAACAATGAGATCATGCAATTTGCAGCCAAATGGATGGAACTAGAAAAGCTCATCCTGAGTGAACTAACCCAGATTCAGAAAGATGCACATGGCATCTATTCACTTATAATTGGATTTTAGCCATATAGTGCAGGATAACTATTATATAACCAACACACCAAAAGAAACAGGAACATAGACTTTGTTGATGAGACACTTTTATACAAACTTAATTTGATCACGAGACCACAAATCTTCAAAAACAGCATTGCTTTGCCAATCTAAATTCATTCACTGAAATATGTGAAGAGTTGTGTTTTGTATGGTTGATTTTGCATAGTCTGATTGGTAGTACAGAAATATTTTACTTTTTCAAATGCCAGTTCTCAGATATGAACATGTATAACTCCATTTATGGGAATAAAAATAAATTAATCTTTCCTGCCAACAAAGTTGTCTTCAAAAACAACATATAATTATCTCAATACTTGTAAACTGATGAAGAATATGATTCAAATATAAATACACTGCAAGGGAGAGACAGCAAGGGAAATAACAAATAAATAGGACTCATATGAATGTAACTCTCTCATGGTTTAAGATACTGTACTTAAAATAGCATTTTACATGCAATATTTTGCTATTCACACTAGTAGGCAGACCTGCTTTATTCTGAGCCCCAAAATGGGAAACATAATTTAGGAGGCATTCACATTTTGAGAAAATCCCATTATGATAAAACAATTTTGTTGCTCTCCAGAGTTTTTGATATAGTGAACTTATGTGCAATCATTTTAGGATTTGTCAGTATCAATATATTTTATTCTGTAGTGTTTAAGTCATTCCCTAGAACTAAGCTGAATGTTTGGGGACCCTCATTGACTCTGGGAGATCACTAAGTCTTTTTATTTTCAGACTATTAATTTCTACCAAATGAAGCCTCTAAAAGAAATAAAATAACCTTTCTTTCAGAGCAATGCAAGAAAAGCAGAAAAGCTTATCAAGGGAGTTGTATGTAAAACTATGCATTTCAAAGGCACAAGAATGCAGGACATATTTAATTTAAGAGAAAAATATTGTGTTCATTGATTTCTTGTTACCTTCTGTTGTTTTGTAATGCTTAAACCGAGTTATTATTTGAGTAGTCAAGTTAATAATATCATTGTAAGCTGTGGATTTTACAGGATGGTTGAATATCCTGTGTGAAACAGAAAGAAAGCATCAATACTGATTATTTCACTTATTATATACACTCATTTATTAAGAATAGCCATGAAATATTAAAATGTTAGAAGTATATACTAAAATATGCATGTCATGGCAACTTAGGTTTTTAAAATGTTAATTGACTAGGGTTGACCAGGCATAGATATTCTATTTTTATAGTTTATACTCCTCTGTGTTTTTGAAATAGTAAACAAGAAGTGATTATCAGAATTATTAGCACAATTTGTAGCTAATGTTTGATGGAAAATATAATTGTCAACCAGAATTATGCCCCTTTGGCTGTTATGTACAATACATTTAGAGGGATGAACACATACAGCGAGGTCAATATTGAAGAAGGAAATAAGAGCATTTTATGAAACAATTTTCTCTTTAAAAACAGTGCAACTGGCTATTTAATGGAAGCATATCTTCAAGCAAACCATCAAATTAGTCCCTAAGTAATTAATCTCAGAAACCAGCAGGCTTTCCATCGAAAAGCAGCCATCTCAAAGACAAGACTTAACCATGTAATTACATGGGACATTACAATGTATTTATGAGGTCATTTGTTACAATGTACAGTAATTACAGAGTACTTACATAGCTATTTATGTCTCATAAAATGAAGTGAGACTAAATATTATAATTGTGTGGAGAAATATGGAGAAATATTTGAGTTAAAAATGTCATGTATGATTACAGGTCAGATTCACATAATTCATCTTCACGGCTGACTGCCTCCAGAACCAGCAATGTCTGATAGTGCTCTTCTGTGAGAGATGGAGGGAGGAGATGTTTTGATAAATATCCCTTCTGAGGAGGCAACAAATGGAATTATTCTCTCCAATTTTCATCTTCAGGTAATGCCAGCAGACAGCTGGCTCATAATATAATTTTCTATGTGTTCCTTATATCTAAACCATAAATATCCATGTGTCAATATAGTTGCTGGATTAAAAACAATGTCATATACAATGCTTTCATAAAAAGGCATATGGTCCAACCAACAGAATGATAAAATAGTTGTCTATGGTTTTCATGGCAAAATTGGCATTTGCTTAGATGTTCACAAACCCAATTACAATAAACAATTCCCAATAAACAAGTCAAAATACATTTTCAATTTTTACAGAAGAGAATGCTTCATTTAGATTTTAGAAGGGTTTCATTTTTTTCTGTAAAGTTCTTAATGTCATTTTGGTCTATAACAAGATGTTCTTTCATATGCTAGGGGATGAGTCTTGAAAATAAACTGAAGTGAAGTTGCTTTTAAGTACTACTACAAGAGCAAAAGTACCAATACATGCTTAACCTGGAGAGCTAGGCACTCTGGGATTGCACTACCTACTTTATATTGTGATTCATAATTATTATCATGATTTTTTGGTAGAATTCCACTACACAGTCCATGCTAATCCATATTTGCCTGGAATTCACAAAGCTCCTGCCTCAATCTCCCAAATGCTAATACTATATATGGGTCAGTGCCACCATGTCTAACTAACATTGCTGATTTTTTACATTAAAAAGTAACAAACAAATCATAAGCACTCCCTCTGGATTAATTTCTAATTGTTTTTGGATATATATATATATATATATATATATATATTCCAGACTTTGCTATTGTTTGCATTCATAAGTTATGCATTGAGAATATGAAGTTGTTGTTGTGTTTCAAAGAGTAATCATATTCACTTAAAACACTTTACTGGGAGAATGTGGTCTTTCTAATGTTATTTTCTGACACTGTGGGTAAATTGGCTTTAATTATATCTTCTACACTCACTAAAATAATCATATTTTTGTTTCATCTTGAAAGGAAAAAATCTCATTTTATATTGAGAATTTATGAACACATGAATCATAGCATATAAATCATATGATCAAAACTTACTTCTTGATTATTCTATTCCTACGATTCAATAATTAGAAAATAAGGAACAACCTTTAGTTGTGATGGGATAGGTAAAATATATCTTTCTAAGCTTTAGTGTCTTGCAAATTTCAAATGACCCAGTAGAAATTGCGTTTACTTAGAAAGAATACATGTCAAATTGTGTTTGTAATTTGAATGTTTTAACTACTTAAGTACTATGAATATATGACCTAATTAATGTTCGTGAAGGCTGATCGATTAGTGTTTAGTGATACCTGTTGGAGGAAGGTCTTATACATTGGTTCTCAGAGGCTGATTTCAGTGCTCAGAGATCTGGATATTGCCCCTTTCTGAGGCACTTTCTGATTAGTTAATAAAAGTTACTGATGGATGGCCAATTAGCTGGGCAGAAAGAGTGCAGGAAGGTGAGACTTCCTGGGACAAAGAAAGGGAACCTTGGGTTTTACATAGAAGAAGTTCTCTTCCCTGCAGGACTCAGAAACAGCAAGGTGTCATGGTGTGAGCTCTGAAGGTATAGCAAGCCACATGGTTGGTTGGGATTAGGTGGTCAAGTTACAGTTGAGAATCTCCACAGCTGAGGCCTAAGCATTGAGACATTAAAAGGTCTTGGTGTATTTAATTATTGGAAAAAAGCCACTGCAGCTAAGGCCAGCCAGGCTGCTTGCAGGACTCCCGTCAAGCCCTGGTGACTGCCCTGCCAGGTTGCTGCCAGCTATTCCACTGGATTAATATAATAGTTTATACTTATTAATAAATATAATTAATAACTAGTTTTCAGTTTCAGATATCCATTGCAGCATCCTGGCAAAATGGAGGTATTATCAATGTTTAGTAATTACTACATTTCTATATAAAGGTACCAAAGTTTTCCAAGTCCAGACATATAGGACCTACAGAAATGTCTGCATAGAAGTTACTGCGAATATATAAGTAAACCCATTCATTTTTTTTTTTTACTCATCCAAAAGTCAGCAGATCATTTCTGATTCATGGTCTTAACATTATTCATATTTACAGAAGGATTTGATCCAGCTCCTTCTGTGTTCAGGAAATTGACTAAGTATGGTTGGAAGTGTGTTCTTCATAATACTTACAACTTAAAAACAGCAAGATAAAGTTTATTGTTGAAAAGCATGATCAACTATCAATATTTCAGAAAGCATTTCAAATAAATCTGCAATCATAATGCATCTAATAGATTAACAATTACCAGCACCTGTAGTCGGCTATAATTTTATTACTGATTACATTATAACTGATTGCAGTAAATTATATTTGCATGAGCATTGATAGAGATGAATAAAATAATTCTAAAATAATTAATCAATAAAACTGAGATCAATATTAATTCAATAAAATAGGGGATGTTTTAATTTTAGTACTGTCAATGAAATGTTCTCTAACACATAACATGAAGAAAAGTTAAATAGTGATTATTTAATCCAACTAACCATTCTTTTTCTGAAGTTTGTGGAAGCCAATGAGCATAATGAAGAACAAACACTAGAGAGAAGATCCTGAACACTAAATAAGGATTTATGTTTCTAATATACTTTTAAAAATTCTACATTGAATATAGAAAACGCCTTTGAAAAAGTCCAACAGCCCTTCATGATAAAAAGTCCTGGAAAGACTAGGGAATTCAATGAACATACCTCAACATAATTAAGGGAATTTACAAAAATCTTTTAGCCAACATCAAATTAAATGGAAATAAACTCAAAATAATTCCACTAAAATCAGGAAAAGGCCAGTTTGTTCACTCTCTCCATACCTCTTCAATATAGTACTTGAAGTCTTAGCTAGAGCTATAAGACAACTGAAGGAGATCAAGGGAATGCAAATTGGAAGGAAAAAAGGTAAGGTATCTTTATTTATAGATTATATAAACATATTCATATATATGTATGAATATGAATATAAATATATATGTGTATATATATCCATAAAATATATAATAAATATATACAACTGATACTAAATATGTTTTAGTTTCAGCAAATAAGCTAAAAACAAAATTAACTTAGAAAAAAATCAGTGGCTTTCCTATATACAAATGACAAGCAGATTGAGAAAGAATTCAGAAAAACAGCACCTTTCACAATAGCCAAAAAAATAATATAAAATATCTTGGGGTTTATCTAACCAAGCAAGTGAAAGATGTGTATGCCTAAAACCTTGAGACACTGAAGAAAGAAACTGAAGAAGATATCAGAAGATGGATAGATTCCCTATGCCCATGTAGTAAAATGGTTGCCCTACTAAAAGCAATCTACAGAGTCAATGCAATCTCCATTAAAATTCCAACACAATCCTTTCTGATCTCAAAGGATAAATCTAAGCTTCATATAGAAAAACAAAACATCAATAACAATAACAACAAAACAAAGTGAAGTCCATACACCTCTGAACACCTGACTTTTGATAAAGAAACCAGAAATATACATTGGAACAAAGCCAGTATCCTCACCAAACGGTATTGATTAATCTGATGGCTGCATGGAGAAGGACACAAATCAGTCTTTACTCATTATCCTGCAGAAAACTCAAGTCCAAATGCTTCAAATACCTCAACATAAAATGAGATACACTGAACCTTATGACAAAGAAAGTGGAGAATAGTCTTGAGCTCATTGGCACAGAAGAAGACTTCTTGAATAGAACACTGATAACACGGACTCTTAGAACAACAGTTAATAAATGGGACCTCATGAAACTGAAAAGCTTCTGTAAGGCATGGGACATTGTCAATCAGGCAAACCAGCAGCCTACAGCATGAAAAATGGTTTTTACCAACTCCTCATTTAATAGAGCACTCATATCTAAAATATACAAAGAACTGAAGAAACTAGATAACAAAAAAGCAAATAATCCAATTAAAATGGGGTATACATTTAAGCAGAGAATTCTCAATAGAAGAAACTAAAATGGCTAAGGACCCATAGAACACCTCATGAAGATCAACAGAACCAACCAACCAAGTCCCTAGGGGCTTGCCGATACTGAAACACTAACCAAAAAAGAAAAAAAAAAAGGCATATATAGACCAGAACTAGGCCTTCCTATACATATATAGATGATAGGCAACGTAGCCTTCGTACATATCCTTTAGCGAATAGATTTTACAAGTGGACTGGAGGCAGGGGGGGGTGGGAATGAAGGAATCAAGTGAGGAGGAGGAGGGGTAATAGGGCTGAAGGAGAGAATGTACGAAGAGACAGCTGGAATTGAGGGGGAATTTTAGGGGTGATACGAAAGTACACTGGAATCCTAAAACATATGAAGGTGACACTAATGAGATATCCTAACATGGGTGATACAAAATCCCGTCTAGCCATAATTGTCAACAAATGAAGCTTTCAGTACTAGAATTTTACTGCATTCAATTAAGTTGGCCAAGAGGGTCCATTGGGAATCCCGAAAAACCCGGACGGCTATAAGACAGTTTGTTGCTCTCTTCGAACTGACAGTGTGGTTCCCACTGTCAAGGACTACATTTTAACAGCTCGCTGAACATGGAGAACTCGAGCTGGTGCCTAAACAGGGCCTCTACCCCTATGTTTCCATACCTTTGGTGTGGGAAGGTACTCTACACATTACCAAAGGAGCCTGCCGTGTAAAAGCCATTGCAGCCACAAAACCTTTGTCCTATAATATGTCCCCCTTGCAAGATATGCTAGATCAATGGTGGCACAGAACTTGTGGAAGTAGCTAACCAATTTCTGGTTTGTCTTAAAGCCCATTCCACAATAAGGAGCCCATACTCAACACTATTTGGATGACCAAGAACTTGGTACTAAATAGATACCTTGGTAAAACCAAACCAAACTCTAGGTTTGGTAAAAACCAAACTACTTTATATTTTTTAAAATATATATAAGTATCAGTTAAATTATTCCTAATGATATTCTGCTATACACACACGTAAGTGCCTTATTCAATCACCATCAGGATGGTTGAGTCATCTGACATCAAGAGAAGCTTTCCCCTGCAGTAGACAGTAACATATGCAGAAACCCATGGCCAGACATTATGCAGGCAGACACACACACACACACACACACACACACACACACACACACACACAGAGAGAGAGAGAGAGAGAGAGAGAGAGGAAAGAATGTGTGTCTTTGGAACACAGAGATCTAAATGGGATGTCTCATCAAATCCCTCCACTTACAGAGAAGGGAACTCATCATAAGAGGAGGAGGAAAGGAAGGATCCAAGATGGCGCCAACCATAGAGCAGTGCATCTGAGTAGTAGGTGAATGAGATTAGTCATTGTGGAGTGAATGTGAGGTCCCCTAGCCTACAGTGAAGCACAGACGGTGTCTGAATGCCCACAGCGAACATTGAGACCGGTCACCAGGTAAAAGAGCCCACGCAGTTCCCGGGAACACAACCCTGAGATCAGCCAGCTCCGTCACCGGTCTGGAGAGGAGCTCTGGCTAGAGATCTAGCCCAGGAGTGGATCCAGCCCACGGCTCCAGCCACAGACCAGCGGCCCCGCCTGTCTGCCTGATATCCAGCCTGCACTCGAGCCTCACCACAAGAGCAAAGGTAAGTGAGATTGTTTTTTTCCGGAGTTTCCAACATGGTGGCACAGTGTGCACTGTAGCGGAGAGGCAGAGACCTAACCCAGTCACAGCAAAGCAATTAGGAGCCAAGACTGCCTGCAAACAGAGCCCGGGACAGTGTGTTCTCCACAAATACTGGGGCGGGTGGGTCACTCACCCTAGCACCCAAGCATCTGAGGCAGTCAGCAACAGGCGCACTGAGGCCTGCATCTGTTGTGGGTGGAGCTCCCTGCCTGCACAGTCAGCCCAGCTGGGGAGCCAGAACGACTGGGTCAGTGAGAGGAGAACACAGACCCAATCACAGCTCTACCTGCCTTTCTGAGGAGACCTGTCAGCTCCCAGGCCCTCAGAGGCTAGCCCTCTCCCCACTCCAATCCCCTCTATATTGGTCCAATTGGGGCACAAGCAGTTGAGGAGAGCAGCAGCCACCCTCCTCTCCCAGAGCCAGTCAGTCTATTACAGGAATCTGCCCGCCATCTGGAGGTAAACACCAGGATCTCAGGATCAGCCAACCCCCAGGGCAGGGAGTTTTCCTAAGCAACAAGGTCAGGTAACAAAAGAAACAAACAGATAACACCTGGGTCCATCTGATGACAAAAGGTCAGCCCAAGAACATGGTAAAAAAAAAACCAAAACAATAGGATGTCTCCAGATCCTAGCAATAATGCTACAGACAACTCTGGACAGCTGAACCCAATTGAAGCAAAGGAAAATGACCTTAATCCTACGCTTATACTAATAATAGAAGGCCTAAGGGAGGAAATCAAATACCTCAGAGAGCAACAACAAAGTACTGCAAAGGAGGTGATGGAAATGAATAAAGCGCTTAAAGGAATGGGAGACCTGAAAAGGGAAGTTGAAGCAATGAAGAAAATCCAATCTGAGACATCCATAGAACTGGAAAACCTTAAGAAAAGAATCGGAACTACAGACACTAGCATCACCAACAGAATACAAGAGATGGAAGAAAGAATTTCAGGCTCAGAGGATAAAATTGAAGAAATGGATACATCTGTCAAAGAAAATGTCAAATCTAAAAAAGTCCTGACACAAAACCTTCAGGAAATCAAGGACACAATGAAAAGACGGAATCTCAGAATAATAGGAATAGAAGAAAGAAAAGAGTCCCACCTCCATGGACCAGAAAATATCTTCAACAAAATCATTGAAGAGAATTTCCCAAATCTAAAAAAAGAGATGCCTATAACGGTACAAGAAGCTTACAGAACCCCAAATAGATTAGACCAGAAAAGAAAATCTTCCCGCCACATAATAATCAAAACACTAAATATACAGAACAAAGAAAGAATTTTAAAAGCTGCTAGGGAAAAGGGTCAAGTAACATATAATGGCAAACCTATCAGAATCACACCTGACTTTTCTTCAGAGACTCTAAAAGCCAGAAGGGCCTGGACAGACATCTTGCAGACCCTAAAAAAACCACAAATGCCAGGCCAGACTACTATTCCCTGCAAAATTGTCAATCAACATAGATGGAGAAAACAAGATATTTCATGACAAAGCTAAATTCAAACAATATCTATACACAAATCCAGCTCTACAGAAGATGTTAGAAGGAAAACTTCAACCCAAAGAGGTTAACTACACACAAGAAAGCACAGGAAGCAAATAGCATGCCTGCAGCAAAAACAAAAGGAAAGAAGCTCACTCACACACTATTTCTACCAACATCAAGATGGCAGGGAGTAACAATCACTGGTCATTAATATCTCTCAACATCAATGGACTCAATTCCCCAATAAAAAGGCACAGGCTAGCAGAATGGATGCGAAAACAGAATCCCACATTCTGCTGTTTACAAGAAACACACCTCAGCAAAAAAGATAGACATTATCTCCAAGTAAAGGGCTGGAAAAAGATATACCAAGCAATGGACCCAAGAAAAAAGCTGGAGTAGCAATTCTAGTATGCAACAAATTGGATTTTCAACCAACATTAATCAAAAGAGATGGGGAAGGACACTATATACT
>CAJQZJ010033828.1:2536850-2603886 GCA_907164525.1 Lophiomys imhausi | reverse complement strand
TGACAAAGTATTTATATAACAAATAAAAGTATATATAATAAAAAAAAGAAATGTTCGTGAATTTAATTTTCAAGAGGGTTTATAAAGATGACTTAACATTATAGTATGATGTACTATATTGGATTTCTGATTAAGCATCTCCAACTCAGTAAAGTTACAGGTTTCATTGTAGATTTTATATTCAGTAGTTTTGTAAGTCAACCCTTCGAGAATGAGAAGAAAATGTCAGAGTTTATAGTTTACTACAAAGCATTAGTATATTTATCACTCTCATAGCAATCTTATTATAAATTTTCTTCATTAAAAAACAAACTAGAGAAGCTCATCCTGAGTGCGCTAACCCAGACTCAGAAGGATGCACATGGCATCTATTCACTTACAGTCGGATTTTAGCTACATAGTACATGATATCTATACTACAACCAACGCCCCAAAGGGAACATGGACATAAACTTTTTCTTTTTCTCCCTGTCAATGAGACACTTTGCCCTAGTGGTGCTGCCTTGTAGGCCCCCAGTGTATGAAGAAGCTCGTGGCCCTCATATGACTGCTGAACTGGGGCAGGGGACTGTTATGTAGGGACACTCCACTGCAGAGGAGTGGGTTGGAAGGGATAGGGGGTAGAGGGTAGGAGGGCGGGACTGGGAGGGGTGGAAAGAGGACACTATGACAGAGATGTAACCTGAAGCAATAAATAAATAAATTTAAAAATTAAAAAAAAATACCAGCCTTGCCATCTACTGAGTTAAGTTATTATTCATTGAGATCAATAAAATATCTTGTATATTTTTTATTTATGTGAGACATATCCATTCATTTAAAGTTGTATTTTACTAATATATTGAAAATGATTGTTGAGTCCTAAAAAATAAACTTTTAATTTCTTCATAGGTGCCATTGGTATAATATTTAAGAAGAAAAACTGCAATGACTCAAAATGACTCATTGAAAATTAATTTTATATTATTTGTCTCTCTATATTGTGAGAGAAAACCCCACTGAACTATTAAGTGGCCTGTAGCAAAGCCAAACTTATCTCAGAAGCCAAACCAACACAAAGGAGGCACAGTCACTTCTCATGTCTGCCTGTTTTATGTGAGTATGGGAGTCTCATCCATGACAGTGTAACAATTGCTGATAAAATGTATGGTTATTACTTGACTCCAAAAGACTTTGATAAAAAGCTATTTGATCCCAATTTTCCAAGTTACACTGAAGCACAATGAAGTAAGGAATACTATATAATAAATGTTAGATAAAATGATGTCCTCTTAAAAACCACTTAAAGACAATTCTTTCCATGTTGAATGTTTAGGCAGACAGCATAATTCAGGGATGAGGAACTTATAGAGTTCTGGCTTTTCTAAAGGTCAGTATAATGTTGTAAGTATTACAGTCACTGACAGAAATAAAGAAAAGGGAAAACTTTCTTTAGTTCACTGGAAAATTAATGCTATTTTAGAGGACTTACAGTGATGGTGGCTGGAAGAACAGTCACCAGCACTTAAGAAGGCTTAAGAATAAGTTTTAAATGCATATTTTATCTGCAGCTGTAGGAAGGCAGTTGAACTCTCTACAAAATTTACTTCTCTGCAAAATGTAGAACTTCCCCTCATGTGTTCTTCAGTATCCAGAGCAACAGTGGAGGAATCTCATACTAGTGACCTTTATATGCACTGATTACAATTCACATTTTTGAGTGTAGTTTGTAGGAAAAAGACATCATTTGAAACTTGCATGTACAACTTTTCTCTTAGGCCTTTCACAGTGCTGACACAATGGTTTGAGGCTCTGTGGGAAACAGGCGAAATGCAATAGAAGTGGAGTTTCAGGTGGAAACGGGGAATCTGTGGTTGGACTTCAAATGGGATTCTAGCGACACTGTGAATTATGCTCCTGACCCTGATAACTTACACTGAATAGTAATGACCTATGTAGTTTAATAATGACAACAGAGGCTTTTAGTTTCTGAATGAAACTGGGAAGCATCATTTCAAAGCAATTTCTTCTCCTATACTGAGAATGTCATCAAAGAAATATTAAGTATAACCAATTTAGTCATCTACACAATGTTCAATGTTTACACAAGAAAACAAAAATACAGTGCCATCAAATTGCACAGGTGTCTAAACATTTTTGTAAACTTTACCGAGACTAGTGTCAATTCCATCTTTTCTTTCATCAAACAGAAGTTCTTAAATCTCTATCACATATATTGACACACATGTGTGTTTTTCACTATACATGAAAATGTTTTCTTCTCATATTCCCTTTTTAATCCTTGTCACCATGTATTCTCTGAAGTGTCCCATATACTTTGAAGCCTTTCTCTATACCACATCCATCCTTGCTTAAAAGTGAGAACTCGCTTTTCTTTCTTTGTTCTTACAAAACAATGGACTGTGAACATAATCAGATTGAAGAAAATATTGTTGCATCAAAGTATAGCCTCTGGAGACATATATAAATTTATTCAGGCAACCATGTTGTGTACTATATGGAACATAAAGGCTCCAATATAGCCATATATTGACATATATGATATAGCAATATCATTTAGTCATATAAATAGTCATTTTATACTAAGCTTCATATTTGGTATAGGGAGATTAAAAATGACTGACACAAGAAGCTATTTGAAACAAAGAGGAACAGTGTAGACATATATTGAGTTAATCCAGTCAGGGGTACTGGAGAATCATCATTGCTTTAGCAAGGCTGCATAAAACATGTATTAATAAACAATGATTATTCTATTTGAGACTTCAAGAATAAGATGGAGGAGACACAAGCAAGAAATATTTTTGGTAGACAGGTGCCCCAGTGTGAAGAAAGAGCAAGTGCAAAGGACACAGAGATACTACTAGAAAAATATATACATGGCAATAAACATTGCAGATACCAACATACATACATATATGTATGTATGTATGTATGTATGTATGTATGTATGTATGTATGTAGATGTAGGCATGCAGGAGGCAATTAGAAATGAGAAAAGAAAATGAATCCCAAAATAAATAAATGTGTGCTGTTTCTTCACCAAGTTGATTAAGTCAAAAGTATGAGAAAATAGATGATCCATTCCAGATCTAAGATCTGAGGATTCATGCAACCAGTTTCTCTTTATCATGTAAAATCTGTACCCCACCAAATTTGAAAATGTAAGTTAAATGGACAATTTTCTTGATAGATTCCACCTACAAAGTTAAATCAAGATCAGGTTAACAAATTAAACAGTCCTATAACCACTAAGGAAATAGAAACAGTCATTAAAAATCTCGCAACCAAAAAAAGACCAGGGACAGATGGTTTCAGCCCAGAATTCTACCAAATCTTCGAAGAAGAGCTAATACCAATATTCTTCAAACCCTTCCACAAAATAGAATCAGAAGGAACATTGCCACACTCATTCTATGAGGCCACAGTTACCCTGATTCCTAAACCACACAAAGATCAAAAAAAGAAAGAGAACTTCAGACCAATTTCTCTCATGAACATAGATGCAAAAATACTGAATAAAATACGGGCAAACCGAATCCAAGAACACATCAAAGGTATAGTACACCATGATCAAGTAGGCTTCATCCCAGGAATGCAACCATAGTTCAACATATGAAAATTCACCAACGTAATTCAACATATAAAAAAGTTGAGAGAAAAAAAAACCACATGATCATCTTACTAGATGCTGAAAAAGCATTTGACAAAATCCAACACCCCTTCATCCTAAAATTCCTAGAGAGAACAGGCATACAAGGACCATACCTAGAAATAATAAAGGCAATATAGAGCAAGCCAGTATCCAACATCAAATTAAAGGAGAGAAACTTGAAGCATTTCCTCTAAACTCAGGAACAAGGATATCCACTTTCCCATATATTTTCAACATAGTACTTGAAGTTCTTGCTAGAGCAATAATACAGCTAAAGGAGATTAAGGGGATACAAATTGGAAACAAAGAAGTCAAATTATCCCTATCTGCAGACGATATGATAGTATACATAAGCAACTCCAAAAATTCCACCAGAGATCTCTTACAGCTGATAAACACCTTCAGCAAGGTAGCTGGATAAAAAATTAATTCAAAAAAAAAATCAGAAGCCCTTCTTTACACAAAAAATAAATGGGCTGAGAAAGAAATTAGGGAAACAACACCCTTCACAATAGCCACAAACAATATAAAATGCCTGGGGGTAACTCTAACCAAGCAAGATAAAGACCTGTATGACAAGAACTTCAAGTCCTTGAGGAGAGAAATTGAAGAGGTCATCATAAGATGGAAAGATCTCCCATGCTCATGGATAGGTAGGATCAACATAAAAAAATAAAAAAATGGCCATTCTGCCAAAAGCAATATACAGATTCAATGAAATTCCTATCAAAATACCACCACAATTCTTTATAGACCTAGAAAAAGCAATTACCAACATCATATGGAATAACAAAACAACTGAGATTAGCTAAATCTATCCTGTACCCCCCTCAAAAAAAAAATCTGGAGGTATTACCATCCCATATTTCAAGTTGTACTACAGAACAATAGTAATAAAACCAGCATGATACTGGTATAGAAACAGACCAGTGGATCACTGGAATAGAATTGAAGACCAGTAAATGAATCCACACCTATGGTCACTTAATTTTTGACAAAGAAGCCAAAACCGTACAATGGGAAAAGGACAACATCTTCAACAAATGGTACTGATCTAACTGGATGTCGACATGTAAAAGAATGAAATTAGACCCATTCTTATCACCTTGCACAAAACTTAAGTCCAATTTCCTCCAAGTTAAGTCCAAGGACTAAAACACTAAGTCTATTAGAAGAAAAAGTGGGGAAAACCCTCGAATTCATTAGCACAGGTGACAACTTCCTGAACAGAACACCAAAAGCTCAGGCTCTACAACCAACAACCAGTAAATGGGACCTCATGAAACTGAAAAGCTTCTGAAGGCAAAAGACACTGTCATTTGAACAAAACAGCAACCTACAGATTGGAAAAAAATCTTCACCAACTCCATATATAACAGAGAACTGATATCCAAAATTTACAAAGAACTCAAGAAACTAAATGCAAAGAAACCAAATAATCCAATCAAAAAATGGGGGAACAATGCTAAAGAGAGAATTCACAAAGGAGGAATTCCTAATGTCAGAGAGACACTTGAAGAAATGCTCAGCATCCTTAATCTTCAGAGAAATGCAACTCAAGACAACTTTGAGATTCCATCTCACACCTGTCAGAATGGCTAAGATCAAAAGCTCAAATGACAACACATGCTGGCGAGGGTGTGGAGAAAGGGGAACACTCCTCCATTGCTGGTGGGAGTGCCAGCTTGTACAACCACTATGGAAATCAGTTTGGTGATATCTTAGAAAACTTAGAATAGCTCTACCTCAAGACCCAGCCATACCACTTCTGGGTATACATCCAAATGATTCCTCACCAAACCACAGGACGTTTCCTCATCTATATTCACAGCAGCCTTATTTGTAATAGCTAAAACTGGAAACAACCCAGATGTCCCTCAATGGAGGAATCGATAAAAACAAAAACAAACAAACAAACAAACAAAAAACTGTGGTACATCTTCACAATGGAATTCTACTCGGCCATCACAAACAATGAAATCATGCAATTTTCAGCCAAATGGATGGAACTAGAAGAGTTCATCCTGAGTGAGCTAACCCAGGCTCAGAAGGATGCACATGGCATCTATTCACTTATAATTTGATTTTAGCCATATAGTACAGGACAACTATACTACAGTCAATGCACCAAAGGGAACAGGAATATAGACTTTGTTACCTGTCAATGAAACACTTTGCCCTAGTGGTGCTGCCTTGTAGGACCCTGGTGTATGAGGAGGCTCTTGGCCCTCATATGACTGCTGAACTGGTGTGGGAAACTGATATGTAGGGACACTCCACTCCAGAGGAGTGGGATGGAAGGGATAGTGGGTAGAGGGTGGGAGGGTGGGAATGGGAGGGGTGTAAAGAGGGCAGTGTGATGGAGATGTAACCTGAAGTAATAAATAAACATTAAAAAAAAAGAGTTTGTGTTTCAAAGAAGGGAAAAGATATATGTCCCACTTAGTTTTCCACCATATTTTTATATGCTCTTTGCTTTATTAACATCCCATTGACATATAGCTCACTATAATTTGATCTGTAGGCATGGAAATTATCCTGGCTAGTTTATACTTTCATCTAAAATTACAAAAACTGTTGAGTGTTTCCGTTTTAACTCAACATTGCATATCAGAAAATCTGAACACCTGTTACTGTTAATGCCACACATAGACTTTATACGATTTGACAACAGACATAAGAAAATGCTAAAGAAGGAAGATGTGGATAGTGTGATATGCCTTGTGATCTCTCTTCTGTCTAGTAGCACAAGTGCCCACCGCACATTTTAATCAATCCCTCTATGATCTGCAAAAGTAGCATTTCCCATATAGTACCATGATGAGTGAATACTTTAAGAGATAGCATTATAACTTGACAAAGGCAAGCTGTATGATGTAGGCAATCACAGTTGGGCTCTGAACATTCTGCATGATTGATATTGCATGTTATGAATAACAGAATTGATAGATAATTTGCTTACACAAGTATAGTGAACTATTATTAACTTGAAGAGTTTCACACTGAATTGAATGATGTTTGTAAAGGCAGCAAAAACTGAAGTTGAGGAATTAAACTAATGGCAATGGAGAGGTAATATGGAAAAAAAAACAATAGTCTTCAGTGGCACAGAAATCAAGCAAAAAGAAGTAAATCTAAAATGCCTTTACTGAAAATAAAAAGGGAGTTTCAACTTACAAACAACAATGTTCATATCTGTAACCGATCTTTTAAATTATTATTTAACACTTATTTATTTATTACTAAATTCATTTATAACAAAAACCAACAATTTCTTATCTATTAATCCTATAAATTCCTACAACCCCTTTAACCTATCCACTAAACCTATTGATAATTATAACAACTACTTTCATAACCTTTTAGAATGATACAGTCTCTGGGGGTAGGTCCTCAGTCGTCAGGAACACAGTCTTTGTTGTAGATTCTTTAACGCACTTAGTAGTCCTTTTTCTGGATCTCTCAGATGCAGGTTCGTCAGGGTAAGTTGGTTATTGCAGTCTCACCTTAAATAAGGCTTCATGCTTTCTTCTCTGTGGGAGACCCCAGCCGTCCGCAGGCCAACTTACTTCTTTTGAATCAGGAACTCAGCTGCTCTGCCTCAGTCCTTAAAGCCAGGCACAGTTTCCCCTAGGCCACTGATCGGACAGATCAAACCCCTCCAGGCAAAAGCTGAGCCACAGGGTCCAGTCCTTGGCCTTTTGGTGTCTTGCTCAGGCTTTCTTTGCTCACCGGCTTCTTTCTGCTTCAGGGAGAGAGCTGGCCATCAATGGCCAGCCCTTTCTTCAGCAGAACTCTTGGAGCTCTCTAGCATCAGGGGCCTCTTTCCTTTCTGGGCTCCATGCACTGTCCTTAAATAGGAGGAACTCTGTTTCAGCTTAATTTGGGCTGCGCCCACTTAGCAGCTGAAAACAATGTCAGGCCAGATACTTTGTTTCTTCAAGTCCATTAAGTCTTTCCTATTTTCCTGACTTCAACCTTGTTTTTCAGTCTATTGAGTCTTTCCTGTTTTTCCTGACTTCAACCTTGTTTTTCAGTCTATTAAGTCTTTCCTGTTTTTCCTGACTTCATGCTGATAATGCTCTTTATGCCCCGAATTAAGAGACAGTATCAGAAACCCCTATATATTTTCTAAATCTAATTTATCTAACCGCCTACACGTATCTGTGCTTTACTTAAAATCAAATAAATGCATGATAACGTCTTTGAAGAAAAACAGCACATCTTTGCTCTGTCTTTCCTGAATTTCAATGCTAATATTCTTTTAATATTATTAAGAAAAAGTCCTTTTAAATGTATATTTCTGCTTGCCGATGATGCTTCTTTACTAGGCATCAATTAATTAACTCTTTTCCTCAGGCTTGCCTGGGTCCTCTTGATTTCCTTCTTCTGTGTGGTATTATGAAGAGAAGAAATGCTTTTCTATATGTGGAGTGCAGGTGCTGGCATCTGGGTAAAGTAACAGGGTCAGATGTGATATGTGGATTTAATTTGATAATTTGCTTACACAAGTACAGTGAACCATTATTAAATTGAAGAGTTTCACACTGAATTGAATGATGTTTTTAAAGGCAACAAAAACTGATGAAGTTGAGGAATTAAACTAACGGCAATGGAGAGGTAATATGGGAAAAAAAAAAACAATAGTTTTCAGTGGCACAGAAATCAAGCAAAAAGAAGTAAATCTAAAACATGATTGCATCTCACCAGCAATGCCATGAAATTATATTTGATGCTGAGGCTGAACTCAGTGCCAAACAAGTTCTTGACCAAGGACTTCAAATTCAATATCACACTTTTCTTTAAAAATATTTTAATGATATTTTATCTCTTTTAATCCCATCCATTTCATACTTTGGTCATCTTACCAATCAACTACTATTGAACTGAAGTCATTCACCACACACACACTCACACACTCACACACACCCACACACACACATGCATACACAAAGGCATACAAACACACACATGCACACAGACACATACACACACATACACACACATGCATACATACATATACACACATGCACACAGACACATACATACACACACATACACACACATTCACATACACACATACGTACACACATGAGGCAGTCAACCATTCAAAATACATGTACAGAGAATCATATCAACCACCATTGTAAATACTGACTTACAAACGGAAAAGAAATTCTGAGATTCATTTATAATTACATTTCAGAAACACAGAACCATGAGATGATTATTATTCATAAGAGCATGTACTTTTGGCTCTGTGGAAGTAAAAGAAATTGTGATATCTTAAGTATAATCATAACACCACTGCATTTAATTCACAAGTCTGCTGCATTTGTCTGCATGTGGCTGATCTTGGAGCTCTTTAAAATGCAGGATTAATCAAGCTAAATTATTTCCACTTAGTAATGGATCATTATCTCTGCTTTACTATTTGCTACTGACTCATAATCAAGGTTTCGATCTAATCAATAATTGTGTTTTTTTCTGACTGGATTAATTTGTATTTCTATGTTTCAGTTGAATCTTTTACTTATTTTCAAATAAGGGTTCATTCTTTGAGAATAACACATAGGTTTTGTGTGTGAGAGCAGCTTTTTGGAAACATAGGAAAACAATATTGTTTAAAGTTTGTTTTCCAGTAAAAACATTCAGAAGTAACTATTTTTGTTTCAACTGAAAACAAAATTCTGAATATACTAAATTTAGAAGGCTGTTAATAGTTTTGAATTATCTGTAAAATTATGTTATAGGTCTTAGAGCTATATTTGGCCTAGAGTAAGCATTCCATAAATATACACTAATGAATAAAGTAGATTCATGAGTGAGTTATATTAAAATAAAATTAATCTCAGATATGAGTAAGCAAAAATAGGTGCTCTACTATGTTATACTGGAGATGTAAATAATATTGGAATAATTAGAAAATATGCATACATCTTTCAATAAAATTATGATAAAGTATTTAAGAGCAAATTTGATATGGTTTCCTTTTAGTCTACTGTATTCCAGAATTATTTATTTCATTTTTTAATTTTTAATCTAACATGAAAAATAATATTTTTATCATGACATCTTTGCACATACATGTCATCCAACTATTTTGTCACTTCTTCCCCTCCTCTATATCCTTTCTTCTCCAGATATCTGTCCTTCTGTATCCAAATGTTTTATTAATTAATCTCATATAGTCATGTGGTGGTAATGAGAGGGAAATATTTTGTGGAAGTAGTGTTAGGTGAGTTCATAAGTTTGCAAATGTCATAGAGTGTATTTACACAAACTGAAGTAGGTGATACAATTTTTATGGAGCTACAGTTGCCTATATACTCTATCCTTGCCTGAGATTTCACTGTTACATATGGAAATCTAGGTCTCTTATGGTTATATAGAAAATAGGAAGGGTAGTATCTACTCTTCTCAGAACTCTAAGGATCCAACGCTAAAGGTCTCAGCAGCTGTCTGCCCCAGCTAATCAAGCATGTAGCATAGAGGACTGAGAAATCCATGCCAGTTGCTTTCTCAGTTAAACCACATGTGCAACATGAGCACATTAATGAGTTGATTCTTGCAAAATGTTGTCTCCCCACCTTGCAGCTGAAGGACTTGTTCCATGGAAGCAGACACTGTAATTAGAACGTCTTATCATTACATGGCAAAGCAAGAGGAATTGGTGTGAAGGTAGTGGAGTGTACACAGATGGACTGTTTTTAAAAGGAGCTTTGAGTAGAGATAGGTTGCACGTCTGCTAACTGTAAAACAGGTAAGAGGGCAACAGACTTAACGATCCTTTACTATCTCAAAAGATGAAAACTTAGGCTGTCAAAGGAGGAAATATTGGTGGCAGCCTCAAAGATTGTATACAATAAGCCCAGACAATTAACATTCATGTTCCTGTCTGAGCTCAACCTACCGACCTTATTATAATATGAAAGACGCAGCAAAAGTGATGGTGACAAGAAAACTATGACATCTTGTGTTGCTCTCTCTTACTATGAAGGAAATTATTGACAATGCTACAAGATGTGCCATGAAAAGGTGTATGCAGTGATAAAAGGATGGATCTAGCTGGAAGCCATGGTACGTGGAGACTGTTAACAATCAACCCTGAACTGTGAAGCAAACTCACTCCAGTCAAGCCTGCAGCTGTAACTAGGACTCCAGTGGGTACCTTAATGGTGGCCTCGAGAGAGGCTGAGCTGCAAGCACCTAGATAAATCAAACTCACAAAATCTGGGAGACAGTATTCACTGGTTACTTTTAGCCACTACAACTTGAAGTAGGTTTTAACATTATGATTGTATGGGAGGGGTTGGGTGGTCCCTTGTAGCTGGTACAGGTCACAGAATGTATTGCATGAAGTACCAGAAGAATTAAGCAACAAACGGACACAAAAAGTACTACAACAATGTTGTTTGCTTATAATGAAATCCTGAAGAGCTCTTCCTTACTCCTGGAAAATATGAATGACATCTTAGCAGCATGGCATGATGAATAATGCCAATACAGTTCACACTTGCAGAGGCTGAAATCACAAATAAAAGAGACTTAAAAATTAATAGTGGGTGCCCATGTGGTGTTTGATAATTGGAGCTAACTACAATCTCTGCATCATGAAGTTATAAAGCAAAACTCTATAAGAAATAGGTATCTGTCTTCTAATTGTTTTAGGTTAAAGTCTAAGTCCTCAGGCCTCAAATGTCAGGTTGACAGGTGTCTTTCAAATAAGTCTCTAAAAACAGTCATTTCAATTACAAGATCTGTCAAAATTCTCTGATTGAGGCCATATGTCAAGTCACATGTAATTAGGGTTTCGTTTTTAAAACCAAAATTAATGCTTTACCCCGCCCTGGGTAAAAAAGACAAATAATCACAGAGTTTTTCAAGTTCAACGTCCTACAGGCTGTCAACCTTAAATCATCTTTCAACAATTGTTAAATAATCTAAGATGTTTGAATAAAAGCATTCAAAATAAATATATATTATATATACATGCAGAATTGTTTTAAATTAGGTGGCAAAATTACTGGTACAACACATCTGTACTAAGAAATAGAAGGGAAAAATTATACCAAATTTGCCTCTATTTTTTTAATTCTCCACCAGGTCAGAATTAATGCCCTTTACAGTTTAGAGGATTTCTTCCCTTCCCCTGGTTACCACTGGTAAATAGTGTAGTGGATTTTTACTTACAGAAAAGAACTATATTTTGAAAGAATTTATAACCTTGTTATTAAATGTAGAATATCAACATAAAACCTCTCAATTTTGAAAATGGAAGAATAATTTACATATGTGTGTCACTAAAATGTAATGAAGAAAACTATAAACATATATCTGTGTTAAAAATCATAACTTATTGCTTTGTAACATATATCTAAAAAGAAAGTCCACTCGTATTTCATCAAAATGACCAAAGATAGTAAACATTAATTTATATACATGTGCATAATTGCATATAAACACACAAGCACACACACACACACACAGAGAGAGAGATCTATCAGCACAATAAGAAATCAGATATTTTTGTGAATATTAAACTTGAGTAAGACTTGCCCTAGGATGTCATTCAACCTGACCCCTGTTGATGGTATTCTTTCCTCTAAAATCACATTTGTCTAGTGTGAACAACTTCCCCACCACACTCTGTAAAGAGCAATTGCCCTCAATCCCAAAGGTGATATTTGGAGTGTTACATGAGCTTTCTCCTCATCTCTTCTCACTCCCTACAGTCCCTGCTCTTCATCCACACTAGCCCTCTGCTCTTCAGCCAACAGACAGACAGCACCTGTGCCCATGTGCCCCAGTTCAGGTTCTCATTGTTGGTACTGAGAGAGGACAGAGCAGAAGCAAGTCTTCCCGAATTCAATGTGACAGCCCTAAGAATCGCTTATAGAAACTCTGCCAATTTAAACTTAGGAGATTTCAGTGGTTGGACAGAGATATGAATCTTGTCATTTTTTAAGGCCACATAAAAAAGAGAAGAAAGAAAGAGAGAATGACAATGGCATGCCAAATGAGAAAATTGAAGGCTGAGAAATCCTGATTAGACACATTCTGGAGGACTTTCTGAATATGTAAGGAGACATTTATAGTTTAATATTTCCCTGGGTAAAAAGAAGAAAAAATATTTCTTAGACTTAATAAAATGTGCCTAAATAGTCGTAATTCTTGATATTAAAATTTGTTAATATCAAAAAGACATGCTTTCATACTTCCAAAATGTATCTGAGGTTAATTTAGACTTAGTACATTCATGACGTGTTCTGTTTACTTAAATGTCTGTAAATAACACTTAATTTGAGATACTGACATGTTTAATGTGATGTTCTAAGGTGCAGAAAGAAGGTCTCTCTAGTGAGGAAAAAAATCCCTCTAAAACAGAGCCCAAAACAACACTTAATACTAATCTTATTTTTCACTAAATTTACCTCAGAGACACTCTACAAATCCATTTTTGCTACCTGTGTTCAAGTGGAAATCAAATATTACAGATACAATGGAAGAACTCAGCTATCTCCAAAGTAATAATTTTGCAATAAGGTGTGCACACCGGGAAAGCTTTGAGTGGTTTGAAGTGCTTTTTTTTTTTTTTAATAGCTGCAAAGTAATTATACCTGCTGTTACAAAGGAATCCATCTCTGCTGTAACTAAACTCTACTAGATTTGAATAGCGTTGAATATAATGCTGTAGAGGTCTGATATTTATGGACGCATATCCACACGAGGCATAAATCTAAAGCATTGTGTTTCCCTCATTAAGAACCTTTAATTTATGCTTTGAAATATAGGATTCCACCAACCACAGTTCAGAATAAAGACACAAGTTTTATTTAAATGACAAATACAGAGTAAGAGGAAATCAGCAGCCTTGTTGTCCAGCCTACAGTTCTTATATGAGAAAACTCTAGTTTTGAGTGTTAAGAAATATAGCATAATCCAGGTGTCTCCCAAGATGGGCATATGTTTGGAATATTTACCCTACCATTACTTGAGGAAACTTGCAACTTTTGAATATTGAAAGGAAAACTAATACATAATCAAATAAGGACAAAAAGTAAAGCTACTTTGAGAGAAAAATTAGAAAAAGGTGGCAGCATCATTAGCCATTAGTGAAATATAAAATATAACCATAATGAGAAAAGTTTTACTTTTTATCTACCAAATACACATAATTAAACACAGAGTATAATAGCAAAGGAAACTTTGGATGTCTTCTCAACAGCTGGTAGGGATTAAATGGTGTGGCAACTTTGGAAAGAAAAAGGTTTAATAGATTCATAATATGACCTTGTATTGGCTAGGGTTATGGGCTACAGGAAGAAGTAGGAATAATGCCCCAGATAGAAAGGAGCTTTCAACAAGGATAAAGAAAATAAAGAGAAATATGGCAATAAGCCAGAAATATGGAATGTGCAGTGCAAGACAGACCAATGGATTAATCTGGGGAACCTGGTAGCAAAACTAACAGAAATAAAAAACAAACAAACAAACAAACAGATACATGGAGGTTTTAGATTAGGAGCCAGTCATAAGGGAGAAATTCCACAGTTGAATTCCATTCTTTAATATATTGGTTTGAAGTGAAAACAATTAAGCCCTACATGCCAATCTATTCAATATGTGAGAATAGTTTTAATTCTCTACCAACAACTGAAAGCTAATAGTCTATGTTAACCTTGAATAGGCTAAGATTCAGGAAAACTAAAGTAATCAGTTATTCAGAAATGTAAGTGGAGTTATTGCAGGACTATGTAAGTAAAGGGTTAGCTTTGGGCTTGATTTCCAATAAACCATAGAGTCTAGAAAAGTCTCTTGGAATCCTCCTGACACCAAGGAGGATCTCTGGAGCTTGCTGGGCTATCATTTTTACCAAAGTTAGCAAGTTGCAGGTCAGAGAGAGACACTGTGTCAAAAACTAAGACATCTGGTTTTTAAAACATTTATTTATGTATTCAGGCTACATATGGATCACAGGTCCCCTCCCTCCAGCCCTCCCAGTCTCACCTTCCCCACTTTTCCCCCCCTTCCTCCTCTCCTTCTCTTCTGGTGAGGGGTTCCTACCCCTAACAAACCCCCTCAATTCATCAGTCATGTAATGGCTAACAGGTTCCTTTTGCACGGGTACCCAACATGGTTGCCCATGATAGATCATGATAGATACTGCCCCCATTCACTTGCTAAGGGATCTATATAAAGGCCAAGGTGCCTATCATATATATATATATGGGGGGGGGGGGCTAAGACTGGTCTATATATGCTTTTATTTTTCTTTCTTTTTTTTTTGGTTAGTGTTTCAGACTCAGTAAGCTTCCAAAGGCCTAGATTAGTTGGTTCTGTTGATCTTCATGTGTTGTTCTTGCCCCCTCCGGGTCTCTCTATTCCTCCCCCCTCTCTTATATAGAACTCCCAGAGCTCCACCTAATGTTTGACTGTGTGTCTCAGCGTCTGTTTTGATCCTCTGCGGGGTGGAATTTCTCACAGGATAGTTGTGGTAGGTTCCTATTCCTTTGGTGTATGGATTGTAGGATACTTATTCTGTAGCAAATTGCTAAAATACAGTTATAAGTGAGTACATGCCATGTTCTTTCTGAATCTGGGTTAGTTCCCTCAGGATGAGCTTTTCTAGGTCCTTCCATTCGCTTGCAAGTTGCATGATTTCATTGTTTCTGATGGCTGAGTAATATCCCATTGTGTAGATAGATGTACCACAGTTTTTTTTTTTAATCCATTCTGCAGTTGAAGGATATCTAGGCTGTTTCCAGTGCTGGTTATTACAAATAAAGCTGCTATGAACATAGTTGAGCCAATGTCCTTGTGGTTTGATAAAGAATCTTTTGGATGTATGCCCAGGAGTTGTATGGTTGGCTCTTGAGGTAGAACTATTCCCAGTTTTCTGAGATATTGCCAGATTGATTTCCAAAGTAGTTGTACAAGTTTGCTTTTCAACCCACAATGGAGGAAACTAAGATGTCTTACAACACACTATGGTCTCAGCCCTCAAGTGTACACATTTGTACTTACATTTATATGCATAACATATACATCTACATGTACACATGCACACATATACACAAAGAGGAGGGGGAGGGTAGGAAACACTGTTTCCTATATTCCCCTCATATCATCACTTTTAGCAGAAGAAAAGCTTGTGCTGTCAAGCATTACCTATACTCACTCAGTATTTGATAATCATGAGTCAACGATTCTGGTATCTTGCATGGATTTCCAATCTATAGAACACTTGTACTGCTGAAGTTCATCTCAGACATTATTTACAACATAGGGAATTGCATCCTCCCCATCAAATTTCTCACAGGCTGTTCTTTCCTTTAGTATTGTGAGTCAGAAATCTTAGCTCTAATGAGCCCAAGCACCTAGGTTCTCATGAAATAGCATAGGAGAGGCAAATACTGCTTTCCATAGACAGCAGGCTGAATGTCATCCAGTCACTCATGACAGGAAGCATGCTTTATTTAGACCAACCCACTTCATAATGGCAAAAGTACAGGACTGCTCTCACTGATCACGTCTGAACACATATCAGGCAATGCAGACAGAACACTTGCTGAATGAACACACAGGCAATAATCTTGAAATGAAATTAAGGTAAGATTGTTTTCTGCTAATAAATATTACTTGATAGCTCTCCAGGATCTTGGAAACTCACTGCTGCTTCTTGAGGGTGTGAAATATGTTCCTTGTGTGTTCATTGACTTCATAACATCCTGCTCTGCCCATTTGTTGTTGTTGTTTTAAAATCCTTATTATATTCAGTGAGAAATGATGAGAATCATGGAGCTAAAGTGAGAATCTCTGACACCCCCTTTGTAATTCTGAGAAGCAGGCCGACTTCTGCTGGATCTGATAGGCTGATAGCAGAATTTGCAAATTCAGAATAAAATTTGAGGTGTCATTGACTTCATCTATGAGATAATAGCATAGGGCAACTAATTAAAACTAAACTATAAGCCAAGGACCTGAGGTGTGGATGGCTATGCACATGTGACTGATGTATGCTCATTTTGAATACTACCTATAAAATGGCTTCATTGATAAAAGGATCTTTTGAAAGAACAGGACAAAGCAGGTTGACAATCACAAAAATCACCTGCACTTTGCCATTGCTGAAAGATTTTGTGAATCTTTTTTTTTTAACAGAACAAATGTTTATTCTGATGAGCCAATTTCTATCCAGATAAATTTTCTAATAAATCCAAATCATATAAACATAGCAAAAATAGAAAAATCAAGACACCAAGTGTAAAATAATCAGTAAATGCTAAGTATATGCCAGGAGTTTAAACAATAAAAATACATCAGTGGACAGATAGACAAATGTCTTGCTACACTCATGGGCTTGAATTCTCTGAAATGCTTTCAATGAGTATCATTTCAGGCATTTCATACAATGTATACATTAGATATGTAAGTATAACTTTCAATGAAAATGTTTAAATTGAAATTTTAATTAAATTATTTAAAGATACTTAATTAAAATTGAAGTTTTTAATTTGAATATCTTGGTTTGAATTTTTTGTTTTTGTTTTTTAATTTCTTTTTTTTAAAATACTTTATTTTTTTTTCTTCAAGTTACATCTCAGTAACAAACCCCTCCCTATTCCCCCTTCCTATCCCGCCCTTCCACCCTCTTCCCCCCAGAAGTTTCCCCTTTCAGTCCAACAGATGGTTCCTTCTCTTATAACAGTAAGTATTATACAAAACAATAGATATAAATATGCCACATTTATGAGAGTTAAATGGCCCAGTATACCTTCCCAATGTCCAGTTTATACATATTTGGCCCCTGACTTTAACATTCTACTATCTAACCAACTCCATGAGTTTAAAGGTCTATATGTGACTCAACATTCATACTATCTTGCAACACACTTTTAAGAGTATCTTCTTAGATCTATAACAACCTCTTGATTCCTAAACAATTCAAAATTTAACTATGAGACTCTAGCTGTCTATTCTTCAACCACCTCAGAGACCTGAGAGGGATAAATATATTTGCTTATATAGGAAGTGCAGGGCCTGCAACTTCCAAAACTAAGAAAGAACATACCAATGACTGCCTGCACAGTTCCCATTTTCTCTCCATACATTCCAGCATCAGTCTTCAGCCTTTGGGTCCTATTTCTCTGACAGACATTTATTGTAGAGCCAGGATTATGAAGGACTTACCTACCCTGTCTTGGCAGAGTTAGGCTGTCGACTTCCCTGCTACCAAGTTTTGTCCTTTTTGGACAGCAGTCTGTCTGCAGTTGGTGCAAGGGGTTTTTTTCATGCCAAGAGAAAGGCTTGCCACTAATTCAACCATCTTACAGTGGAGGTTCTTCGATGCTTATCTTCTACTTGGAGTAGAATAGGGGGTGCTGTCAGGCACTGATATGTCTCGATATCAAAAAAAAAATCTTGATTTAAGATAACATCTTTGAATGCCATATTCTGCAGATCTCTTGGGGTTTTTGAAGATGCCCTATCCATCTCTTGTATTTAGATAAGCAAATGTTGCTTGTCTCTTAGCAACTTGATTACTGGGTAGTTTAGAGAATATCTGTGATAGACTGTCATAGTAGCTAACAAAGTGACATGTTTGCATGACTAGGAGTTTGTTTTAACTATCCTAGACCGTTTTAGACGGTTGGTATCAAGAGGTCAGAGCTTGGTATATTGGTATATTGATTTTGTGAATCTTAACAAGACACATGACCAGGAAGGCAGTTAGGTTAACTGCAGACCTCTCCCTACTCTCTTCCAAACTGGATTTTCCAGTCTCATCCCCAGCTTTGTAGTAGACCACCTGGTGATCCCCCCTCCTCTTTTCTAGCCCCATCTCCACTAGATCCTACAGCTCTTCTCCTACATGCCCACTTTTACTGCTATCTCAGTCTCCACCTCTAGGGAGGCACTTCTTAGGAACACCCCATCCAAGTCAGCCAGAGAGGGAAGTAGGCCAGCAAAGCTGGGAGGCATGCTTCGTATTTTCACTTCCCCTTTCTACTTCAAATCCAATCCCCCACTCTCATTCACAGTGCTGTAAAAGACTGCATGTTGCCAGCCATGGTGGCACATGCCTTTAATCCCAGCACTCAGGAGGTAGAGGCAGGTGGATCTCTGACTTCAAGGACAGCCTGGTCTACAAAGTGAGTCCAGGATAGCCAAAGATACACAGAGAAACCCTATCTCAAAAAACAAAAACAAAGCAAACAAACAAAAGAACCAAAACAAACAAACAAACAAAAAAAGACTGCATATTGTAGCAGCTCTCATTCTCAGTCTACTTAGCAGATCTGGATGGAACACCCTGCTTTCCTCCCTCCTATAGATCACCTCATGGACCATTCTAGCCCATCAGCATTCCTAAGTGTCAGCTCCTAATACCTAGGAACACATTTTATCTGGAACCTCTACACTTGCCACACCTGGAAGGATCTGAGAAGTATTTCTTATCAGATAATACACAACTACTACAATCTCTTAAGAACAAGAGAAGGCAAAAGAAACCAAGGAACAAAATAGCAAACAAAGACAAGACCAAATATCAGTAGCTAGAAATATAATTACTCCAAACCCAGATGCCTAGAAGCCAGAGTTAAAAACACAAGCAATAACAGCCAGAACAGCGTGTTCCCACTAGAGCCCAGCAATCCTACAAGAGCAGCCTCTGAGTATTGCAACATAACTGATACACACACACACACACACACACACACACCCCAAGACTTTAAAATACCCTTTATAAATATTATAGAGATGCTTAAAGAGGATATAAATAAATCCCTTAAATAAATCTATGAAAACATAAGCAAACAATAGAAAAAAGAACAAAACAATTCAAGACATGAAAGTGGAAATAATATCAAAAAGAAACACCCAAATTGAAGAAAATCTGGAAATGAAAAATTTAGGAACTCTAACAGGAACCTCAGAGAGAAGTCTCACCAAAAGAATAAAAGAGCTGAATGATCTTAGCGATTTTGAGTTGTGGTTGTAGACTTCTGAGGAAACTGCTATTGAGGAAGTCTGCAAGGCTGGATCATCTGGGCCACTCGTTCAGCTCCACAGACTACTCCAGCCAGATCTTCAGTAAAGCTCTGAAGATCAGCTTCTGTCTATGAACTTCTTAGGACATCTAAATAGCTGAGCACAAAAGGACTGAACATCAAATGATTCTATTAACATTTTTAACCATTTTTCCATTCTTATTTGGGCCCCAAACAGGTTTACTACGTCCCAAATCAGCAGGAAGTCATTTTAAGAGAAAAAGTCCCATCCCCAGAAGGTGGGGAGGGTGTTCCCCCCCACTTTGATTATTTGATAGATATTAGAAAATTTTGTTATTTAGGGGAAAAGACTACAAGCTGTTAAATGGTCTTGTTAAATGGGTTTTGGAGGTTAGACCCAGGGACTTTTCTCTTTTTCTTTTCTGTATCCTTCTTTATCTCCTATGTAGGAGTGAACAGACTTGAGAAAAATGGGACATAGACATAGTATAGGAAAGATCAAGAAAAAAGGACAGATTATTGAATATGGCCTTATACCTTTGTATACTGATACAAAATTAATATTATATTTGGCTAAATTGGTATTGATCATTGTATATTAATGCAAAATTAAGATTGTATAGGGCTACATCGGTATTGATCTTTGTATATTGATACAAAATTAAGATTATATTTGGCCACAATGGTATTGACCCTTGTATATTGATGTAAAATTAAGATTGTATTGGGCTACATCGGTATTGATCTTTCTATATTGATACAAAATTAAGATTATATTTGGCCACATTGGTATTGATCTTTGTATATTGATACAAAATTAAGGGAAACGCTTCTTAAAGGTATTGTTCCTAGTAATGCTTAAAAATGAAATGTCAAGTTTTGGCCTCTTGCTACCAACCGACATAAACTGTTTAGGATAATTAAGAAATGGAAACTCCTAGTCATGAAAATGTGTCATTTTGTTAGTTACTATGACAGTCTATCACAGTTATTTTCTAAGCTACTCAGAAATCAAGTTGCTAAGAGACAAGCAATATTTTCTTATCTAAATATAAGAGATAGATAGGGCATCTTCAAAAACCTCAAGAGATCTGCAGAATATGGCATTCAAAGATGTTTTCTTAACTTAAGATTTTTTGATATCGAGACATGTCAGCTCCTGACAGCAACCCCTATTCTACTCCAAGTAGAAGATGTTCTTCTCTTTTTATATGTTGAATAATTGGAGGACCAATGTCATTAGGTCTTCTTTGAAAGTCTGGTACCATCTGGCTCTGGATTTTCTTTTGGTTGGGAGGTTTTTAATGACTACTATTTCTTTGATGGTCAGGAACCAGAGGCAGGACAGCTCAGAGACTCAGGAAAGAACCAAACATGAATGGCAAAAAAGTTAATGAGATGAGTCCTAATAATATTCTGCTGTATTCATAGATCTATGCTTATCCCAAGTGTCACCAGAGAGCATTATCCAGCAGCTGGTGAATGGGATGCAAACACCTACAACCAAACATTACATGAGTCAGGGGAATCCCACAGAAGATGGAGAGGAAGGATTATAGGAGCCAGAATGGTAGGCGAACACTGTGAAAATATGTCCCACAGGACCAACTAAGCAGTTCTCATAGGGGTTCACAGAGAATGAATCTACAAACATAGACCCTATATGGGTCTGAACTAGGTCATCTGCATATACTTCTGGTTGTGTAGCTTTGTGTTGTTATGGGACTCCCAACAATGTGTGTGGTGGGGTGTCTCTGACTCTTTTAACTATGCTTACGAATCTCACTGCGTCACCTCACCCAGCCTTTATATGAGGGTTTCAACCTAGACTTATGTATATTCTTAGTCTATGTTTGGTAGATATCCCTGGAAGGCCTTTCTTTCTTTCTTTCTTTCTTTCTTTTTTTCTTTCTTTCTTTCTTTCTCTCTCTCTCTCTCTCTCTCTCTCTCTCTCTCTCTCCCTCCCTCCCTCCCCCTTCCTTCCTTCCTTCCTTCTTCCTTCCTTCCTTTCTTAAAGAAACTGAGGAGGAATGGATCTGGGAAAGGGGGATTGGGAAAGGAACTGGGAGAAGAGGAGAGAGGGAAAACTGTAGTCAAGACATAATGAATGAGAGAAGAATAAAAGAAAAAATAGTTTTAGAAATTACACCTGACTCCTCAGTGGAGACTGTAAAAACCAGAAGGACCTGCACAGGTCTTTTACAGTCTTTAAGAGAAGACAGATGCCATCACAGACCATATAATCAGCAAAATTTTATTCATACTAG
The DNA here is from genome assembly GCA_907164525.1 of Lophiomys imhausi. Lineage (NCBI taxonomy): Eukaryota > Metazoa > Chordata > Mammalia > Rodentia > Muridae > Lophiomys > Lophiomys imhausi. The sequence continues at coordinate 2,581,948 of CAJQZJ010033828.1, read as the reverse complement.
ATGGAGAAATGAAGGAAATAAAAAGTGGATATAACAACAGATTTCAAGGAAATTCAGAATATTGTAAGGACATACTTTAAAAACCTGTGTGTGACCAAATTAGAAAATTTTAAAGAAATGGAAATTTTTCTAAATGTGTAACACTTACCTATTTTCAATCAAGATAAGATAAACAATTCAGTCTTACCTATAATACTAAGTAAAAATTAAAATTCTTTATCAAATAAAACCAAGGTCAAATGGTTATAGCTCTACAGAATTCTATTGGACTTTCAAAAACGAGTTAGTATCAATACTCCTCAAATTACTCAACCAAATAAAAACAGAAGGAACATTACCCAATTTGTTTTTTGAGGCCACAGTTATCCTGACACACAAACCACCTAAAGACCCAACAAAGAAAAAGAAGTACAGCTCAATTTTTTCTTATAGACATAGATGTAAATAGCCTCAATTAAACATTTCAAGCTGAGTCCAAGAACACATAAAGAATATCAAGAAAATCATCTAGCATGACCAAAGATGCATTCCAGAGATACAGAAATAGTGCAACATTAATAAATGGCTGAATGTAATCCATCACAAAAAGATACTGAAAGACAAATACAGCAGGATCATCCCTTTAGATGCAGAAAGTGCCTTTTTGGAAACACACACCCTTAATGACAAAGTCCTGGAGAGAATAGGAGAATAAAAAGGACATATCTCAATATAATAAAGGCATATTTTAGCAACCCTACAGCCACCATCAATTTAAATGGCTAGAAACTCATAGCAATTCAACTAAAATCAGGAATGAGACAAGGTTGTCCACTCTATATAATTATTCTATACAGTACTTGAAGTCTTAACTAGAGCAGTAAGAAAACTGAAGGAGATCAGGGGAAACACATCAGAAAGAAAAGTCAAAATATTTTTATTTGTGAATAGGATGGCACACATAAGCAATGCTAAAAATCCCATAAGGACATAACTGTAGCTGATAAGCCCTTTCATCAAAGTAGCTGAATCCAAAATTAACTCACAAAACTAAGTAGCATTACTTACCTATATACAATAGACAAATTGAATGAGAAATAAATCAAGGAAACAACACCTTTCACAATAGACTTAAATAATATAAAATATCTTGGATAACTCTCATCAGGTAAGTGAATGACTTGTGAGTCAAAAACTTTAAGACACTGAAGAAAGAAATTGAGGAAGATATCAGATAATGGAAAGATTTTCCATGTTCATCGGTGTGTGGGACTGATAAACTAAAGGTGATCATCCTACAAAAAGCAATCTGCAATCTACATATTCAATACAATCCCCACCAAAATTCCAACAAAATCCTTCACTGATCTTGAAAGAACAATGTTTGGCTTCGTATGAGAACACAGAAACTCATGATAGCTAAAACAATCCCCAAAAAATCAAAGAACTCCTGAAGGTATGAACATCCATGACTTCAAATTTTGCTTCAAAGTTATCCTAAGAAAAACAGCATGGTGTTGGCACAAAACCAGACATTTCAATTAATGGAATCAAACCAAAGACCTGAACATAAATCCACATACCAGGAACACCTTATTTTTGATAAATAAGCCCAAAATATACACTGGAAAAAGACAATATCTTCAACAAATGGTGCTTGTCAAACTGTGTATTTGCATGTAGAAGAATCCACTTATCGCTCTGCCAAAAACTTGACTTCCAGTGGATCAAAGACCAAAACCACAAACCATATAAACCGAACCTGACAGAGAGAATCGGGGATAGCCTTGAACTCATTGGCACAGGAGAAAGCTTTCTGAACAGAACAGCCCTAGTGCAGGCACTAACACCAACAATTAATAAATGAGACCTCATGAGATTTCCAAACTTCTGCAAGACAAAGAACACTGTCATTCCAACAACGTGGCAGCCAACAGAACAGGAAAAGAATTTTATCAACTAAATATTCCATAGATTTAATATCCAAAGTAGTTAAAGAATTCAAAAATCTTGATAGCAAGGAAACAAACCAAGTAAACATTGGGTACAGATTTACACAGAGGCTTCTCAGCAGAGGAAACTCAAATGGCTGAAACACTTAAGGAAATGTTCAACAACCTTAGTCATCAGAAAAATGCAAATAAAAATTACTTTGAAATTTCATCTTACCCCTGTCATATGTAATATGTAGTGGCTACAATCAATAAGACAAGTGACAGTTCATGCTGGTAAGCATGTGGTGCAAGAGAAGACTCATCCATTTCTAGTGGGAGTGCAAACCTGTCCAACCAACTATGGAAATCAATGTGGCCATTCCTCAGGAAGCAGAGAGTCTATCTAACTCAAGATGCAGCTATACCATTCTTTGACATATACTCTAAGGATACTTCATCTTACCACAGAGACAATGCTTAATCATGTTTATTTCCGCTCCATTAATAACCAGAAACTCTTCACAACCTCGATGTCTCCCAACAGTTGAATGGATAAATAAATGTGTTACATATATACAATAGAATATTATTGAGCTGCTAAAAATGAAATCGTGAAATAAATTTTCAGTAAGATGGAAAGAAATAGAAAAAATATTATAGAGTTAGGTAACCCAGACTCAGAAAGCCTAGTATATTCTGTATTTGCTTAGAAGTGGATATTAGGTGTCAAGTCAATGATAACCAAGCAAAAATTCATTAAATCATGGAGGTTAGGTATAGAGAGTATGGTATGTTTCGAGGGGGGCAGATCTCTCTAGGAAAGGGTAATTGAATAGATATTTATATATGGGTGTTGATGCTGGGAAGGGAGGATTAAGTGTGTGGGAGGAGAGGGGAGAATAAGAAAGGAAAACACATAGAGACAACTAAATGATGGATACATGTGGGTTACTTCGGAAACTGATTTCAGTAGAAGCTTCCTATAATATGTACATGTATTAATGTGATCTGAATGAAAACACCAAGAAATAGGGAATACCAAGTCCCAACTGAGCATGTCAGGGCTTCATCATCCTTTCCTCCAATGGGACATTGATGACAGTCATAACTTTCTTCCTAATAGTTACTATTACTGCTAACAAAATCAATGAAATGAAAATTTTTATTAAAGGTGTCTTAAATTTTTAATCATTCAAAAATATTATATAAAGGTTAGGCTGTTTTTTGTACTACAAAAGGAAGTAGACTAGATAAAAACTAGACTACTACATAGAGACAAGAAATACATTGTAATTTAAAGTTTTTCTTACAATATTTTGACTATATTTCCCCTTCCACCTGCAACCCCTCCCACATCCTCTCTAAAAAATATAGTTTTAAAACCATGCATTAGAAATGCAAACTAACAGTCATGCAAGCGTGTCATTTTGTTAGTTACTATCACAGTCTATCACAGTTATTTTCTAAGCTACTCAGAAATCAAGTTGCGAAGAGACAAGCAACATTTGCTTATCTAAATATAAGAGATAGATAGGGCATCTTCAAAAACCTCAAGAGATCTGCAGAATATGGCATTCAAAGATGTTTTCGCAACTTTAGATTTTTTGATATCGAGACATGTCAGCTCCTGACAGCACCCCCTAACCTACTCCAAGTAGAAGATGAGCATCAAAGAATCTCCAGTGGGAGATGGTTGAATTAGTGGCAAGCCTATCTCTTGGCAAGAAAAACCCCTTGCTTCAACTGCAGACAGACTGCTGCCCAAAAAGGACAAAACTTGGAAGCAGATAAGTCGACAGCCTAGCTCTGCCAAGACAGGGTATGCAAGTCCTTCATAATTCCTGCTCTACAATCAATGTCTGTCAGAGAAATGGGGCCAAATGGCTGAAGATTGATGTTGTAATGTATGGAGAGAAAATGGGAACTGTCCAGGTAGCCACTGGTATGTCATTTCTTAGTTTTGGAAGCTGCGGACCCTGCACTTCCTATATAATCATATATATTTATTCCTCTCAGGTATCTGAGGTGGTTGAAGAATAGATAGCTAGAGTCTCATAGGGAAATTTTGAGTTGTTTAGGAATCAAGAATACCTTCTGGATCTAATAAGATATTTTTAAAATTGTGAGGCAAGTTAGTATGAAAGCTGAGTTAGATATAGAACTTTAAACTCATGGAGATGGTTAGATAGTAGAATGTTAAAGTCAGGTGCCAAATACACATGGACTGGACATTGGGAATGTATGCCAAGCCATATAAATCTCATAATTGTGGCCTATTTATTGCTGTTGTTTTGTATTGTATTTATTGTTATAAGAGAAAGAACCATTTGTTGGACTGAAAGGGGGAGCTGTTGGAGGGAAAATTTTACCTTAAACTAAAAAAAAAAAAAAAAAAAAAAAAAAAGGGGTAGAAAATGGGGGGTTGAGGGGGAAGAGAGTGGAAGGGTGGAACAGGAGGGGGGAGTAGGGAGGGGATTGTGATTGAGATGTAACTTGAAGAAATAAAAAATAAATTATAAAAAATAAAAAACCCATGCATTCTGAATAAAATTGAACTTATTTAAAATACTAGATATCTTAATTATATACTTTATAGGTATATAGGTATGTCATGTTGATTTTTATACTGTATCTGTAGCTGCTGATCCTAACCTCTACAATTCTCAGTGGAATTTTTTATTTCTGACTGTTCAACAACAGGGAGCCAAGAAACCCATAGATACCCATATTTGTTTTCATAAAGATATGGCAAACTCAGCATCTAATATTTGTCATCTTTTGTTACAAATGAACAACTCTACTCATTTTCTGGAAATCTCATGAAATTCATTCTAGGCAGAAATTGATTTCAATATTTTATCAGATGGCAGAATAATGAATTTATTGACCTCTTGAAAATACTTGTGACCATTTGCCACTTTCAACCTTTCATTACAGTTCCTTATCCTCCTTATAATTCAGCACAACTAGGAAACCACTGATCAAGGATTAACAAGGAATTCCATGCAGAAAGCATTTTTATTTATCTTAAAGAATTTATCAGTGTGCTCCATTAGATAAAGTAGAATACCTATTGAATTATGTATCCTCTTGAGTTGTTTCATCTCTCCAGGGATCCATGCTCAGTACATGTTTAAGTATGGGAGTAAATATTTAGCAAACATTATGTGTTCAGAAAGTATAATAAGGTCTGAAGACTCAGATAAAATTTAACATTTTAATGTCTGGACAGTAATTCAAGGAAAAAAAAACTACTAGATGTAATTTGCTTTATAAAATGATAGAGATAGAAGTTATTCCCCCATTTTTAATAACCCACTGAATCCAGTTGAGATTGTCCAAATGCATATAGGTGTGAAGCATCCTACTGGCAACCATACTCCATAAGAAAAATGACATAAAAGTGGGAAAGGGACATGTTATGGGGTGATGTGGAGAGAGAGGACTTGAGGAAGTTATGAATAAGATGCAAGTTTTGAATTATATTTATTAAAATCTAAAAAAGTAAACTCAAGAGATTCTTTGTTTTTCTTGCTGCTTTTGTTTGTTTGTTTTTTTTGTTTTTGCTTTGTTTTATTTTGTTTTTGAGACAGGATTTCCTTCTGTATCCCTAGCTGTCCTAGACTCACTTTTGTAGACCAGGTTGGCCTCAAATTCACATAGATCCACTTGCCTCTGTTTCCCAGTGCTAGGATTAAAGGCATATGTCATCACACATGGCTCCAAAAATGCTTACAACAACAACAAAAAGAAAACCCCATAAAATTATGTCAGGATGTCATGAGTCTCGTCAGCATGGAAAGGACTCAAATATCAGAATTTAACAAAAGTGAATTTTTCCTGTCAGAATTCACAGAGGATTGGTTCAGTAACACTGATTTAATGTAAAGTCCACATTTACTCACTTGAAACTGAACTTTTAAAAATTATTCAACAATTATTTTCATAACTATTAAACTCTTAATTAACTACTAACCTATGAATGACTACTACACCTATTACCTAACCACTAAACCTATTGATCTCTGGGGCAGGTCCTCAGTCGTCAGGAACACAATCTGTGGGGGAGACCTTTTAATGCACATAGCAGTCTTTCTTCTGGAATATCTCAGTTGTAGATCCATCAGGGTAAATTGGCTATGGCGACTTCACCTTAAATAAGACTTGAGACTTTCTTCTCTCTGGGAAACCTCAGCTGTCTGTAAGCCAACTTATTTCTTTTGTATCAGCAACTCTGCCGCTCTGCCTCAATCTTTAAAGCTGGCCATACTTTCATTCAGGCCACTGTTTGGACAGATCAAACCCCTCTAGTCAAAAGCTGAGCCACAGGGTTTAGTCCTTGGCCTTTTGCTATCTTGCTGAGGCTTTCTCTGCTCACCAGCTTCTTTCTGCCTCAGGGAGATCTGGCAATCAGTCCACCAGCACTTTCTCCATCCAAGGATACAAACTACTTGTTGTCCTTTCTAGTGTGAGGACTTGCTAGCATCAGAGCTCTCTATCATGGGGCTCTCTAGCATAGAAGCTCTCTAGCATCAGAGCTCTCTAGTATGGGGCCCCCAGGCTCAATCCACTTGTTCTTAAATAGGATCTCTCCTTGTTCCACCTGCTTCAGCTTTATCTGGGCTCTCCCCACTTAGGAGCTGAAAACAATGCCAGGCCATAAACCTTGTTTTTTGTCCATAGAGTCTCTCCTTGTTTCACCTGACTTCCTCCTTGTTTTTAGTCCATAAGCTGATAAGCTAATTGCCCACAGCCAAGTTGATCTTCATGCCCCGAATTAAGAAACTGTATCAGAAACCCCTAGATATTTACTAAATCTGATTTATATTAATCTATCTTCCCTTACACTTACTCATTTGTATAGTATTTTCATGTGATCTATAGGCATAGCTCTATATTCTTTAAACAATTTCTTAAGTATTTTTAATTTATACTACATTGGAAATGCTAGGTAATTACTAGCTATATTTTACTTTTTAGAAGATTGTGACAAAAACAAATGTCCGTACATGTTCAATAAAGACTAATATTTACATGCTTGGTTGAATCTGTAAATATGGATCCAATGGATACACATGCACAGCCATGATATTCACACTTGACAGTTGTACTCCTATGGATATGGAGCCTCAAAATAGTAGAGGAGAAACAATGAGTCCCTCATACCAAGTTAGCATTACTTACATGACACAAAACGGGGGAGGACGGAAATATAATTTGTAATGTCCTCGCAAGGTTACAAGAATTGAACTAACCTGGGGTGGAGAGGGAGTGAAGAAAGGACAAATACATAGAAACAAAGAGGAGAGCTGGGATTGGGTCATGTGGACTCTTGGATGGTGAGGACATAGTTAGTACCCTGGAAGTTCAGTATGTTTATTATACAAGGTTGAAACATGGATGCAGGGTTATTGTGTAATATTGAAAAAGAGGTAGGGTTTATAGTGTATAGGTGAACTAAGGAAACAGGTTTAGCTAATCCAGGTAGGAATAATCTCTGTTTGGGAGCAGTCTTCATATAATAAAGATCTAGGTGGAGAAAGCTACAGTGGACCTTTTCTGCACACACTGACAACGCTCACACAGACTAGCAGGGAAATATTGCCATGGACCTGAGCTTAGCCTCTGGAAGGTTTTGCCTTTTCTGATGGGTTTACAGCATTGTGGTCCTTGATAGAGTCAAGACCATGTCAATCAATGCACTGTACTCTGGACTTCAATCATTTCTTACAATAATCACGTACCTTCGCCCTGTCAAAAAGCTGAGTCATTAGTATTTCACCTTCCAGATTCTACCAAAATGGGAGGCAGAAATACAACAGCCCTCACATATAGAGCAAACCTGGTCAGGTTGGGGACAAAAAAGCCTAAGCGGCTGTCTGTGACTGCTTCTTAACCTACAGTTTTATTTTATTTTATTTTTTTTTATATAAGTACTTTATTTTTTTTTCAAGTTACATCTCAGTCGCAAACCCTTCCCTATTCCCCCTTCCTGTCCCACCCTTCCACCCTCTTCCCCCCCTCAACAGCTTCTCTTTTCATTCCAACAAATGGTTCTTTCTCTTATAACAGTAAATTCTATACAAAACAGCAGAATTAAATATGCCACATTTATGAGAGTTAAATGGCCCAGTATACCTTCCCAATGTCCAGTTCATACATATTTGGCCCCTGACTTTAATCTTCTACCTTCTAACCATCTCCATGAGTTTAAAGTTCTATAGCTGACTTAGTTTTCATACTAACTTGTATCACTATTATAACCATCTTCTTAGATCTAGAACGCCCTCTTGATTCCTAAACAACTCAAAATTTAGCTATGAGACTCAAGCTGTCTATTCTTCAACCACCTCAGAGAGCTGAGAAGGATAAATATATCTGATTGTATAGGAAGTGCAGGGCCTGCAGCTTCCAATACTAAGAAATGACAAACCAGTGACTACCTGGACAGTTCCCATTTTCTCTCCATACATTCCAGCATCAGTCTTGCAAGCCTATCTCTTGGCATGTAAAAACTCCTTGCTTCAACTGCAGACAGACTGCTGTCCAAAAAGGACAAAACTTGGTAGCAGGGAAGTCTACAGCCTAGCTCTGCCAAGACAGGGTAGGTTAGTCCTTCACAATCCCTGCTCTACAATAAATGTCTGTCAGAGAAAAAGGACCAAAAGGCTGAAGACTGAACCTACAGTTTTAAATGTCATGGTTATCAACTGAGGAGCACTTTCAGACACAGTGGTGTTGGTTCTAATAATGGTGCATTATTTGCAGTACATGCATGATTAGAAGAAGACAGCAAGCTGAGATGAGGCTCTGCTGGGATAGGACTATATCCAAGTCCTTTCTTTATTAGGAGTAGGATAAAAGTACTAGACATATAGAATAGTATGAAGGTATTTTTAGTCAGATATAAGGTATTTAACCTTATTGAAAAATATTTGTGTCTTATGAAAATATTGGTAATATATATATATATAAAGTATTATTAATCTTAAGAATAAGGTACGTATTTAGGCATGATCCCATCTTGACTCAGGATTAAGACTACTTGATTAATGATCCCTTGGATAATCCTTGCAAACTAAAGTAATTACCAGAATTAATTCTATAGATTTTTTTCATTAATTTTTTTAGATTAAGATACAATTAACTAATTTATATCTTCCATTTACTCCCTATGAATCTTCTTTGTTCTCTTTCAATATATACCTTCTTGTTCTCTTTCAAAATAAATTTTTTTTTAAATTTTCACCAAATATATATTTTATAGATCTCTGCATTTGAAAATAAGAATGTGGTGATGTGGGATTATATATTTCCTTTTGTTGGGGTCATATATATTTATTTGGCAAAGTGTCTGCTTATTTGCACATGTACAAAAGTTGGCAACATTGTACATGATTTTTCACAAATCAAAGAAAAACAAGATAATATTGTATGTTGTCCAGGTTCTTTTCAGATGATAAAATTAGAATTACGTAGAATATAAGGAGATTTTATTTGAATTCAGACTTGGATTACAGGAATGGTTAAAACAATATCCTTGTTACTCAATACATGAATGAATCACCAATAATTGTATTGGTTCCTGTAAAAGTCATAGGACTACCACAATGCTAATTCCATTTGGATGAAATAATTCCTTTCAAGAAAAGAATTACCAAAATGAGAGAAGAACAAAAGGAAGGCCCTCAAACTAAGGACAGATTTTTGGATAAGGAGATAAAAGACAATTATGGCAAATCTTACTTAAATGAGATCAGTCTATCAGTACTGGAAACCTCTTAAGCAGGAAACTTATATAATTATAGAAGTATTTTAGTTACACCTGAATAAAAGCAGAATTATGCATGTGTGTGGCAGAGGGTGTGCAGATTCTTATAGAAGGCTTAAGACAGGGACTTGAGATTATCCATAAGAATCCAAGAGGTCTTCATTTAAGAAAGCAGATACAAGGAAGGAAGTCAAGTAGATGCCAGAGGACTGACAGGAGAATGAGCCAAATGGAGACTCACCCAGAAAATAATTGTATCCATTTAAAAAGAACAGAGAAGTCATAAATGACTTTGATGAGAACTTTGAAATCTGATGTTGGAATGTCAGCTTGTAAAGACTGAAGGGTCAGAAGAGGCAATAGAATTTAGTTCTGTGTGAGAAATTCAAAAAGTATACTATTGCTACGAAAGAATGGAAAGAAAGCAAGAGGTAAGGCACCTGCCTATTAGGTATATTTCAGTACAAATGAAGTAGCCTTTGAAGAATGATTAAAATGTTGGAGGGAAGGGACAATCAGACTGAGGCCCTAAGAAATCTGGAAAGGATAGAAAGCAGGAAAGATATGACACCAGAAAAAATTTGTATCTTCAGAGCCTGAAGAAGAAAATGATGTTGTGTGTTTTTTTCACATTTAGATCTGTGAAGTGGGAGTGTTCAGGTCAGGAGAGCAATGAAAAGGACTCTGAAGTCTTGTTAGGTGAGTAGAATCAGTTACACAGTGCTGACTGACAAATCCTTTTCCCAGGTGTCATCACAGTGGGGCTACACCATCAACATGGGACTCTTCAGGCTATGGCCAATTATTCCCTAGCTTTCTTTCCTTTTAGTTTCTTTGTTTTAATTTGTTTTTAAACCAAATGCAGTATTTATAACACATTTCAATGTATTTCCTGTGAATTTAAATATTTAAATATTCTATCTGTTCTGTCCTTAACTATTAATTTAATATTTTTCTTGGCTTTCTGTGTCTGTGTGTTTATCATTTGCAGAATCAACCAAATACAGATCAACATTATTCCAAAATATACTTGTGTTAGACATGTAGACTTTTCTCATCAACTTGCACAAGACACATATGTCTTCGGGATTACAAGTGATCTAGATATGACTTAACATGCACATAAAAATATTAACCAATCTATATAATGGATTTAGGCATCAGAAGAGTATCCCCGGTCCTAAAACATCTCCTACAGATAGTGATTGCCTTAGTTACTTAGTTAATGTTGCTGTTATAAAATCTTCTGAAAAAAACAAAATGAAGGAGACTGAGTTCATCTGGTGTTCTGTTTGAGAATATAGTTTATCATTACTGGGAAGTCACGGCAGAAGAAATGTGAAGCAGCTAGTCATAACACATGCACATTGAAGAAGCAAGGAATGATGAATGTGTGTTACTACATCTCCACTTATGCATTTCTGGTCCAAGGCAGGGCACAGTGACACTCTCAGACAGTAGATGTACCCAAACTCAGTCAGTGATACTGAGATAATCCTCCAAGGCAAGCTTAGGTGAGTCTTGATTTTGTTAAATTGATAATTAGCACTAATGGTCACACAGAAAGGTACCCAAATAAGAACAGAGGTCACCCAACCCAATTACCAGTGCATCTAATCTGCTTCCTGAAATAGATATGTAACTCCAATTTATTTTTCATGAATGGAATATTTTTCTTGTAAGGAGACAACCCATTAAATATGTAATTTTAAGATATGCTAAAGGCTTTTTGAACACCATAGAAGATCTGAACTTCAGATCTCTGAGAGAGGCTTTATTTCCAAAATCTGTCTACAGATTTTTTTTCTGCCACTTCTATCAAAAATAATTAAAATTTGGGGAGAGAATGTATTTTTAAAAATCTAATTTGACTTAGTGGTTATAAAAAATATGATAAAAGAGCAGCTCACCTGAGGTGTATTACTTTATCACACTTCTTGCCTTTAGAAATTCACCAGTAATTACAATGCTTTTAAATTTTATTGAATAGTGATATGAATAGTGACTATACAGACACACTATGAATTGGCCAAACCTGGTCAGAATGAATATATCCACATAATAAATTTATATTAAATATGGCTATTGTGAAAAACCAAAGATCATATATCATATAAGGAAACTGGGCAATTTACTATTTTGAAATTACATAAAATCTACAAAATAACTAATTAGGACAGTGATGTTTTTGACTTGCTTTTTTTTCTTACTTTCCATGTAAGTCATATAAGTCTTCAGTGTTAATTCCTCCATGAAACTAATCACAAATATCCCAAACTTGCCAATATCGGTTTTGATTTGCTGTAAAAGCCAATAATAAAGGCTAGTGAATGGCTCAATGGATAAAAGATTAATAATTCACAAAACAAACAAACAATGAAACAAACAAAAAACCAGAAATGAAGCAAGTAAACAAACAAGAGAAGGAATCCTGAGGTGGAAAGCCACATCTGCTACATGATAATTTCAGCACTCCTGTGGTAATGTGGATGGTGCAGGCACAAGGACAAAGACTGAGGTAACAAGGCTGGACTATACAGCACAACAGAAACAACAGGAAATACACTGACTCAGACAGTGGAGGCAGCACCAACTTCCCAAAGTTGTAGGTGACTTCCACATATGCCTCATGTTGCATTTGGGTGGCACGTGTACATGTGTGCATATCGACAACAATAATGTTTTTAAATTGTTAATAAATAAAAACCTGATGGAACTGTGATTTACATGCAGTATGGGACATGTCTCACAACATTACCCCATTTAGACTGTTTTGAGATACAAATACACTTTATGATTCCTCTTTCTTTGTTAATATCTAGTTAGTAGACAAATAAAAATGTTCAAATAAGATAAAACATGTGTTTTCAGTAATCCATACAGTAGAATATACAATTTAATACATTGCTTTTGGAAATTGCATAAATTCTTAAATTTCATGAAAAGTTGTGAGAATCCATGGCACGCAGAGACACATGGTATGACCTAGCTGTCCTAAAACAAGTTAAATTGAAGAAACCAGTGAAATGTCAATGTTGAGATTATCAAATAAAATTAATACAAGTTTCTGAAAATGGCAAAATTAATGAATCCATGTTTCCATACATGAAATAAAGTGAGGAATTCAGTCAAAAAATATGCAAAAAAGGAAAAAGAAAAAATATCAACTTCCCATACTTTGCCCTTAAACTATACACTTGCCAATTTTATTGAATTATTTAAATATATGCCATTTGTGGCTATACATAAATAAGATAAGAAACAACAAAAAATAGTATCATTTCTTTTTTTATGAAAGGAAACAAAGGATGTTCTTTCATCTTTTATAGTCAGAACAGTTAGTTGTGGGATTCAAATGAAACCCCAGAACTTGGGAGGTGGACGCAGGGGTCCCTATATATCAAGATCACCCTCAGCAACACAGTGAGATACAGTACAGCCTGGAATACAGGAAAACATGTATGAAAAAGATCAGGCAAATGCCTATGTGCATGTATGATGTAATAAATAAGTAAATGAATAAATAAATAAAACATATATAGTTTTTCTAACTAAACAGGTTTTTTTTAAATCAGAATGGTGATTTTGCACTAAGTTTCAGCAAACTTAATGTGGAAACCATAATAAGGAGTTCAATCAGCTTACAGAGCTGGAAGTGAAGAAGTACAGCAAGGCTTCATGTGTGGTAGGTCTACTGCTTTACTTCCTTTCTTGGCTAATTCTAGGCTTGGCTTTCCTCCATGGAAAGATTTGGTTTTTTAAGTGTCAATCAAAATGTCTAGAGGTATGATGCTTGAAAGCATAATCTCAAATGTTAAAATTCCTCCAAATCAAAATGTGTAAAAACAAAAAACCCTGAGTATCTCAATACCCTAGAATTAAATTCTCAAAATTTGAAATCTTGACATTTAAAATGACATAAACCATAATTATCATTAGTAAAACAAAACAAAACAAAAAACTATATAAGAATGGAAAATTCTGGAGAAAGGAGGGATACATATATTTTGATGATCTTGCATGATAGTTGCATCATGGTTAGGGAACAGTTATCTGTTAACCTGCATATTGCTATATGGTTGTTTCCCAAGAATAGCATATCATGTGAATGAATGAACTGTAGAAGACAGGCCCTAGGTGTCAGTGGGTATCTTAAAATCAACCAGGGTGTTGAAAGGAATGCTTATGATTAACTGTCTCTTTCTGAAACTAAGATAGTTTTCTTGTGGTTCCTTGAACATCAGAATATCTGGGAGGGTAGCATCAGACTCTAGAGCTTAGAACAGTGATACCGATCCCAGCACATGCTGGCGAGGGTGTGGATAAAGGGGAACTCTCCTCCATTGCTGGTGGCATTGCAGACTTGTGCAACCACTATGGAGGTCAGTGTGGAGATATCTTAGAAAACTTGGAATAGCTCTGCCCCAGCCATACGACTTCTGTTTATACATCCAAATGACTCTGCATCGAATCACGAGGAAGTTTCCTCATCTATGTTTATAGCAGCCTTATTTGTAATAGCTAGAAACTGGAAACACTCCTGATGTCCCTCAGCTGAAGAATGGATTAAATACCATGGTACATCTACACAATGGAATACTACTCAGCTATCAGAAACAACGAAATCATGCAATTTGCAGCCAAATGGATGGAACTAGAGAAGCTCATTCTGAGTGAGCTAACCCAGACCCAGAAGGATGCACATGGCATCTATTCACTTATAATCGGATTTTAGTCATATAGTACAGGATAACTATACTACAACAAATGTACCAAAGGAAACAGGAACATAGACTTTTTTCCTGTCAGTGAGATACTTTGCCCTAGTGGTGCTGCCTTATATGCCCCCAGTGTATGAGGAGGCTCTTGGCCCTCATATGACTACTGAACTGGGACGGTTGACTGTTATGTAGGGACACTCCATTCCAGATGAGTGGTATGGAAGGGATGGGGGTAGAGGGTGGGAGGGCAGGACTGGGAAGGGTGGAAAGAGGACACAGTGATGGAGATGTAGCCTGAAGTAATAAATAAAAATAATAGTAAAAAAGAATTAAATGGTCTCTGTATTAGTTACTTCCTAATATTTTGATAAAATGTCTGACAGAAACAATTTAAAATAGGGCTTGCTTTTGCTCCAGTTGGTGGACTACACCATCATGGTGAGGAGAAAGCATGGTGGCAGGGATCATGAGGCAGTTGGTCACATTGTATCTGTAGTAGGGAGGCATACTTAAAGGTTGATACTCAGTTTGCTTTCTTCTTTATGTTCAATACAGGACCCAGGCCACAGAATTGCATCTCCCACAGTTGTGGTTGTACATCCCAGTTCACTCTGACCTAATCTAGAAACTTCCTCATAGCCACACCCAGACAGTTGTCACTGAGATGATTGTAATTCCTGTAAAACTGACAATCAACCATCTCAAATGAGTACAGGTCTACAGATGTGAATCTGGACATGCACAATTACCATCTATAGTGATATGCATTCTTGAAATGTTTTGAAACTTACTTTTTATGAATAGAGTACTTCTGTTCATAGCTGTAATAATTGCTATTATCTGATAGCCTAAGTTTGCAAACTAAGATTGTTATTTATAGTTGTGTGTATTAATTGGCAACTGTGCTGTTTTGCTTTTCGAATTTTGTGAGATAAATCTCCTTGATTCATAAATTATTTTTAAATTCTTTTCCAGAATTACATTTTGGGAATTTGGATCTTTGAATATATTGATCTTTCAATATTTGGCACTTGAGAAATAGAAATCAGGATTATGCCATTCAAAATCATATCCCCAACACATTTCAAATCTGACTTTCTATATGGCCACAAATTCAGGACCACTGTCCAGCAACTAGGAAACACACCCATTGGGGAAGAGACAAACTGAAGTGATTTTCCATTGTTCATCTCCAGGGCAGGGAAGAACGGCCTTAAGACACACTACCAATTATTTATTCAAAACTTATTGGCTAGAATTTATCTACAGGATCTCTTTGAAAGCATCCACTGACAAGATTATAGGATTTCTAAACTGTCAGACTAATCTTGACCCACTTCTGAAATTTCATATGGCTTAGGATTTCCCATGGTACCTGGGAAGTGTGAAGAAAAAAAAATAGACATGTGATCAGCAAAGACCTGCCAGGAAAGAAAACAGTGGGCTAGACAGTGGTAAGTAAACAAATCATGGGTTTGTACAGAGTGTCTAACTTGGACATTTTTCTTCATCCAGTAAATATTATAAAGCATTTGATATTTTTCTTATACTTTAACAAACCAAAGAACACCTATGTAGCAAACTAATAAATGTGGTTAAGTATGTGTCTGGAAGTTCAGGAGATTCCAGAATGTCAGGAAATCATCCAATTCAAGTATGGGACAGGATGTTCTCTGGATATTGAAGCATACAGGCTTAGATATAATTGGTAAGAAAAGAACTCTGTGACCATGATTATAATCAAGACATTTTTGAAATTCAACAGGCTTTAAGGGGGCCTTAATGGCTAAATAAATAACTAAACTATAAATAAATAAAATATAATCAAAGTATAACTAACTACAAGTCAAGCAGTCTCAAGGGCCAATGTCTATGAAACAACAAGATAATCAGTTTTAAACAGTATGTTTATAAAATTAGCAGTATATCAAATAATTTAAATAGCCTAATAGTTACAACAAACCAACATTGATCTTCATGCATTTAATAAAACACCCCACCACACACACATAAAACAAAATAGAAAAAAAAAAAAAAAACCAAAACACTCCTTTACCCAACCAGGCAGGTGGCCATTACATTTCCCTATTCGTCACCCAAGCCCATATCCTGCTAGGTCAGAATTTCTCAACCTGTGGGTTGTGAACACTTTGGGGGTAAATGAACCTTGCATAGGGGTCACCGATGACAATCTGAAATAACAGATATTTGCATTATGATTCAAAACAATAGCAAAATATCAGTTACGATGTAACAATGAAAATAATTTTATGACTAGGCATCGCCACAACGTGAGAAACTGTTTTACAGTGTTGTGGAATTAGGGAGGTTGAGAACAACTCCACTTGTACCCATGGCCTTTGAGCATCACCTTGGCTTTCCTTTATAAACTATTAATTTCATGCAATTATTGTTTGGTTCTTTTCAAACACATTTGAACTAGCTAAGATTTCCCTTTTATTTCTGCTACTACAACAATATAGGATATACACCACAAAATATCTTCTATTCCCAGAGATTCTCCATTCATATGCATCTCTTATTCATCATTTACAACATACATAAAAATACCAATTTCTTTGTAAACTTTCTTAATCCTAAAGCAGATTCTGAATTCTTATAGCTGTTATGCACAGTTGATATATAAAGGCCTTGTCTACTAAATATATTTGTTCTGATACCTTTATGACTTTTTTATGTTATTTTATTTGTTTTCTTCTGCAAAAATAAATCCATATGAAATTAGGTAATGCTAGCTGAGGTATTTATTTCTGCATTCTCTGGTTTCCTCACATCAGTTAATGTCCAACTCACCCATTCTTTGTTCACACTATAAATACCAAATTGAGAGGGATGAGTTCCTGACAGCTTCTCCTTAATATTAAAGTTCGCTTTTTATAGAAGAAGGAGGTCAAGCATCCTAGAACATGGCCTCTGGTCTTTTGTGAGGACAGTTATCAAGTGACAGAAAACCTCGCAGATCAAGTTTTCCTGAGAGATGGATGGATGACGTCAAGTCTGGATGTATATCATAATGACAGCAAGCCTCAGAGAGAAGCATCCAGGCCTGTTATAATCAGGTTCTCTCTACATTGGCATTGTGGAAATGGAGTGAGGTGAGCACCTGGGATAGCAAAACCCGTGAAGGCAAAATGATTACAAAGCCATAGAAGTTGCTATTGAGAGACTTACAGACCTGACACATCCCCTGTAAAGCCTTGGGATGAAGAAGACAATGAAGTAGAGATGATGTATGTAAGTTTGATAATTGGAAGTAGTGCATGACTGACTTTGGGCTTGACAGAAACACAAAACATGCCATCACTTATTGTGTGTAGCTATTGAGTAGAGCTTTCTACTTTAAAGCATTCTAAAAGTTGACAGATAAGTCAGTGCTTTTAGTGAAAAGAGTTTGTTGTATCTAAAGAAGTGTTGTGTGTGGAAACCACCATCATACTAACTGCCAACCCTGAAAACATACTTTTAATTAACATTACACAGAATCAACCGATTATATTTATGCATACAATAACAATACCAATCTGTGAAAAGGGGGTCATGAATTTGAAGGAGAGTAGGAATAGATATATGGAAATATATGGAAGGTTATAGAGAGAGGAAAGAAAGGAAGAAATGTTGAGATTAAATTATAATTTCAAAACTTATACAATGAATTATCATCATGAAAATTGGTTAACTCTCAGGGTATGGATTTGAACACATTGTGTTGGTCTGACATGTCTCTGTCCTTTCTTTTATTTCTAGTGCAATAAATTTATTTTACCAACATTTAGATAATGTTCTTCATGCACTATGAACAGTCTATTGCCAGAATAAACTGAATTAATCTGTATAAAACTTTATAAAGCCCTCTTTTGAGACACTATACATCACAGCAGTAGGATACAAAGGCTCCAAAACTGGAACTGGACTGAATGCTCCCCCACTGAGAACTAGCTTTCATGCCATTAAAAGATGCCATGTAAGCTTCCAAAGGAGGAATACAATCAATTGTCCTACAAACCTAAGACATGTATGAACACCATTAACAATCATCATGGCACAAAACTCTATGGGTACAGTAGTGACACAAATACCTTGGCAGCAACCAACAACTTTCTAATTGACTTTAAGACCACCTCAACAAGAAGTATAACATGCTTGGTGTTAGGAACATATTAGTGCTGGTGAAGTCATGCTTATTTGGGGGAGACTCTACACCCAATAATTTACTAAACTAGTACAATCCCTAACAATAATCTATAAATGTTTGCCCTTATACCCACAGATAACTTAAGTCTTCATCCCTCATCATGAAAATGTATCTTTGCAACAGAAAGAAACTATCACAGATAAGGACAATAATTAAAAATGCAATGTTGTCAACTCCAGTTCCAATGGGTATTTTTATAAAGCACTCCTGCACTTAAGACTCAGGGGAGATTGCAGAAGAGGGGGCTGAAAGATTGTAATAGCCAGAGGATCAGAATCTGCTGTAAGATTCAGTGTCCTGGGAACATCAGAAGGCACACTCATGAAATCTCACCAACCTGACTGCCCTAACATGACCTGAACAATGCCAAAGAACCATGCCAACCTAGATGGGGGAAAGTTCACAAGGCTTCAACCTTACCCAAAGGATTGTAAGCAATTAAGGAAAGCTGGGGGTGGGAGTGGTGGTCTTCTCTTCAGAACAGCATACCAATTGGTTGTCTACTGTCAAATGCTCAGCACTGAAAATATAATTGTAGACTAGAATTAGTGGTGCTTTACATAATTATGTAGGAGTATGCTTCTTTCTGTCCATACTTTAGCACCATGCTAAAAGGTAAAGGAACTATATATCAGCATCTCCAGAAGATAGAAGTAGAATTGCCTAATTACTCCCACATTTGCCGTGAAAGAAACTAACACACACACACACACACACACACACACACACACACACACACACACTGTTTAAATCATTGCTCTTCAGTGCAATCATTGAGAACTATGAGTTGTGCTCTTCTCTGACCCTTGCTCCCTGGACTTGAATAAAGCCTTTATTCCTTCTGGCTTCCTTGAGACTTGACAGTAGTGTAAGTCATAAGGTGCATAACTATAAAAGCTTTCCAGCTGCTATGCAAGAAGGAGCATTTTTAGTATGTGGAAATGATATGACTCGGACCTATAGGTATTTTTGGACTCAAAGGAGAAGCAGGACGAGGAGAAAAGCAGAGGTGTTTCAGTATGTGTGCCACAGACACTGAATTGAAGGAAATGCCACTTGAGCTGTCAAGGAGTTGGATCCTCATTAGGAGTTGTGGACAATTTCTGTGCACAACATAGATATTCTGAGGGGCACTTCTCTCTGAAAGCACAATGATGATAGCACAGTTTGGGAAGATTTTCAGTTGTGACCACACAGAGTAGCAGAGCAATTCAAATCTCGATAGTTCAGGAAGGCTTTGCTACTCTCCTGCTATCTTTAATAACCACGTTTTAAGCATCTCCTTGTGTGTCAGACACTGAAAATCACTTCAAGTGCTTACAAGGAGACTTGTGCTATCCTCACAGGAACCAGAGGATAATAACTGTGACGAGACAGGGACCAGTTGCCACTTAGCTTTTCAGCTATTAGGAGTAGCTCCCATATTAACTGAATTGGAGGTGATCAAGCTAGCAAACCCAGGTGCTCTGTGGAAAGAGACTAATTTGCTAGCAGATCATGCAAGATAAGAAGCTGCAGGAGACACTTGAAGAAATTCTCAGCATCCTTAACCATCAGAGAAATGCAACTCAAGACGACTCTAAGATTCCATCTCACACCTGTCAGAATGGCTTAGATCAAAAGCTCAAATGACAACACATGCTGGCGAGGTAGTGGAGAAAGGGGAACCCTCCTCTATTGCTGGTGGTAGTGCAGGCTTGTGCAACCACTATGGAGGTCAGTCTGGCGATATCTTAGAAAACTTGGAATAGCTCTGCCTCGGGACCCAGCCATACCACTTCTGGGTATACACCCAAATGACTCCTCACGGAATCACCAGGAAGTTTCCTCATATATGTTCATAGCAGCCTTATTTGTAATAGCTAGAAACTGGAAACAACCCAGATGTCCCTCAACCGAGGAATGGATTAAAAACTGTGGTACATCTACACAATGGAATACTACTCAGCTATCAGAAACAAGGAAATTATGCAATTTGCAGCCAAATGGATGGAACTAGAGAAGCTCATCCTGAGTGACCTAACCCAGACTCAGAAGGATGCACATGGCATCTATTCACTTATAATTGGATTTTAACTATATAGTACAGGATATCTATACTACAACCAATGCACCAAAGGGAACATGGACATAGACTTTTTTTTTTCCTGTCAATGAGACACTTTTCCCTTGTAGGCCTCCAGTGTACGAGGAGGCTCTTGGCCCTCATATGACTGCTGAACTGGGGCAGGGGACTGCTATGTAGGGACACTCCACTCCAGAGAACAGGATGGAAGGGTTTGTGGTAGAGGGTGGGAGGGTGTGACTGGAAGGGGTGGAAGGAGGACCCTATGATGGAGATGTAACCTGAAGCAATAAATAAACAAACAAACAAATAAATAAATAAATAAAAGAAGCTGCAGGAAAACTTGAGGGCCTTAAAAATCTGAAAACTTCTAGAAAACAGAATTTAGTATTTACTCTTGAGATTTTCATGGAGTGTCAGGAATATACACGTAATGAGTCTAAGTGGAGATAAGAGGTGGATTTGACCTCAAATTTAGCTTGTTTCTGTGAGGAAAGTGAGTCCTGGAAATCCTCTTTTGAAAAACAAGTTGAATCTTAAATAATTTTATCATGCATGTAAACTTCTTATGCAGCAAATAAAATTCTTATGAATTTTAGGCTATAAAAGAATAATCTGTGAAGCATAATGACTTAAGATTCTTGGTAGCCATCACAGAACCCCAAGACAGCCATCCTATGATTATGACAATACAAAGTGGGCCCTCTGTGGTAGACATGGGAATTAAATGCTCTTGTACAGCTATACCTTAATAACCAATGTGCACATCAAGTCACCCCAAAACAGCTATTTAAAGGAACAACTAGATTGCTCATTTGGTTCTTGCTCATTTGGTTCTTCAATTTGAACCACTTCAGCTGTGTGGTTCATTTGATCCACACTGTAGACTATGAAAATGTGACATGATAGGAATGCCCAAAGTGACTCCTTCACATTGTTGGCAGTTGGGATGAATCCTTTGGGAGTTGAACACATTTTTTGTCAATGTGCCTTCTTTGTGATACATCTGAATATTCTACTTATACTTTGGTCATCTCACAGATTGGCAGCTGGGTTTCAAAATGGAATGTACCAATGCAACCAATGCAGGATAGACGCACACAAAAGAATTGTTCACCATGGGCCATGAGTAGATACATTATAAATGAGAATCTTGTTTACATTGTCTCAACTCATAAACACCACAGAATTAAGTGATTGACTTGCCCTTTGTGGTCTAAAAGAAATAAATCTTATAATATCATTTATTGATTAATTGAAAATGTTAATGTTCTACTCTAGAAAGACAGGTTTTGGCATCTTCTAATGTATAAAGAACATTTTTTTCCCATTCCAACATAAACAGCACACAAAAGACTGGGAATTATGTTAGAACATTTTCCAAAAATGAACAAGTATACAAACACATATCAGGACTATGTCACATACTGCACAAAGAAATTAAAACTCTTAATCCTATTAGAATATTTTATTGATGTTGATACTGATGATAGTATGCTATTATTACTCACAATCATCTGGTTTTCACCACAATAGAGCAAAGTTTCCTTTGCTATGCATTCATAGGTTTCAGCACTCTAATTGAGAACCAGAAAGACACAGATGGTATGTATTCACTTATAAGTGGATATTAGCTACGCAGTGCAGGACAACCATGCTACAATCCACAGACTCAAAGAAGCTAAGAAACAAGTAGGATCCAAAGGAGGATGCTTGAATCTCACCCAGAAGAGGAAATAAAATAAACATCAGAAGTAGATGAAGAGAGGGAATATGGGTGGGAGAGGGGATGAAGAAGGGAATGAGAGCTGGGGTAGGAAGTGGGAAATCAAGGGTAGCTCTGGGAGAAGAAAGGGAAACTGATGGGGGGAGGGACTCTGGAATTAGCTGGAGATCTGAGATGGGTAGGCTCCTGGGAGGATATAGGGTGACTCTAGGTGAGACTCCCAGTAGCATGGAATATGGAGACTGAAATGGCCAACTCCTAACAACAGGCAAGACTGCCAGTGGAGGGAGAGGGACACCAACCCATCCATAAAATCTGTGACCCAAATTTACCCTGCCTACAAGATGTGCAAGAATGAAGGTGGAACAGAGATTGAGGGAATGAGCAATCAATGACTGGCCCACCTTGAGACCCACCCCATGGGGGTGTGCCAACCCCAGACACTAATAATAATGTTCTTCTATGCTTGCACATAGGAGTCTAGTATAACTGTCCTCAGAGAGACTCCACCCAGAAATGGATCAAAATAGATGCAAGACCCACAGGCAAACATTAGACAGAGATCTGGGAGTCTTGTGGAAAACTTGGGGGAAGGACAGGGACACCCAAAGAGGATAAGAACTACATAAGAAGACCAACAGAGTCAACTAACCTAGGCCCATGGGATCTTACAGAGACTAAACCACCAACCAAAGAGCATGCATGGACTAGTCCTAGGCCATCTAAACTTATGGAGCTGATGGGCAGCTTGGTCTTTTTGTGGGTCTCCTAGCAATATTGCTGAGGTGATTCCTGACACAATATCTATTGCCTACTGTTGGATAACTTATCCCTAGCTGGACTGTCTGTTCCAGCTACAGTGGAATTGGATGTACTTAGTCCTGATGGGACATGAAGTGCCCAGGCAGGTTGTGTGGGGGTGGGGGTTGTCTGTTCTCTGAGAAGAAGGGGAGGGAGAAATGGGGGCAAAACATAGGAGGGTGGGACTGGGAGAAGAGGAGGGAGGGAACTGCAAATGGGATGTAAAAGCAAATAAATAAATTAATTACAGGAAAAAGAAAAAGAAAAAAAAAAAGAAAAGCACCATGCCACAAAAATAGAATGATGTTTTCATAAATTCTTCCACATCTGTGAAAGTAGAATGCATATTGATTGAACAGACACTGTATTTCAGATGATGCACTAGTTGGGCTTTATATATACTAGTTCATTTTTCTCTAAATGCAACTCAGAACAAGAGTAAAAATAACCTTCCCGTTTTCCCTTTGAAAATTTCAATAAATCTAAGTCTTGTTGGTCATTACTGCAAAGTCCTGGTTAGCTTCTCTAGTCTTCTGTATTTCTAAGTTAAAGTTTTAAATCTCTCTTCTTCTTTGGAATTTGCAAGTACCAAGGATAGTGTACTAGTGTTTAGTCTTCTTAGACCTTCTCAGCTTCTTTCAATCTGTGGCTGAGTTCTAAGTAGTCGGCATTGTTACTCTTACTAAAGCTCTCCAGGAGTACTTCTCACTTATGTTCTGCCTCTTAGCTAAAATCAATGGTGAGATTTTTCCAGGATGAGTCACTCACAATTGTTAAGGTAGAGCCCATTTGGGCATCTGTGGTCCTTCACCAGACATAACACAAAGCCAGTCACTCTTGAAGCTCTGAATGAAGTACAGACAAGAGTTAAATCTCTCTGGCCAGCCATACTCTTATGAATATCTGTATTGTATTTAAGCCAGGCTCTTCTAGATAGCTTCTGAGGTCTACATGCAGATCATCAGGACCCAGTTCTCCATGCAGAGAGAAATGGAAGAACACTCTGAAGATGCTTTTCTTCTCTCTGAATATGTACTAGCAACTTTTCCATTCCTAGCCCTTCCCTTTCTTATCTTCCAGCCCCAGCATCACTGGGGCAACAAAAGCTTGTGGCTCCACCTCCTTAGCAAGGAGAAAAGCTCCTAGTCTCTGAAAGTTCACCTGCCTTCTCATGTGGTATTTTTTAAAAATGTTTATTTATTACTTCAAGTTACATCTCCATCACATTCACCTCCCTCCACCTCTCTTGATATCTTAGAAAACTTGGAATAGCTGTACCACAAGATCCTACATCTAAACGATTCCCTACCAATCCACAATGACATCTCCTCAATTATGTTCATAGCAGCTTTATTTTTATTTAAAAACTGGAAGCAACCCAGATGTCTCTCAACCGAAGAATGTATTAAAAATGGATTTAAAAACTGTACTATGGTACTTTACCCAATGGAATAGTATTCAGCTATCAGAAACAAGAAAACAATGCAATTTGCTGCCAAAGGGTTGGAACTAGAAAAGCTCATCCTGAGTGAGCTAACCTGGACTCAGAAAGATGCACAAGGCATGTATTCACTTACAACTGGAATTTAGCCATATAGTACAGGATAACTATCCTACAACCAACAGACTGAAAGGAATAGGAACATGGACTTTATTACCTGTTAATGGGATTAGTATTAGATTTTTATGCTCACTTTTATTTAAGGTTAAATAAGATCAGATACAGCATAGGGCACACAGCAAGTTCCTCTCAGTGAACGTTATCTTTGCAAATGGTGAGCATTCCCCTTTCCAAAGGCTAATTTTCCATGGATCCTGGTTTTGTTTGTGCTCTCCTCTGAGCAAAGAAGACTGAGCACTTTTCAAGCTCAAGGCTATTTCACATTCATCCCCAGCACCCGAGACTCAAAGGAATACTGCCATGAAATATATGTGAGCTAAGATTATGAGTATCCCACTTGTTTTTATGTTTCCTTATCTTAAGTGGACATGAACTATTTCACTTCTGGGGGGGGGGGTGGCACATGTCTTTAATCTTATCACTCAAGAGGAAGATACAGGCAGACCTCTATGCTTACTTGCCCCACCATGTCTACATATCAAAATCTAGCACAGCCAGGAATACCCAGATTGAAATAACCTGTCTTAAAATCTTTTTTTTTAATAATTTATTTTTTATTTCTTCAAGTTACATCTCAATCACAATCCGCTCCCTACTCCCCCCTCCAGTCCCACCCTTCCACCTTCCTCCCCCTCAACCCCCCATCCTCGTCCCTTCTTTTTTTTTTTTTAGTTTAAGGTATTTCTTTTTCCCCCCAACAGCTCTCCCTTTCAGTCCAAAAAATGGTTCTTTTTCTTATAACTATAAATGCAATACAAAACAACAGAAATAAATAGGCCACAATTATAAGAGTTATATATTTATCCCTCTCAGGTCTATGAGGTGGTTGAAGAATAGATAGCTAGAGTCTCATAATTTAATTTTGAGTTGTTTAGGTATCAAGAGGGTGTTCTGGATCTAAGAAGATATTTTTTAAATTGTGAGGCAAGTTAGTATGAAAGCTGAGTTAGATATAGAACTTTAAACTCATGGAGATGGTTAGATAGTAGAATGTTAAAGTCAGGTGCCAAATACATATGGACTGGACATTGGGAATGTGTGCTAAGCCATATAACTCTTATAATTGTGGTGTTAAAATCTTTTTAACAAAAGAAAAAGAAAAGAGAACAAGAACAGAAATGTTTCACTTTTTTCCATGCCATCCTTTTGTGAAGATCAATATACAGGATTTCAAGAATGCTCTCTCATTGATTATTTTTACAAAGCAATTTGTGTTTTAGTCATAATTTTATACAAGCGACACATGATATATATTTGAAACATTTACCCTCAAAAAGTGATTCCTATTGCACCATTCTCTAGCATGATTCATGCAGCCTTACTTAGACCCAAATTCCACATACCATCTACTTAAAATATTAGGGCATTGGCTTAAAAGGCAGAAATGAAAATTGCGCAAACATGTTGTATTTATCTATGTGCTTAGTAAATTTATATATGTGTTTAGCTAGCTGCGCTGAAACAAACATCGTGTGTGTGTGTGTGTGTGTGTGTGTGTGTGTGTGTGTGTGTAATGTATTTAAGAAACCCAAATTATTGTAACCACAAGTTCCCATACAACTGTGAAATACAATTCTTCATGAAATAAAAAGTAATATATGCAAAGGGGTTAAGCAAGTGGTTTTCTTAGCTGCTCTCAGAAATAAAGTTCAAAAATCAACACACTGTCCAGTAGCAAGTTAAGAGATGGCTCAGTACCCAAGAGTGGTTACTTGTAAACACGAGGACCTGAGAAACAAACCTCTATTAAAAGTCTGTGTGACCTCGCACCCCTAGAACCCCGGCTCTAGGACTGAGGAATAACTGAGGCTCTCTGGTGAGTCCAGCACAAGAGCCAATGATATCTACCGTCTCAAGGATGTAAGTCACAGGATGAGATAAGAGCAAGACGCCCGAGCCCTCCTCTGGCATGTACACATACACAAACAAGCCAGCAAATAGAAACACAGACCATCTCAAGCACAACAACATGGAGTGTTCTTACTGTTTTCCTACAATCTGTCAATCATTCACGTGTTCCTTTTTACTGTCACAGAGACAATGGATCAAATGCTTTATACATTTGGGTGCTAAAGCTTGAAGAAAAATAAAAACACTGTAGGACCTGTTGACAATACTTATTAGAAGTGCTTGGATATTGTTTCAGATGGAGGATTTTTGTTATTGTTCTTAGTTTTTTATTTACAGGGTTTGAAATCTTTCATTATACATAATGTGATAGCTTAGGGTTGGGTGCCAAATCTAAGTATAAATTTCATTTACAATTCATCTTATGTATCATACACATTTCTCGAAGGCAAATTTCTATAATATTTTGGTGCCCCTGAATGTTGACACAGCCCTTAGGGCCCCATGAATTTTTTTTTTTTTTTGGTCTGGGGCATAGCACCAGTGTTCAAACAGTTTCGAGTTTTTTGAGAGTTTTCTGTTTTTTCATGCTGGATGTTCATTGTGAATTATCTGATTATATGCTGTAGCTACAGGGAACAGGACAAGATGGTGTTAGCATAGGGCTAAATAAGTAGGCCAGTGGAAGAAATGACAGAAATCTTTGTGTGATCAATTGATTTTATACAATTTATTAACTAATTCAATAAAGAAAGGGAAGCATTCTCATAAATGGTAGTAGTAAATTTATTTGTAAATATCTTGGTCTTTATTTGATCCATCCATGAAAATTCGTTAGGTTAGGTCACAGAACTGAATGTAAAGGCTAATACAATTGAGAGGACTGTCTCATAGCTTGCAATAACGCAAACTTTCGTAAATAACTGGGAAGAGATAGTAAGTATAATAAAAAAATGACAACTGTGACTTCAGAAAAGTTAGAAGTTTCCAATTATTTCAAAAGATAACCTTGTCTTGGTTAAAGCAAAGAAAGAAGTATAGAAATTTTATTTCTTCTCTGCTGGGTTAAAGTTCTTATCATTTTATATGCTCATACTTTGCCAATTCTTCAAAAAAAATGAATGATTGTAAAATAAGGATCTATGAGAAGGAGCAGTGACTTATTCTTTTGAGGAGTTCTTTCCCCTTGTAACTCTGCTCAGACAAAAGAAAAATAATCCCAGGTACCACATGTCATTCTAAGAGGTTTAAATTTTCATTAAAGCCAGACAGCAGACAGGATTCCCAAGAAATAATGTGAATCTGTGCCCATATCCAGCAGGGATAATCATTCTTTTAATTATAACTTACTGGGCCAAATTCAAAAAGACATGATGGGCAGGCATTAGGTAACTAAATAATAAATAGTAATTGCATTTCTTCCTTTGCATTTTAAAGGTTGAAACACTAAGGACCTCTATTTGATATTCCTTCTACAATGTTCCTTCTGTGTCATGAAGTCATTTGAAATAATGTCATTTGATGCTGTGCATCCAATAACTTTAAATAACATCATTAGCATTAGAATAAAAAGAATGGAAATTGGCTATCTAGAGGGCATCCTTCCTCATTTGAAAAAGGTTTGTCAAACAAAAATTATGTGACTCTCCCTTTGTTACACATATTTGCCTTGTATAAATAAAAAATGAATATATTTATAAGGCAGAATAAAGGAAAGTAGGAACACACTATCTGACTATCAAGAGCTTCAGCTTTCAGTCAATCACTATGAAACAAATAATTGTGTTCCCTAGAGAGTTAGTTATTAAAGGCAAGACCAAGCCTCTGTGTGTGTGTGTGTGCACGTGTATGTGTGTGAGACATGCACATCTCTGTGCGTACACATATGTGAAGCTGTGATTTCTCTCTGCACAGAAAAGAGAAAGCATTAGTTTAGGGAGAGAATTGGAGTGTGAGCTCCATATATACCTCAAGGTTGCTGAAGGATTTTATTTTTCTTCCTGTTCAATGAAGTCCTCAAAACTAGGAGCTGAGCTGGGGTTTAGCATAAGTTTTCTTAAAGTATACTCTAAGCCGGTATCTGGAAAGTAGCTGTTTCATATCATTTACTTTTGATTTGTGTATAAAACATCTGCTCAGGACTTGTGCGATATTTGAGATTTTGAGGGAAGACTAAAAACTGATGGGTAAGTACATTTAACCTTACTGAGATGGAGGACATACTTCTTTCATCTGTGATGTGCTTTTTATTTGACAACTCTAAACAATCACTGCAAAGTGTGTTCATAATAAACACCCAGTCTAAAGAACAAAAGTATCTCGGGAGAGTTTTAATTGAGATCAGGTTTAGGTCAGTGGAAATATCAGTAAGTGAATTCGGAAGACAACTGTATTTCTAAATATCTTTTGCTATGGATTTACCCAAGAAATTTGCCAGCTCATTGACACTGAAACTTTAGAGATTCAGATACAAAGGAAATTTGAAATAATTACTGTAATACCCCACCTTCATAAACCTTAAGGACACGTTTCTGATACAACCGGTGACATGGTTTAATCTGGATGAAAATCACTTACGTCACAAAACTCATGCCCTTGCATACTACTTGTTTTATTCCCACATGAACAAAACAGAAATTTTGATGTGAAAGAGAATAAACAATTGGATTATTTACATGAATGGTACAGAGAATTATAGATAAGAATGGAGCGATTCTGGATTGATATCTTATTTCATATAAAAAAAATGCTAAACCAATGGAAGGTTTAGTGGCTTCTTTAGGGCCATCCAGAAAACTTTCACCTATTGCTGAGGTTTGCCTCATATCCTTAGGCAGCTTGACTTCAGGCAATGCACAGGATTAATAAAAGATAAATGTGGAGTATTCTTTAAAAATAAATAAACTAAATGAAAGTATCATTGAAGGTCCAGATATAATTAGTTACACAGTCAACACATAGTCCAATTTAAAAAGAGTCTGAAATAAGGAAAACTGAAAAAAAATAAGTGAAATGCTTTGAATGGCAGTTTTTATGAAGTATTATAAATTCTTAAAAGCAAAGACAGCAGAGATCTGGAGAGAAAAAGAGCGATCATAACAGTTTTAGTGCAAAACTTTTCAAACGACCTTGCATGTGAAAGATCATTTTACAGTGCATCAAATAGCTGGGACCAATATTAGTAGCTTTTCCGTGGCCTGACATATTAAGAATGTCACCAGCTGATATGTACCGGTGTTGCCTGAGTCCGTAAGAGCTCCCAGGGACGGTGAGAGGACAAGGCAATGGGCTTACTGCAAGACAATATTTCACAAAATTCCACAAAGTGACAATGAATGTATGATAAAGCTTATCATAAATATAGTAAAGGACTTGGAACCTGTCAGAATCATTCTTATACACTTTAAGATTCTCATAGAGTAAGATAATGTGTCCACACTTTGCCATCAACGTAATTTGAGGCTATGTGAATAATAATGAAATATTTAAATGAGGAAAGAGCCCTTAGGGCCTGTCTAAGAGTCACATGAGATCTCTAAACTGTTCTGGGAGGATGACACATCAAGATGGGAGCTGACAAGCACACAAGAAATATTTGTGGAAGCTAAGAATATTTAACTTGTAGAAAAACATTGATAGAAGGAAGGAGCTTGACATCTTCTTGTCAGAGCCATGCCTCACGGCTCTCACAATCTACTGTTATTTGTTGCCCCTGGAGAAATAATTATGAGAAAATTGTAGATGTTATGAAGGCATAGATCTTTGAGTATAAATTCTGTAACTTAGATATATGTAACAAAAACAGCTGCTTTTGTGAAAAAAAATCTGTCTTCAGAGTAGTTCAAATAGGAGTCTGAAATAGTGGCATAAAGAAATATAAGCATCACATGTATGATCAGAGAATCAGATTTTTCTTAGCATTTTGGCTCATATTTTATGTACCTCAATGGGGAAAAGGCTTGATTTCGAGGTAAAATCTTAATTACGCTGTTTTTTTTAATTGTGTGTGAGATAATGGAGATTCTAAACTGAGAAATGTATAATGAAATGAATTGTTAAAGTTAGTTAGGTGATCCATTTGACATTTTGAGGACTAAATAGAATTTGTACAATTATCATACATTTGAAAATTTAAGACTAGTTCATACACAAGCAAACATTGCATTTTTGGGGGGGTGTGACTTAATTATCAGTTTGTCAAATGTAAAATGTGAAACTAAAATATGTTTGTAGTCATTTATGAAAGCACATCACTCACACCTGCTGAATCATTCAACACAATTCTTGATGATTGTGCATATGGGATAAAAAGAGTATGTGATTTCTTGTTTTCACTCTTGCTTTATTGTCTATTTCACACACACACACATACACACACATTACAATAATAAACTTCTTTAATCATGTGTTTATTATGATGGCTACTGTATTATTCACTTAAAATTCATTCAAAACAGAAATGACATAGTGAGAAATACATTTTTGTCAGGGTAGTGTTAAGCATTCTAAATGTTAACTAATTAGTCCTGCTTGCTGTCTGTTACTTATATTGACTATGATTGGTTAAATAAAATGCCGAGGCCTGAGACTGGGCAAAGACAGAGAAAGGTGGGGCTTCATGAGATTAGAACAGGAAGCCTGTGCTTTAGACAGAGGATTCATTCATTCCAGCAAGGAGCAGATAGAAGGAGCCACACATCTTGGGTTAGAAAAAGGAACCTCATTCCACATGGCCAGGAACATCGGCATATACTGGAGAATGGCAGTTCAAGGGGACGTATGTATATATGGGTTCATATTTGGGTAATAGAATTAAGAGCTAGCTTAGATGGGCCAGGATTGCTCAATTCAGGCCAAGGCTTGTTAAAATCCATGTGGCCTCTGTGTGCTCATTTATAATGTCTGGATAAAGATTAACAACTGCCAAACCAATTAACAATAATGTAAATACTGGAGAAATAGTTTAATTAGCCATGTATTTTTAACACATTTTCTAAGAACAGTATACTAGCAAAATACTTATATAGTTTGAAGAAAATATAACATGATAACACAACAGATGCTTTTCCCTTTGGCTAAAGAGCACTGCTTCCCATCAATGTCACTTTCTCAAAAAAACCAACATGTCATAGAATAAGGACATTTTCTCCTTGGTAACACTTGACGTGTGTGTATCACTCGGTAAAGTTGTATCGTTTATAAAAATTCTTGAAATCTATGCCCTCAACCAAAGGGGAAACTACTCTAAATTTTAAAATGGGATTTAAAAAATTGATGTAGAAAACCATGTATCAAATATAATAAACAAGCCTAAATTTTACATAACACCATAAGGTGGATCTTAGACTTCATGATTTCCTGACACAAATACTTCTAAAACATTTTAAATTGGGAATTTAATGACATTTGTATCTAGAAATAGGACAAATGATTGACAATTACACCTTTTGTTTGGTATTCTTAGAGAAATATTAGTTAATTATTTTGTCATTTTAAGTGAACATTCCTAAGGCAAATATTTCATCTCTTTACATATAATCAAAAGCAATAAAATGTACAAATTAGTCTATTTTGATTATCTTTCAGCTAGTTCATTTTAATTATCTAAATTTCAGGCTATTTGTTTATAAAGTGTGTTATGGGATTCAATAATCTAATTGTTAATAATATGTACATAATAAATAATTGTTTAACAAGTGAATAAATAAATAGTAAGTGAATGAATGAATGAATGAATACATATTCAAATGACAGGCAAAAGAGTGCCCATCATATAAAATTATATAGCTTGGGTCACACAGGAAATAAACTATATTCAGTGTAAATAGAATGTAATTCAAATCATTTCATTTTTTACAACTAAAATAATCTCTTGCTAATGAAATTATTCATACTCATTACAAAGATATTATTAAAGGCACTGAGCAATTCTTCTACTTCATAGAGAAACAAAATTATATGTTAGTGTTAAATCTAAAAGTACAAGTTAGGAACAGGAGGCAGGAAAAACACCTATAAATATATTTTCTGAAGTTTATGTCAAATGCAATTTTATTATGTAAAAAGATGTGTTTTTCTATTTCATAGAAGTGCTTATCATTCACCATCACTCAAGATATAGAAGATTTTGAGAGAGAGAGAGAGAACCTGAGGAAAGTGATTTCAGAAGAGCAAACAAGAGAAGTGTGAAGATTCTGAGTCTTTTGGTTTTTATTTTTCTGTGCTAGGGACTGAATTCGGGGACTTGTACGTCATAGACTAGAGTCTATCAAGGACTGATATTCCCATTCAAAGCATTCCTACTTTATCACATTTCTATGATTTATGTGTTCATGATAAGGAACTCAGCGTTCCTATTCATTCCTTCCTCTTGATTTCCCTTCACAATTTTATGTCTGTAAATACAATGTAATCAGTCCATTCTTTATTTTATTTAAAAATCTACAAACAGAAAAACAATATAGATTATTTTGTGAAGGTGTATCAGAATCTCCCAAGAGAACTGAGGGAGAGGTAAGAAATTGACTGCCCTTGCACTCCCTCTTGGGGGATGGTTTATGAAAAGTCATTAAAACCTTGGTCTTCTGGGAGGAAAAGCCCCAATTTTTTGCTTTTGTTGAGTTCTATGAAATAAAATGCACCAAAAGACCAATTTCATGCTTACATCCTGATGTCAGTGAAAAAGAGTTGAGGATGTGTATGTTGCATTCCTACCATGCAGATACAATAAAAATTTCATTTACAGCAGTGATATAATGTTATTTATATTATATATAAATGTAAATACACTGTATTGTTATTATGATGCTACGATGTAATGTTATTATGATGAGATTGTAGTGGTAGGTATAATATATAAATTTGTTTAACATCATTTAAATATGAGTTTATACAATTATTTTAATAATGTCTGTGTTTTAAGATGGGTTACGTTTCAGAGACTTCTAATAATTAAAGTCAGTTCTTATGAACTACCACTGGATGATTGCAATATAGTATTGCCTTTGTCCCAAAGAGAATAACAATTGTATTGCATTTTATATACACATGGGTTTTAACACACTGAAGACACGTGAAAGCGATGGAGTTAATGAGACATAGAATGATATACAGAACATTTTCATCTATACCATTTATGCTGTTATTTGAGAACACACATTTCTTAGATGGGGGAGCTTCAGAGTCATGAATATGTTTGTGGGTGCAGAGGAAAGACTTATGCAGGGGAAAGGTCTTCTTTTAAAGGATGGGTAGACTCCTTGATGTTTAACAACTCAGTTCTGGTCACCCCTGATCTCAATTTTCTAAAATGGTGCTGGTGATTTATACCTCTGTTCACTCAGCAGCTGTCAGCTTAAGTACCAGGACAGCCCAGATGACAAATAGTTTCAGTGTTTTCTGTAGCTGGGAATCAGGTTCACTGACCCATTTTTTTCATAAAGTAAAACAACCTTGGATACATTGAGGTTAAGTGTTATGAAAAAGCACTCAAGCTTCTCTAATAAACAGGCAATTAGGAAAATTTAAAATTAAAATAGAATCCTTGATCCTGTAAGTGGCATATTATTTGGTAGACATATGCTTCCTTAAGAGTTTCTATTGTTGCAATAAAACACCATGACCAAATCAATGTAAGGAAGAAAGGGTTTATTTTAGTTTGAAGATCATCATCACAGACCATCAGGAGGAAAGTCAGGACAGGTACTCAAACAGCAGGAATCAGGAGATAGGAGCTGATGCAAAAAAGACCATGGAGGAGGATTGGTAACTGGCTTGCTCCTTTTGGCTTTCTCAGTCTGCTTTCTTATAAATAGCCAGGGCCACCATTCCACAGATGGCACCAAATACCTCAAGCCAAGAAAATGCACCAAGGTATGCCCAGAAGCCAATCTGGTGGGGGCATTTTCTCAATAGAGGTTTTCCCTTCCAAAATTACTCTAGCTTGTGTCAAGATGACATAAAACTAGATCACACAATAAAGTTATGTGCATTTTCATCTAAATGAAACTTAATATGGTTTTCTTTGAAGGACAAAAAGAGAAAACTCAATTCGTACTTTTTAAAAAGTCATGAGGAATTTGCTTACACAGCAATCCCCACTGTGTATACCTCCTCAATTTTTTGACGTAAAAATAAAATAGAAAATTTTCTCCTTAATAGCTACTGCTTCTGTGAAAATGAAAAAAGGACTGTCAAGTTGATTTTTCTAAAAGCTGAGAAATGGTTAGGTAGATGGAACTTGAGTTGCAACATGAAAAAAAAAAAAAAGAAAGAGGGAAGGAAACAAATGGAAAAGGAGTTTGTTACTATTTAATATGGAAAACATATTTAAGTATTTCCAGCAAATAAAATTAATTCTTCCTCATTGCATTAATAGTAGATATGCAATGTGATAATTGATTCCCTGAAATACTGATTTGTGCAACCTTGGCTTAGTTTTATTACTTAAATTAATAATAGTTAATTGTAAATGTGTGCCTCATATTGTGATTTTCATTTTCTCTATGTTTAGCATCTATTTCTGCATGGTTTCAGAACAATTATGCTAGATAATTAGAGGTTTTATTTGATTGCCAGCCAACCTTGGGGGCTAAGATAAGGGTTCATTTTTGTAATTCCAATTTTTGCCTGAAAACTTTCAATAACAAATGCATTCTATAACTATAGATTGAGAAAAAAATAATTACATTTGGAAATGTCCCAAATTTACAAGTTAGTTTACTAAGGTTTACTGAGGTATCAGCTTTGGTCTCTTGACAAAATGTTTTTCCAAGTTGTTTTTTTTTCAGAGAGAAATGAATAATTCTGAGATACAAAATCTTCCAAATAGGTTCATTCTGGGCAAAGTGATAAGGCAGGTGTATCTGTTACTTTTCTATTTTCTATTATTTATGAGAAAATACCAGACATTAAATAGAGGAATTGTATATTTTGTATTACAGTTTCAGGGAGTTTGGTATATGAATGTCTTAGCAGAGTATGATGGTAGATAAAGCATGGGGTGGAGGAGAGCTGAAATAGAGACCAATATAGAATATAGAATGCATCAAGAGTGATCTCTCTCTCTCTCTCTCTCTCTCTCTCACACACACACACACACACACACACACACACACACACACACGTTCTAACCCTATAGAATGCATCAAGAGTGATCTCTCTCTCACACACACACACACACACACACACACACGTTCTAACCCAAGTACCTACTTCATCCAGTCCATTTCTACCTCCTTTTTTTTTTTTTTTTAAGAACTATCAAACTAGTGCCACCCTCTGGGACCAGATATACAAATCATGAACTATTGAGGGACACTACATATTCCAGCCTAAGCATCAGGAATCTTTTCTGCACTCTCCTTTCTCTTAGCACCCTGACTCATTCTCTATTATCTACACAGGTCCCAGATACTTTCAGGATAAATTTCTAGTCACTGATCTAAGGATCACCTTCTGACTGATACCTAATTCTACAAATATCAAAGACCACCAGAAGGCAAGATTCATTTTTTTAATTTAATATTTTTCTTTATATCTACCCTCTTAGCATGAAACTTGGTACACAGACATCATGTAATAAAGTGATTTACAACCATAGCCTATTATCAAATCACAGTGTTATTTTTCTGTGTGGCTTTGTATATAACTGAGTTTTTATAAGAGTCAGGGTACTTTGGAAAGTAGGGGTAATTAAATAATTCATTGACCTTAACATTTTTCCTTGTTTATCATCTTTAGTACACTGTACCTCATTTTACTTTCATAGACAATTTATAGGTCATGATTATGATGGTTAGTTTTGATTCTTGACTTGATTACAACTTTGAATCACTTGGGATAGCAATCTGAATGAGGAAATGACTAGATTACATTGGACTGTGGCCTTGTCTGTGAAATCTTTTCTTATTTGGGCTGGTTAAGGTAGGAAAGTCAGCCCTGCATGCCCTAAGCTCTATTTCATGGGCTGGGCTTTTGACTTTTCATTTGAAAAGTTGAGATCAGGCGAGTATTAGAATGCATGCTAAACCACTGCTCTCTGCTAGTGACTCTGGATGTAATGTCACTACTTCCATGTGTCTGTTGCTGTATTGCCCATGGGTAACATATTATACTGTGGACTTGTGGGAAAAAATTCCCATTCTCTTAGGATTGTAGTGTGTGAAAATCTTACTAAAGCATTACACACTTTAAGACAATGAGTCTCCTTGATTTCCAAACTTTTTATTTCTTTCGATGTCTTTCCTGGCAAAGTACCTAACAACAACACCAAAGTGCAAAAGCAAACAGAAAGGCAGCAGAAAACTCACACTGATTCTTTGACCACACCATACCAGCAGCAAAGTGGTTCATCACAGAAAGAAGAATAAATATAATTACAGTGTTAAATGTCATTTTAAATATGAACATAGTCTCAAAGGCTCAGTCAATGTTGCCCAGCAATTACAATAGCATCTACTGATGCCTTAGTTCCTGTGTTGTCTCTTTCTATGAGCTCAAAGCTATCCCCTATGATGTGGGTTGCATCTACATTTTTCAAGGAACTTACTCTCTTGTGTCAAGTGTCCAATTGTTTATGACTTGATGATCATGCATCAAATCTAAATAAATCCTAGGAAATAAATGTGTTTGATTGCCCTCCTCAAAAGCTCAGAGTTGATATTAAAGTAATCCATTTTATAGACAGCACTTACAGGATAATAAGGCATAAATGAAATGATAGTTTAATTGCTGAGCATGAGGCCAGGCACCAAACACTGGCAGCACTTTAGTGACTTCCATTGTTTGGTGCTCATTAAACATGATCAATAATACCAGTTAGTCATATCACTGTGTTAAATATCACATGAATATACTTGCATTTATATAGTTTAAACATATTTAAGCCTATACCAGTGAATATTTTTATATAAGTGAACATTTTATTATCTCTAAAATCAAATCACATAGTGCCTTCACCTACTGGCGGGATTGAACCTATTCATGTTCTCTGACTAATCAACTATTCCAAATATAAGGGCCACTTCCATGAGTTAAATTAAAATCAGAGACCTTATCACTAGACCTACGTTCATTTAATTTAAGCCTATTATTAAACCTCCCTCTTTTCAAAAATGTATGACTTGAAGGAAATCTCATTAAACCTCATAGAAAGGCTAAAGCAACCTCTGACTGCACAGCCAACCAGAAATGGGAATATTAGAAATGTGTATGATGAAGCTTAAATTACAGGTGATAAAAGAATGAAGCCATAACTCTAAAGCAGGTGATTCTATTATACATTTTAATCTCTTTGTCAAAATACCTTCTATACATATACTAACTAGCAATGGTTCCAACAAATTTGGAAAGGGCAAAAATATATCAAAACTTAATGCACCAAAAGCACATAAAATGTGTATTTTAACTGTATGAAACATGAATAATGAGAAGATTCTATAAAATCTTCACTAAGTTCTGCATATATGAATCCAAAGTTGACACTGACATTGAGATTTAAACATGCCTGAAAGTCATTGATACTTAAAATAGACATCATAAGAAGATCTGTGGGAACTTCATAAAACTCCTGGATTCATCTGCCCTTATCTTTGGAATGGTTGATAAATGGCCCCCCATAAATTGACCACTTACAGTTCTTCATCTAGAGTGGGACCATGTATAATTTCTCCTATACACATTTTAACATCAACAATTGTCATCATATTGGTCTTGTTCTGACAACCCTATTGTTGGAATTTCATTTGTACAGTTCCTCTGTCGTCACTAGGAGACACTATCTAGCAAAATGTCCCCTGGCCATCTGGCTCTTAAATTTTTCTGCTTCCTATTCAAAAATTTTCCCTAGCCTTGGGTATAAGGGTTGAACTGCATGTGGATATGTGGGGGTGAACAGACGCTTGCATGGAATATTTGATCTTTGATGGTTACCCCTGATACATGAGCACATGTATTCACATACAGGAGTAATACATTAAAGAAGAAATCAGGGGTAGAGTGTAAGAGGGAAAGACTGGGAGGGGTTGAAAGAGGGTACTGTGATAGAGATGTACACTGAAGTAATAAATAAACATAAAAAAGAAGAAATCAGGAATATGTAAGAGTGTATGGGAGGAGCTAGATAGTAGGAAATGGAGTCATGTGGGTATAAATTATGCAGATACACAGATTATCTGAGACATTCTTAAAAAACCATGTTGTTCATGGTGGCAAGAATGCAGGATAAGGAAACACCCATTGCTAGTTTTAACTCATGACCCAGCTATATAACTCTTAAGAATTTACCCCAAGTACTCTATAATCCACTAGAGTCTCTTACTCAACCATGTTTCTTGATCCTTTATTCATAATTACCAGGAAATAGGATCAGCATAGCCATAAAATTCTCAGAAAATAGATTAAACTAAGGAAACATAAACATCTTAAGAGAGGGTAATTCTGGCCCCAAATAACAACTCTAACGTGTATTCTCTCGCATATTGAAGTAATAAGCTCTTAACTCTTTGTTAGTTATGCTACAATCAGAATAACCACAGAGGTTATATAGAGTAAAGAACTAAGAGGGAGTGAAGGATCACCCAAGAATTGGGAAATAGAATGTATAATTAGGGAGATTTTGGGAGCCTGGAATAGGAGGTTAAATGGAAAAGAATAGAGGAGGTTATGAGAGAGAATATGGAGAAGGACAGCTAACACTGAAGGTTATTTGAGGGATCATATGATAAACTAGTACAGTAAAAGCTTAAAAAATAGATAAATCTATGAGAGAAATTTGAATGAATTCACCAAGTAATGAGGGAAACAAATATCCAATTAATAACCTTCAGCCTTCAGTGTCAAGAATAGGTTACATATAATTTAGTTGACAAAGGGGTCCTATGGAGCCACCAAACAACTCAGACTATTGCCAATGCTATTATTTTTCTTCAGAAACTCATGGTAAGGCCACATTGCTGAAGAAAATACCTATGTATCTCATTGAACATGAAGAGGTTGAGCTAAGGTTAACCTAAAGCCCCACCTCCTAGCCCTGAGTAGTGTTTATGATATTGGTAGCTACACTTCATGGCTACCATAGAAAAAAGATAAATACCAAATCTGATCTACAATGGTGGCCTGTCTGAATGAAACACTACTGAAATAGTGGCACAAATATTAGGGAATAACCAATCATTAAGTGATGGGCTTAAGGCCCTCTCTAAGATATGGAACCCATCCTTGACACTACTCAAATGTATAAGATAGTGAGACTAGATAGGTTATGGATTTAGAAGCAACAAAAATACTATTGTTTTGCTAAAGGAACATAACAATAAAGTGGCATTATACTATACAGATAGATAGTCTTGCACTCTGCCATCATGAGAGAAACATTCTCCTTCAGGAGATGGGAAATAATACAGAGACTCATAACTATTCATTTGCACAGACTGAGAGTCCTTGGGACACTCAGTTCTGAATGGGACATCTTCATCAATTCCCTCCCTTCAGGACTCAAGAAGCTCTTAAAAAAGAGGTAGAAAGAGTGTAGGAAACAGTGTCTTTCAGACACAACAGGACTGACACACAATGAACTCACAGAAACTGTGGTATCACGCACAGGGCCTGCACCATTTCAAACCAGAATGGGTCCCAATTCTGAGACTGGAAAGTGAACATAAGCTCTTTATGCCAAATAAGACATTATACACAACTGATTGCAAAGGAAAAAAAATAGTTTTCTTCATAGGACTCTTTTTTGGCTCAAATTGTTTTGTTGGATATCTTTTTTTTCTGTTATTGTTCTTTTGTTTGCATATTGTGGTTTCCGATTTTGTTTTTACAAGTTTCATTTGTGTGGGGTTTTCTCTGTGCATGTTTTGTCCCTTTTCACTATTTTATTTATTCATTAAATTCTGGTTTTTTTTGTTTGTTTTTTTATTTGTTTGTTTTCTAAAAAGAGAGAAAAAAGAAGACATGGAGAGAATGGTTAGCGAAGTGAAGTGGGAAGGACATTAGAGGGCAAACAGTGATCAGAATACATTGTATGAATTTTCAAATAAAATTAAATTACTAAAAAGTACTAAACTGAATATTGTTTGAACTATTTCTGAATTAAAATAGTGTGATAAAATACCATTTATGTCTCTATTAATCAATATAGATACAAATAAGCTTGCCTTATGTTAGAAGAGCCCCCAAGCTCTCTAGTTTCTATGAAAGCAAATGTGCTGGCAAAAGGAACCTCCTTGAAGGTATGAAAGTTTGGTCAACCAAGCACCACTCACTATTGTGCTCCAGAACATTCCTTCATACAGGCCAACATCCGGTACTTAAATGGCAGTATGGTGATAGAATATCCTCATAATAGGTAATAAAGTAATAACCATTGGCTGACTTACCCTTGAATTAACCACTTCCAGGGAGATGTTCTGAGCTGGCGCACTTGGCACTGAAAGGATTCAAAGAAGATGTGGTTACTGTCAAAAGCTTGCAAAAGAAATTTCAGCCCACTGATGAAAAGAGAAAGTGTATTTTTTTCAAATGTTATAATGAGAATTCAGTAAAATAATGCAAGCAGGTGGCCCTTCTCAATATTCCTAGAGAGAAGAGAAATAAACATTTGTTTATTTGTGTCTCATGAGGTCGGTCAGTTGGTTATCCATCTATGGAGCTCCCAAAACTATTTTGCAAAAGAGCCCCAGCTGTGATAGCAAATTCTGCCTTCTAATTACAGCTCCATGATAACCTTCCTGGCGGAAGCGTGAAAACACAGGGGAGCTTTTCTAGAGTGGTTTTTAAGGGTTATCACACTGTGATTTTCTCAGGATCTGAAAGGTTTTATGGTGAAATATGTCATTGTACTAGAAACCTGGGCTGCTTAGTTCCTATAAGGCAATCGTCATTGTCTCCTAGAGAGTGAACAAATGGAAATGTCTCCTCATGTTTTTAGATGTTCATAATTAAACTTGTATGACATAGAAGCAAAGAGTTTCCCTAATAGTGTTGACCCATAGATTCTTTTTTAACAAAAAACTGGTTTATTTGTCTTTGGGGAAACTAGTTCATTATTTTTTTTTCTGCATTTAAAATTTGTTAAACATCTAAAAGGAACGTACATAGCTCCCTCTTGATAGGTGTAATGAATATTTACTAAATCCAAAGTGTATGTCTCCTGCCACATAACACATGAGAAATATGAAGACAGCCATTGACTGTTATACATAACTGCTGTTATGTATCTAGAAGGCTCTAGTTCTTGAGTTGAATTGCAAATAAATAAGGTCAGGAACAATATTCAAAGCCCTCTTAGCACCATTAACTCATGAGTCCCTCAAATGGAAAATCCTCTGTTCACTTTTATATAAAATCTTTACAGAGTTTTGAGAAAAACTGTCTACCTAATAGAACACATTTCACAAGTTGGTAGAAATACCTAGGTAGACATAAGATTACCCTTCAAGTTTAATGGAATCAAAAAACAGAGCCACATAGCAGCATACACAATGAGTATCAAACACTGATAAGTATACAATCCTTCTTTCAGTGTGCACATAGATTAGCCTACATGATTTTTATTTCTGTTACAAAATATCAAAGGAGACCAGTTTGTGGGA
Organism: Lophiomys imhausi; assembly: GCA_907164525.1. Taxonomy (NCBI): domain Eukaryota; kingdom Metazoa; phylum Chordata; class Mammalia; order Rodentia; family Muridae; genus Lophiomys; species Lophiomys imhausi. Next base: position 2,539,673 of record CAJQZJ010033828.1, on the reverse strand, counting down.
CGGAGGAATTGAAAATAGGAGAGAATTTAGTGCAACTCAATCCATCTAAATGTGATGCATGACCTCATCACAAACAGCTTCAGCAGAGAAGAGAAAATATGAGATGAAGTAGATTGAAGAGAACTGGGTCATGTCAAGGGAGAGCCAAGCAAGAATTCCAAGATTTATTGGAAGTTAAAGGCTGTGAGTTGACTATAGAGGTGGACACAGACGAAGTCAGAGTGCCCACGCAGGAGGGCCGCACAGCCTCTTATTTCTCTGATCAAATGCATCTAATGAAGAAAATTTAGTAATTTTCAAACAACTATGTTTACTTGGGGTTATAGTGCAAGAATTCCTTTTTGAATGACAGACATTTTTTTTTTCTAGGCACTGCAGCAACTCCAGAAGAGAATTCTTAGACTAATGAGTAACAATCTGTCTTTCTCACTTATGACATTTAAAATCAAAGTAGAGAATAAGGCTGTAGTATTACAGTTCAGAGTGTGAATGAAATCTACATAAATTATGTAAAATATTCATTTTCATTTGTTTTTCTTTTATTTTTATAATTATAAGCTATGAAGTAATTTATTCAGCACGCATACTCTGTTCTGTCTTGAATAACAGAATCAGATGGTTTGGTAGAAGAATTACATTAAAATGAATACTGAAGTGGCCTAACATTAAAATACCCTTTCAAGTGAAATTGCAAATAAACATCACTCCTGTGTTCTCTTTGGAATATCCTTAAAAACATGCATGTCTTTCTTCCTGCCATTTATATTCTGTGAGGTATCTACCTCTTTACTTCCTCAGATTACAAAAATGCTATGTCAAGAATCAGAAGTTGAAGACATTTTTAATCAAAATATCAATAATTTATAAAAACTAAACACACTGACAGGGAACCCACACTGACCGAAGCTTGCTCTTGGTCATTTTTAGTATTCAAGGGAGCCATTTCTGCAACATACCTGCCTGAATCTCCATAGCCCCATTCCAAATCATGTACTTGCCTGTAGCATTTATTAAATTTCCCATTCCTTCATTCTCATTTATTCTTTTGGTAACCAGTTTCTCCTGATATTATTCAGTTAAATCCATTCTCTTCATTAAGATTTCTTACTCCTTTTATATCCCTCGAAAATATGTCTAATCTTCATTTGTTAGGCAAGGTAAAGTAAAGATGGACATGTTGACACTTCTAATATTTTAAATGTGTGTTTATTTAACAAAAATCCTTTGGGTATATTTTATAATTAAGTCATAAACATCATTTATGCTTTCAATCCTCTGTGCCTTTTAAAAAATCATAAATAAAAGAAACATAACCATCTATATTATTACATACACATAATAAATATGTTTACTTTGGAACATCTATAGTAATGAACAAATACATGCATGAGAATAATCTGAATGCTTACATAGCAGCCACAGTTTGGGAATTATCCATTAATCTATTCCAATTCAGTGTATGTATCTGAATCACAAGTTTAAATTTGACTACAGTACTATGAATAAGTTACCTGCATTTTTATTTGTGATAAAACATTGCAAACATATTACAACAAAATCAATAACATATATGCAGCATTTTTTTCATTCCATAACATATATGTGAAAAAAACTTACTGTTTATCACTTACCATCAGAAAGTGTAACCACTGTTATATCGTCAGTAGATACTCCTGGCCCATAGCGATTATAAGCTAGGAATCGAAGAGTATACTCTGTGAATTTTTTCAGTCCTTCCAGTTTATAAGATAGTCCATCAACCTCTATATTCTGGAGACATAAAATGCCAGAATCATTATTAAGACAGCACATTAAAGCAGAAATTGCAGCCATTCTGAGCAATCAGTGAACTGAATGTTAGACACTTGCTCCCAGAGAAGCACACTGTAGCCCTTTAATGAATCACTGTAAAACCATCCTTGTGTCACACACTCCCCTACTAAAGTCCTAACTACTCTGCAGACTCCGCGTTCAAACATCACCATCCAATTTTTATACTCATTAAGTTTCGATTTGTTTAACACCACCCAGAGCACTGAATAATATGGGTTATTCCACCCACATTAAAACCCTGATGCATAGAAGATTTTAGAAGGGTTGTAGACAAAGATTCATTCCTATTCCCTAATAAATAAATCAAGAAATTTCACATTGTGATTGCTTGCTGAAATACACCCGCAAATACTGAAACTCTCAGACACTTTGACACTGATTTTATGTCCCAACATGTAGTGGTGTAGATTGAAACTATCTAATAGCAATTTACAACTGAGAGGGAAGGTACCAAAGGTGAAAGTCACTGAGGAAATCAGAGTTAGTGCTTGCTAAAATAGAGTGGTTTAGTTCACATGATGATTCTTAGACTACCACTACCAACATGGGGCAATAGAGCTCTTGAGTTCATTAAGATGAGCTACAGAAAGGCTTGTATAAAATTGGATAAGAAACATACTTTAAAAGAAAGACTTAGAAGTGGCATGGGCACAGGCAAGGAAAAAGCAGAATTACTGATTGTATAAGAGCATTTCATTGTGGCCACAATGGTATTGACCCTTGTATATGGACGTAATATTAAGATTGTATTGGGCTACATAGGTATTGATCTTTGTATATTGATACATAATTAAGAGTATATTTAACCACAATTGAATAGATCTTTGTATATTGATACAAAATTAAAGGTAATGCTTCCTTATGGTATCATACCTAGAGATACTTAAAAATAAAATATGAAGTTCTGGCCTCTTGATACCAACCATCTAAAACGGTACAGGAGAGTTAAGTAAAACAAACTCCTAGTCATGCAAACATGTCACTTTGTTA
>CAJQZJ010033828.1:2505641-2536450 GCA_907164525.1 Lophiomys imhausi | reverse complement strand
TTGGAAGCTGCAGGCCCTGCACTTCCTATATAAGCAGATATATTTATCCCTCTCAGGTCTCTGAGGTGGTTGAAGAATAGACAGCTAGAGTCTCATAGTTAAATTTTGAGTTGTTCAGGAATCAAGAGGGTGATATAGATCTAAGAAGATACTCTTAAAAGTGTGTTGCAAGTTAGTATGAATGTTGAGTCAGATATAGACCTTTAAACTCAGGGAGATGGTTAGATAGTAGAATGTTAAAGTCAGGGGCCAAATATGTATAAACTGGACATTGGGAAGGTATACTGGGCCATTTAACTCTCATAAATGTGGCATATTTATATCTGTTGTTTTGTATAATACTTACTGTTATAAGAGAAGAAACCATCTGTTGGACTGAAAGGGGAAACTTCTGGGGGGAAAAGGGTGGAAGGGCGGGATAGGAAGGGGGAATAGGGAGGGGTTTGTGACTGAGATGTAACTTGAAGAAAAAAAAATAAAGTATATAAAAATAAAAAAATAAAATAAAAGAATGCCAAACTCGGGCTGGAGAGATGGCTCAGAGGTTAAGAGCACTGGCTATTCTTCCAAAGGTCCTGTGTTCAATTCCCAGCAACCACATGGTGGCTTGCAACCATCTACATTGAGATCTGGTGCCCGGGCACATTTGTAGTGCAAATACTGTATACATAATAAATAAATAAATGTTTTTTTTTTAAAAGAGCATTTCATCTGTACTGTCTTAAAAAAAAATTAAAACTAAAAAGTAGACCTGAAATGTGTCTACCTATGTCTCTGGCAAGCTTGTTTCAAATGACAAATCCTGGTCATGAATCATTATATATGGAAGCATGAAAAGCATTTTATGCTTGGTAAATTTTACATATAATATCTAAAGACCACTTTCCTCTATCCATTCCTTTTCTCTCTCTTTCATATATATATATATATATATATATATATATATATATACACATATGCTTATATACATACACACACACACACACACACACACACACACACACACACATATATATATATTCTCAGACCACCACTATCAACATTGGGCAATACAGATCTTGAGTTCATTTTCATATATATATATATGGAAAAGATATATCTTTTCCATATGTAATAATTTGGGAGTAAGAATTTCAATAGTTATACATATAACTATACACAGACATCATTAAATATTATTATCAAGTTTTAATCATTTATCAAAATACTTATTTGTTTTACTTACTGTTACTCTACTTGGAAAAACTCATTTGTCTCTTTTCAGATTTCTATTAAAGTCACTAGTTAAAATTTAAAAGCCAAATGAAGTTGGGGAGTACAAACTCCTAAGAGTAAGTTCAGAAAATTTTTGGTCACAGCATGAGTATGAAGAGAAAACAGAACAATATAAAATATCTGAGAGTAGAAAGAGCAGCTTGGATAAGTTCACTAAACACAATTAGATACTTCTTAGGTTGAGAGGTGAAAAGGATAAATCTGGGCACCAGATATGGTTACCCATGCTTGGCTGAGCTACTTTAGTCAAAACTCAAACTAGCATCCTCACTATGAACTTCACCTCACCTTACCCCTCTCTTCAGCACACTGCAAAGAAATGGCTTAAGATTTCCATTAACAAGTACTTGGAACCAACCAGCTATCCAATGATCATGCTTAATGATGAACTGTATCAAGATCTGGGAAGTGCCCGATGTCTTTGTCCATAGAAACATCCAGGAGATGGTAGGGATGGGGTCATCTCTTTACCCACCTGTTCTTTTCCTGTGGACACCTCAGTGCAGAACAATCTATAACCTTGGACTGGACCATTTGCATAGGCAGGAGGTTCCCAAGTAATAAGAATTGAGGTAGGTGAGGTAGATACAGCTTGCAGGTTTTCAACTGGCCCTGGAACTTGCACTGTTTATAAAAGAAATTGATGCAAATAAGACATGTACTTTCTCAAAACAAATAAATATTCCCTATAGTTCAAGAAAACAAAAGAATCTGTTTGGTTTCTAGAGTCACGTGTAATAACAATGTTAATATTATGAAAACCCAATAATGAAACCATTATAAAAGCTTTATTTTGGGTCAAGGGAAATATTATATAAATTGAATTTTTCATTTCATTTCATATCTAAAAAGATTGACCAGAGCATAAGTCATTAGGATAATGACAGAAAGAAGTAAGATTCTTAGCTTAAAAATTTTTTAAAAATTTTAACCATTTAATCTAAAAATGTTTCCATTCTGCAACTAGTCTTTTTCATGTATATTGCTAATAGATGCAGAAGAAAAAAGAAATTACAATTATTAACTTTGAAAATTACTATGCGGTTTAATCAAATAAACAACATGCCTATACATAATTAATTACATTGTCTTTAGGTCAGCACTTTATCTTGTAGCTGCTTCCAGTTCCCTTAACTTTTTGTAAAGTTTTTTTTCAATTTAACTTTTTCATTTTTATCCCACAGCCATTACCTAATCAAAGATAAATAATTTGTTTACTAATGAAATTAGATAGCACAGAATGATTATGCTTAATGAAAACCCTTCTGTTGAGTTGTGTTTGAAGTGTCAGAAATTTTCATATTTCTCTGTAAGTTGAAGCCAGTATTTCTCTCTGGTTTTGCATATAATGTTTTACAGGGCGAGTAGTACCTACAGTACATGATCCATGATTCCCTCTTGTTATCAGTTGTTTTTGTGTTCATGTTATTCTAGAGATGACTGTGAGAGTTTCATTACATTACATAATCTGTCCTTGTAAACTATTCCTTCATTTATTTGAGTCTTTTTTTTTTCCTGGCATGATAGTGTCCTGAATTTGTTTGATTTGGCCCTACTTATTTTTTTTCTGGTGACTCCTAGTATTTAATTTTAATTTTAATTTTATTTTTTTTAAATTTCTTCAAGTTACAATCCCCTCTCAATCACAATCTCCTCCCTATTCCCCCCTCCACCCTCCCACCTTATTCCCCCTCACCCCCGTCCCCTTTCTTTTTTCCCCCCAAGTTTAAGGTATATCTTTTTCTCCCACCTGCTCCCCTTTCAGTCCAACAAATAACTCTTTCTCTTATAACAATGGAGATGGTTGCATAGTAGAAGGTTAAAGTCAGTTGCCAAATACGTATGGACTGGACATTGGGAATGTATGCTAAGCCTTATGATTCTCATAATTGTGGCCTAATTATTTTTGTTGTTTTGGCCCTACTTTTAAACTAAGACATTAAAAAAATCTTTGTGGTTCTTTATAGTGGATAACAGTACTGAAAACAAAGTTTCTTTTTTCTTTTTAAATGTGAAGTGTTTTCACTACACTTTGGTTATCATTACCTCTAGGCCTTTTTGGTGAACAATGTTAAGAAACAATCTTAGAAGCACACACACACATATGTACTCACGTTAACATATATGCATATATAGATATGCATGTACAGAACATATTCCCATTGTGTTGTTTTCAGAGGCATTTTGGTCCAATGACCATTTTTCTATGGCAGTGTTCTACTCTGTACACATAAATTAAGAAGCACTCACTGCTATAAATAAGAAAATTTCAACTTGTGTCACAGTTTATTGCATATATTAAGAATGCAGATATTTTATTTCATGAAAAAAAATGAAGAAATATAACCAAACAGTTCCACTGATATCCAACTACTTGCCATAGTTCAACATTTTAAAGAACAGTAATAGAAACAAAAATTGTGTATCCTTTTATGAGTAATTAAATACTTATATATAACTATAGGAATATTTTAAGAGTGATCCTTTCTGAATTACAATCTGTCACTCCTCAAATGAAAAAAGTAAAGGACAGAGTTGAACACTACAACTGGTGATTTGGTTAAGACACGTGCTGAATATGCAGTGGCTAATATTTTCAGACAGATTTTAAGGATCTCAGTCTTAGTTTCTCAATGTAAGCTAAATCTAGGGCACTGGGAGCCTGACATGTGTGCACTGGTATAGAACAGGGGCTGATCTTAGTGAATGTCTCCTCAGTTGTCTCACAATAGGTTGGTGACAAATAATCCAAATGCTTCTAGTGTTTAGTGAGAAGATTTTTTACAAATGAACTTGCTATCAGCTGATGCATTAGGTGCTGTGTGGCAACTTGGGAGCAAAACAAAAAGTGTTAAGAATGGGTGCTGCACATGTCATGAGATTAAAACTGTGGAATGAGAATTTATCATTTCTCTGTCCTGAATGAAGCACATGAGAACCTGGTGGAGCAAGCTGAGAAGTCTTCCCATCAGATCAGAGACTGTGTGGGAAAGAGAGAGAGGATGTGCATATCCATCTATCATTAAAAACAATCATTGACTCTTTAGGAAGCAAAAAAAAATTTCTTTAGGCTTGGGAACCGGGGATATGAGATATGTCAAATTCATAGCCATTTCTAGCAGGTATTGTGAAGAAATATACTGTAGGGTTATATGTAACTCATGGTGTGTGAAACCAAAATTTTTAATTATCTAATATATTTATTAATAACTATAAACATTTATAACAAATATATACACTTACCTATCTACTAGCCCTAAGAATGACTACAATCCCTGTTACTTAACTTTTAAACCTAATAAAACTATAACAACTATTTTCTAACAATTAATCCTAACCTTTTAGAAGGATACAGTCTCTGGGGCAGGTCCTTAGTTGTCAGGAACACCCAAGGAGTAGATCCTTCAAGGCACTTAACAGTCTTCCTTCAGGAATATATCAGATGTAAGTCCTTTAGGGTAATTTGGCTATGGCAGCTTCACTTTAAATGAGGATTAAGGCTTTCTTCTCTTGAAAGTCCTTAGCTGTCTGTAAGCCAACTTACTCAGTTTGTATTAGCCACTCAGCCGCTCTGCCTCAGTCTTTGAGGCTGACCACAGTTCCATTCAGGCCACTGTTTGAACTGGTCAAACCCCTCTAGGCAAAAGCTGTGCCACAGGGTTTGATCTTTGCCCTTTTCTGCTGCTTTGCTGAGGCATTCTCTGCTCACCAGCTTCTTTCTGCCTCAGGGAGAGCTCGCTGTAATTTTTCAACTCTGAGATCAGCTTTTCAGTCTACCAGCATTTTCTGCATCAGAAGATACAAGTTGCCTTCCATCTTGTCATCTCTAGTGTGGGAACTCTCTAGCATAGAAGCCCTCGGGGCTCCACCCACTTCCTCCTTAAACAGGGTCTCTCCTTTTGTTTTTTAACCTGACTTAAGTCTAATGTGGTCTCTATCCACTTTGTAAGGCTATTAGCAGCTGAAAACAATGCCAGGCCATAAACCTTGGTTTTAGTCCATATGCTGCTATGTCAACTGCCCACAGCCAAGTTGATCTTCATGACCCATATTAAGAGACTGTATCAGAAGCCCTTAGATATTCACTAAATCTAATTTCTATTAATCTAATTCCCCTTACAGCTGTGAGCCTTGAGAATGAAATGAGGTCACCGTTCTAGCTGATCATAGTTGCTGCTACTTATTATCATAGAATTTCCAATGAAAGTATTCAAAATACTGTTTAGATTCTCTAATAATGGAAGCCACTATCTGGTCAACAGGTTATGCACAAAGCCTTGACAAAGTTATGCTCCGGAGATGTTTCAGAAAGTTGTGTCACATGAATATCCTCAGGTAGAATTACCAATCCTATCACTAGTGAGTAACCTAAAACATGTTATGTCATGTAGTTCTTATTTATTAGAAATTGCAAGTGATTAGTTAATACAAGTGATCACTGATCATGCCTTTAGAAACATGATGAGAATAATGTTGGAATATAGATCTACATGTCCATGTGAGTCTGCATGCTTTGTAATTGATATTTATGCATCTTAAATGCTGTTGATTATAGAACATCTGGTTTTTAATCATCAAATTTGGATGTGGTTGCCATGGGTAGTGCCAACCCTCATAATTTATTCATTTGTCTACCTTGCTAATGGTCATTGAACACTCTCCAGGGAAGGCATGGGCAAGGACTTTCAGGAGAACCCCAGGAAGGCATATCAGACACCAGAAGTGCCAAGGATAATTCAGAGCATTTGTTTCAAGTGTTCCACTCACTGCCATACAATGGAGAATACTTCTTTGCTTGGATAAAGTCTCAATAATATCTTTTATCTTAAAATATAATTTATGGTTTTATAACGTGAAGAATATGATTCATATTCTCATAGATTAATATTAAAACATCACAGCCCTTTTATATATTTATATATCAAATATTTACATATATATATGTTTATTTATTAAATATTAAAACAATTTAAGCATAGTTTTCATAAAAATTCCAAAACTCTGATTGAGTTTAAAATACTGCTTTTAAGATGTTCTTCTATGTATCTCCTTTTTAATGTGATGATACTGGGGTTCAGTTGAGTTTTAATTAATTATTCTTCACAAAAGTGCTATAACTTCAGAAGTAAGAATTTTGTAGCATTATCCTTTTGAACTATAGTTCTATTTATATAGGTGAATAATATTTTGTTTCTAGTGGCTTATGAATGTATATTTATACATACATGAGAATGTATACGAAACAATTGTGCTTGCACTCAGGTGTTTATCTAGAAAATATGTTGGGATATGATGTATGTGGCATCACATTCGTGACATGTGCATATAAGCTGCAAAGAAGAGATAAACTAAAAAAGGAATACCCACAGATGTTCAAGAACCACTATTAGATGTGAAATCAATATGGTTAACAGCTTCTGCCTTCCATTTCATTACATTTCAGTATGTCAGTCAGGAACCCTAATAAGTTTGACTGCTCATCATTTCCAAGATGTGTTCAATAGCCTCTACTGATCCCCTCGGACAATAATTTTGTGGCAAGCTGCATCTAATTTATTTCCATCTCAGTTCAAGTTACCTATTTCTTCAAAGTAATGAAATGACTTTAGGACAGAAGCATAATCCATGCAAGGAACTCATCAATCAATGTCAATCTAACCAACTACATTTAAAATTTTTAATATTGTAGCACAGGAGAAATTCTATGTAACACTTGTGACTAAGGACAAGTTAAATAGTTACAGTGAAGTAAATGAAAAGTATTAGATGTCACTCTTTGCTTTGGGAATAGAAATTTGTGATTATATATAGTTATATGTTTTGTAGGATAACAAAGACATTCATAATAAGACCTTGTATATTAACCTTCAAGTTACATATTAGTCAAATCTTTAATAAAAATCAACCACATGCAATAAAAGCATATTGAGAGCAGAATGAGAGGGAGAAGCAAGTAGGGAGGTGAGAAAGGGAGAGAGAAAGAGGTAGGAGAGATAAAGAAGAGAGAGGGAGCCATAGTTTAATGAACTCCAATAAATGATTATAGATGACAGGATGACATTCAGGAAGTATGGTATTCTTATCACTAATTTAACTGGTATCTGCATCTGTTATTAAGGGATTTATGAGTTCTCTAATGTGGGATGCATTGAATCAAAATGGTATTTGTTTTGATTCAATGAGTATTTGAAGGTGTGTGCCCATAGGCTCTGTCATCTGGGTTCGTGATTCTGGGAACGGTAATTTCAAATGTGTTAAAATATCTCAGGCTGTTCTCATTCTAAAATTCAGTGATTTACTCTGAGAAAATCATGATTACTGAGTATTAATAATGTTAGGATGTGAAATGATAATAGTCTCACCTTAGAGACATCCTCAATTTATATATTATTAATAATAACAATAGTAATAATAATATTATTTATGAGTGTTGGCTTTCATGTGTGTATATAAATCACCTGTGTATCTCCTGCCCTTAGACATCAGAAGAGAGTGTTCAATCTCCTGGAACTTGGAGTTACAGAAGGTTGTGAGCTGCCATGTAGGTGTTGGGTACTGAACTTGGGTCCTCTGCTGGAGCAGTGGGTGCTCTCAACAGCTAAGCCATTTCTTCAGACCCATCTTCAACTTTTTTTTGTTTTTTTAATGTTTATTTATTACTTAAGGTTACATCTCCATCATAGTACCCTCTTTCCACTCCTCCCAGTCCGCCTTCCCACCCTCTGCCCCCTATCACTTCCATCCCACTCCCCCAGAGTGGAATGTCCTTACATATCAGTCCCCCATCCCATTCTGCAGTCATATGAGGGCCAAGAGCCTCCTCATACACTGGGGTCCTACAAGGCAGCACCACTAGGGCAAAGTGTCTCACTGACAGGTAATAAAGTCTATGTTCCTGTTCCCTTTGGTGCCTTGGTTATAGTATAGTTATATTGTACTATATGGCTAAAATCCGATTATCAGTGAAGAGATGCCATGTTCATCCTTCTGAGTCTGGGTTAGCTCACTCAGGATGAGCTTCTCTAGTTCCATCCATTTGGCTGCAAATTGCATAATTTCGTTGTTTCTGATCACTGAGTAGTATTCCATTGTGTAGAAGTACCACAGTTTTTTTGTTTTGTTTTTTTTTTGTTGTTTTGTTTTGTTTTTTTATCCATTCCGCAGTTGAGGGACATCTGGGTTGTTTCCAGTTTCTAGCTATTACAAATAAGGCTGATATGAATATAGATGAGGAAACTTCCTTGTGATTCGGTGAGGAGTCATTTGGATGTATATCCAGAAGTGGTATGGTTGGGTCTTGAGGTAGAGCTATTCCAAGTTTTCTAAGATATCGCCAGACTGATTTCCATAGTTGTTTTCACAAGCTTGCATTCTTACCAGCAATGGAGGATTGTTCCCTTTCTCCACACCCTTGCCGGCATGTGCTGTCATTTGAGTTTTGTTTTGTTTTTGACTTTTCCAGTGTTTATTTACTTTTATAACAATGGCAATACTCAGTGAGGGTCCAAGAGCATCAACTGGACAGAGAGGGCTTTTTCTGTCCTCTCCATACCCTCCTGTACCACTCCTAACTCATCATAAGAGAAGCATATTTTCTGGCCTCAAGACCCAAACAACAACAGAACTTGGATGCCAGAATAACATGGAATAATATCCTTAGGCAGAAGGAAAACTCATATTGTCATTAAGATTGAAAATTCTGACAGGTGTGAGATGGAATCTCAGGGTCGTCTTGAGTTGCATTTCTCTGATGATTAAGGATGCTAAGCATTTCTTCAAGTGTCTCTCAGCCTTTAGGGATTCCTCCTTTGTGAATTCTCTGTTTAGCTCTGTTCTCCAATTTTTGATTGGTTTATTTGGTTTCTTGGCATTCAATTTCTTGAGTTCTTTGTAAATTTTGGATATTATCCCTCTGTCAGATGTGGGGCTGTCTGTTTCTATACCAGTACCATGATGTTTTTATTACTATTGCTCTGTAGTACAGCTTGAAATCTGGGAATCTGAGATGGTGATGCCTCCAGATGGTTTTTTTTTTTTTTTTTTGTACAGGATTGATTTAGCTATTCTGTTTTTGTTGTTGTTGTTGTTGTTTTTGTTGTTGTTGTTCCATATGAAGTTGAGAATTACTTTTTCATGTCTATAAAGAATTGTGGTGATATTTTGATAGGAATTGCATTGAATCTGTATATTGCTGTTGGCATGATGGCTTTTATTATGTTGATCCTACCCATCCACCAGCATGGGAGATCTTTTCATCATCTGATGTCCTCTTCAATTTCTTTCTTCAAGGACTTGAAGTTCTTGCCATACAGGTCTTTGTTTTGCTTGGTTAGAGTTACTCCCAGATATTTTATATTGTTTGTGGCTATTGTTAAGGGTGTTGTTTCCCTGATTTCTTTCTCAGCCCATTTATTTGTTGCATAAAGACGGGTTTCTGTTTTTTTTTTTTAATTAATTTTGTATCCAGCCACCTTGCTGAAGGTGTTTATCAGCTGTAAGAGTTCTTTGGTGGAATTTTTGGGGTCGCTTATGTATACTATCATATCGTCTGCAAATAGGGATAATTTGACTTCTTCCTTTCCAATTTGTATCCCCTTGATCTCCTTAGTTGTCTTATTGCTCTAGCAAGAACTTCAAGTACTATGTTGAAAAGATATGGGAAAGTGGGCATCCTTGCCTTGTCCCTGAATTTAGAGGAAATGCTTGAAGTTTCTCTGTATTTAATTTGATGATGGTTACTGGCTTGCTGTAGTGTTTATAGAGTTGCCATGTTTTTATAGTAGATTCCTTTAACTTTTTAATTATGAACATTTAGAAAAGCATTTAGGTTCATCTGGTTATATCCAATAGTATTTTGAGTGTTATATTATTTTCTGGAGCAAGAAGTCCTATAACTATTTAAGTTATACCTCATACCCTTTCCTTTCCCTTGTTGTTCTTTTTAATTATCTGGCTACACTGTGGTTTCCTGAATCTCCAAAGGCTACATTAATTTTTTTTATTCATCTTATGTTTTCTAAAATCTTGGGAGTTTCAAAAAGCTACACAAACAAGAATATGAATCTAAAGGTTTCAAGGAAATGCTTTAGGAGGATAAAGGTATGCCACAGCTTTAAGAACACTAGATGAGCTAATGTCTTTCAGCCATTACACTGATGGTTCTCAGCTGGAAATCTGAAATGAAGACAAATGTTAGTGTCAGCGAATATGGAGTTGCACATCTGAATATTTAAAGTTTTCTTTCCTTTTAAATGACTGTAAAGTACAATGAGTTCTAATGTTCCTAAATTGTCAGTTTAACAGCTATTACTTTTGACGAACCAAAGAAATGCCTCATTTAAAAAAATAGTTTAAAAGGCATTGTATGTGTTGTCATTCAAATAATGACCTATAAGTTATATACCCTGAAGTCAGGACAGAAATCAGAAGATGGTTTTCTTTATCTGTTTAATAATTTAAAAGTGATTTGGGGATGAGATTTGAAGATGATAACAAAGATTCTAATCAGTCCTCTAGAGTGATCTGAATGAATTTTACACACAAAGTTCTCTTCCTTTTAGCAGAAATTTCTACTGCCAATGATTTCCTAAAAGAACATTTCATATGCAAGTTACTTTTGAAACTATTCACAGTTATTGATAATAAAGAGCATGCTTTGATGCAATGTAATTTTCACTGTAATGAATCTTGAGTGAACTATACATATTTATTAGATGTGATGGTAATTTGGCAAGGAGGAAGCAAAACAATGTGAGGTAGGTTTCTAGTATAACACCACAAAATTGTTAAACAAATTTCTTGGAAAAAACTATTATTATCTCTTCATTTTGCTATTAGTTTTAATAGGCACATTCTGGTAATGCATTATAAACTCAATAGTGTCATTGTGTATTTAAACATACATAAATTGTGTATAGATACAGCTATATAAGAATACACAAATATATGACATGTCTAATATATAATTTATGTATTAGTGATATATGGGTATATGGTATATGAGGTTATATGTTTTACACACACACACACATTCACACATATAGTTAAATATGAACAGTCCTTTAATGAGTCACATTAAAACTGTACTAGTCTAATTATTGCATTGATTAAAGGGTGTGACAATAGGATAAGATACTGCTAGGAAGATACCTCAAAATTTCACTACAACACCAATGATTAACATATCTGTAGGAAGCATATAAATTATATTGAATTTCAATTTTTAAAACAATGCCAAGAAATGAGAAGTGTGAAGAGGATTCCCAATTTTATGTTGGAGTTCTCAAACATTATTTTTATTTAATCCTGTTATGAAATTACTTTATGTATGAATACTTTGTCTGCATACCTGTGCACCATGTGCATACCTAGTACCCAAGGAAACCAGAAGAGGATGTTGGATCCACTAAGAGTGAAGTTACAGAAGGTTGTAAGCCGTCTTCTGGGTGAAAGAATTAGACCTAGGTCCTTTGGAAGAGCAGTCAGTGCTCTTAATTACTAAGGCACTTCTACACTGCCAAGATTATAACTCATTTAAACTGATGATATATAAGTTAACTTTTTTTATCTAGGAAAATTATATACATTAAAAATTGAGAAGAAAACTACATTTCAAATAACTGTGTTTAATTTTTACAAATCTCATGTGATATTTATATATGTCAATGATAACTTGATGTTATATAAACCTGATTATGCTGATTACATTAAACCTGATTATGGAAGTTCAATCAGTCTGTTGAACTTTTAGCATGGGCATGGCCTTTTAAGGCCATTCACACTACCTTACTTAAGACTGTTCTGTACTAGCATAAAGCTGAAACTCTCCCATTTACAAAGACCTGATTTCCAACAGGGCTGCAAATGTGATTATCATCCCAGAGGTGAGAATGTAGAGTCTTTGCCAAAACTATTATTGAAAAACATTTAATATTTTCATTGGTGTAAAAACAGTGTTTGAGGAAGAAAGAAGAATTTGATGAATCAGGAAACATTGATAAGAATGAATTTGATGGGTAATGTATGCTGGTTGGTTTTCTAAAACAAGTTGGTAGAGGGAACAGTTGCCAAGGTTTCAGAAGATGATGACTTCAAGTAAAACTAGTATAAGTAATTTCAATGGGAACTAAATGATAACAGAAGATTCATACGAGTTAGGACATAAGTCACTTTTCACAAATATTGGATTGTAATTAAATCGCTGTTTTGTTTTGTTGCATGCCATTAAGAACTAAAATTTTGTTCTACCAAATTTAGAGGGAAAAAATGTGGTATAAATACTGACACTCAAGGAAAGATCAAAACGCATCCACCTTTTTCTCAAAATGCTTGCTTAAATGTTCAGTTTTAATGAAGTATAATACCCTTGGAAAGTTAAGGCAAGAGTATCATGAGTACGAGCCTACCCATATACAACCTGAGTTAGATAGAGAACTTTAAACTCATGGAGATAGTTAGATAGTAGAATGTTAAATAAAGTCAGGGACCAAATACATATGGACTGGACATTGAGAATATATGCTAAGCCATATAACTCTCAGAATTGTGGCCCATTTATTTCAGTTGTTTTGTACTGTATTTATTGTTATAAGAGA
Organism: Lophiomys imhausi; assembly: GCA_907164525.1. NCBI lineage: Eukaryota > Metazoa > Chordata > Mammalia > Rodentia > Muridae > Lophiomys > Lophiomys imhausi. The sequence continues at coordinate 2,523,581 of CAJQZJ010033828.1, read as the reverse complement.
AAGAACCATTTGTTGGATTGAAAAAAAAAGAATTATGCATTCTGGGGGAAGAGTGAGAGGGTAGGAGGGTGGGGCTGAGAGGGGTGGAGGAAGAGGGCTATGATGGAGATGTAACTTGAAGTAATAAATAAACATTTAAAATAAAAAAATAAAATACATCTTTAAAAAAATCCAACTATGACAAAAATTTGCTCACAAAAAATTAAATATTCAGAAGAATTTTGTGAGAACCTGTGAAGAATTTTTAAATAAGTATATTTTGTCCTTTTTTCTTTTTTTAATTTTACATTTATTTATTACTAAAAATTCTAATCATTAGTAAAGAATTTTAATCATCTCAAATAAAAATAGTGAAGAGCAAACGTTGGCTTAAAGTTACTGCTAGAGAAAATAAGTGTCAGGAACCAAACTCCTGAGTCCTAAATCCTGACTCCTGAAGTAACATCCTTTCTGTTGTTTAATAACAGTGCATCATGGGGTCAAAACACACTTATACTATGATGGTAACTCTTATCAGGGTTGCATGATCATGCAAAGTTTATAGGATATTACCCAAAAGAAAATCATTCTATGTAATGATTTTGCTTGTGTCACTGCAACCAGAAACAGGGTTCTTTTCTCATTTCCAGATTTCTCTTACCTCTCTAGACAATTTGAGGAAAATATATTTCTCTCTCCCTACTTCCAAGACTGTTAGAAGAAAGTGAATAGATGTGACATGACAGGACACTGAGGAAATGTCTACCAGAATATGGCAAGTATCCATATTAGGATTATGTTCATGAATAACTCCTGACCAAGAGACACCCGCATCAAAGAGCAGAGAGTTGTCTACAAATGAAAGTTTAGACTTTCAATTCCTTGCATATGTTCAGATAGAGTTATTTTCACTGTTTTATTTCCATAATAGTCAGAGGCCAAGTTGTTGTTCCATCCCTATAGAAGCATCAATGCAGAACCTTCAGGAAGCGTATGTCCTGGCCTATTTTTGCTTGCTTCACACTGATTTGAGACTTACATATACCTCAGGATTATATTTCTGCACACAAAAATCTCCGCTCTCTATAAATAGACAAGTATGAGTGAAGACAGTGCTTTCAGCTTATGCACAACCCAGAGTGTATCCCATGGTGATAATGTAACTAACTTCCAGCAGCCTTCCTCAAAATCAGCTTGTACTGTGGACAGTACAGGAAGAATCGATATCTGATATTTGTAGTCTTAATAGAGCTATAAAAGACATGTATAGATTGCTCTTATAAAAGAACCCTGCTGCCATTTGTTAGAAGAGAAGGAAACAGCACTCTTTTCCACACAGCTAAATGAACAAATTTTCTACATAACAACAAAAAAGGTTCTACTTGAAAGGTATCATCTCTTTGGGGATGCAATTTATTGTTTATCTATTTCTGGCCTTTAAATGCTAAGCAACTTCCTTGGATAAACTGTCTGCTTGGGGAGGTACTATAAATTAAGGGAAAAAATTAGAATTCTATTCTCTGAGCACACATTTCTCAGAAGTCAGATGTCCTGATACAGCAAATGCCAGAAGGGTCCATTCAATTAATATTTGATAACAAAGGCTAGCAGAAATATGTATAACCTCAGGAGTCAGGGGCTGTAGGTCAAAATCCATGAGCTTTACTCAGACTCTGTGGAAAAGGTCAAGATGTTTAAACTCTTTGAATTTGAACTACCTTATTTTAGATGATGGGGTTCATATAGGTCCTATGTTGCTGTAAAGATTAATATTAATTTATTCCTAGCTCATAATAAATAAAAAATTCTTGTTAAATATTAACTAAAATTTATAGTGTGCCAGAGATTGTGATAATTGATGTGAAACACAATAAAAAATCTCATAGGACTAATAATCCAAGGAGGCAAGAGGAACCACAAAGAATCAAGAGGAAGAGAATCCAACATGGGGAGGAGTGTTAACTTTGCTGGAGGGTAAACCAGGCTTTAAAAATCATGTCTTTTTCATCCTTTAAGACTCACAAAAGAACTGATGGGTTTAGACATTCTGAGCTCAACCTATAATACAGAGTAAATTTAAAGGGATAAATGTGGGCACTGGAAGCATAGCTGTTAAATGTTCTGGAATCCAACAGAAAGAGATGAACAGCCTTATCCAGATTGATGTTTGTGGCGGTGAAGAGACAGAAAGATTTAGGAGCTTCATTAAGGATGTCCGCTGATATGAGAGAAAAGGCTAGGCAGATTTAAACAGCCTACAGGGCTGCGCTGCATAGCTGTTGACTTGAGCAATCTCTGAGATGGAAAACACAGCAACCCACAAAACTGGGCCAGTGTATGTGCAAACTGTGTAGGATGGGTGAGTGATTATGAAAGCTTCCAACCCTTACTATGTACTCAGGGGGCTTCTACCCTCCTAACTACAGTCCTAAGCTAGAACGCCTCTCCATCTTTCCTTCTCTTTTTTTTTCTTGTGTTCTCAGTTAGTTCATTTTTCAATATATATCTGTGCATGGACATAAAAATTGTTTAATTGTCTATTTCTTTCTTCTGCTATTTTCCTCCTTTTTTTCCAATACATAGTCACTGACTTTCAGGAACATCAGCTGGCCATCTCTGGTGATATTCTTTTCTGTTTCCCCCTGCCTTAGAGCTTGTGAATCTAAATTTTGATCATTTTTAAGGCATTCAAAACTGTAGTGTCATATAGACCTAACTGACATATGAGTCCATTCTGAACAGTGGATGGGCATGTTTAGATTCTTCTCTTACCCACTTTCTTGATGCTTGGGAAGTGGGAGTGGGATGAAAAATCATTCCTGGCAGCAGCAACAATAAACATTTCGGTTACAATGAGCCTGGACAGACACCTGACCTTGAAGATCCTGCAATTAATATTCACTCTGTGATTCTGCTGGCATTTATCTCCAAGAAGCACCTTTAATGCCCTTACACCTACATGCGTCCCAGAGAAAGGCTGACAATCACACATGGTAGAAAACCTGGCTGCCCCATATCATCAGGTAGCATCTAAAAGGCTCTCGGTCTGTTGACTGAACCACCCTGAGGATTAAGTTCATTTTATTTTCAGTATTCAGAAGATAAGAAGTTTATTAACCACTTGGAAGATTCAGCCTTGTTCAGAGATAGCAGGATCAGGATGGACTTGGCCAGTAAATCACAGAGGTTGAAGACAGGCATTAGGTAAAACTTAATACAGTGACAGTAGCCACCTGCTGTACAACCAAACAGCTTTCTCTTTCCCTAGGCCACTGCCTTCCCTTATATTCTCATGAGTGATAAGAGAATGACATCAATTGGAAAGACATTACTTTAATTTGCATTCAAAGGACACTATTATCATCTTGAATAAATAAGGACTGAAGTAAGGTAATGGAAGTTCTGGTAATGTATGGTTGCCAGATAAGTTTATCAGAAATTATTTTTGAGGAGGGTTAGGTTCAAATTTTAGACCTCAACAACTTTGTAACTCAATTTAATGTAAGACTGACAGCCTTCCAAGCTTCTCTGTAGCCAGAATTAGTCATAAAGATACACATGGAAGCTGTCTACACATCAAAGAAACATGTGATCAATAAACGCTCATGTGTGCCATAAATCATCTAGCAATTTGCTGATAAGATGTAAATGACATAAATAAAATTAATTGTAATACTACACATTTCACTCAGATCCAATGCATCATTTCATGATAACAAAAATTTAATGGCATATTTTACACCTTCATACTATATTTTAGCATACAATCCGTTTTATAATTACAATGATCACAAATTGAGGAAAGCCAACATCCAAGTGTTCAGTATCTACTGAGATTAGTGGCGAGCTGAAGGCGTGGCTCAGTGGTTAAGAGATTAGTGGCCATCATTATAAATAGGCAATACAATTACAGTCAACTCCAGTAGAACATTTAGAAACATTTGTGATGGGAATGAGGAAAACGGCTAAATACTTTCAAAGAGGTAAGCAAAAATATGATATGAAAAATGAAGACATAAAACAATTTGCATTCCAACTTAATTGCTAATTAAGCTGTTAAATTTAAATACTCAAACTGTCAAAACCACTATGTTGGTATTTGTACTTAAATATTATCTCTTGTCATACATCAAACTACTGGAAGTTTTAAAAAATGCATTTTGGATAATCCTAAACATGTTTTTAAAATAAAAGTTGATTAAAGCCCTGGAAATTTAAAACAGTGTTATCATTTTTGAAAACACTAGTAAAACTTAGCTAAAGAAAAACCTTGAGGATAAGATTTTAAAATATGTGTTCAAAATGCTCCTCTAACATATGAGCTTATCTCAACGAGGCTATCATAATCTCAATAATGTCAGGCTTTTAAAATATATTATGGCTATAGATATGACTTCTGTACCAACAATTCACAATGGTGAACATATGATAATGCTGTCATTGAAGAGTCATTTTCAAAATGAAGCTACTTTTGATTTTCATTGTCCTTTCTCAAAAATTGTCTAGTTTGATTTTAGTTTGTATATACACAGCTCCCTGGTTTGAATATTATGGTAGATTCAAACCCAAGCTCTAATTTCATTAGTTTTATCATATTTAATTCTGTCAAGACAGTTCAGGACTTGATTTTAGTTTGCCAGAATTCAGGCTCAGAGACTGTTTTTCAAGTATGGGAAATTACCATAGTTACATTCAATAAGTATTAAGATAATGGCATGTAATTGTTGTATAAGGTGATAACTTTTGAAATTGTGGAGCTCAGATTGGGCATTGATATCTAGGAAGAAACCTTGGTGGGAAGATTTTATATGTTTATTTGAAATTTTTATATATGCAGTCATATAGTGTTTTGATCATCTTGATCCCATTTCCTTCTCTCCAATTCCTCTCCCATCCTCCTGACCATAAAAACCCACTGTGTCCTCCATGCATACATGGCTGCCTGTGGGTGCATGGGTGTCTCACCACCTATTCTGGAATGGATAGCCTCTAAGGAGTCTCCCCGACAAAAACAAACAAACAAAACAAAACAAAACCAATCCAAAAATCCTGACCTCCTCCCCCCAGCAGGCATCAGTTGCCAATATCTCCTCAGACAGAATGGGGCTTTATGAGCTCCTCCTGCATCCATCCAGCCATTATTGGAACCCACAGAGCTCATAGCCAGATAAGGCTGCTGATGACTTCTTCCCCTTGGTAATGTGGACAGCACCTTCTGACACTATGAATTAAGCTAGCAGGTAGTGCAGTCTCCAAGTCTGTAGTGCCTGATTTCCTATGTCCTGTGATTTATATAGGCATTTGCTTGAGTGATAAGAGTTTAGCATCAAATTCTACATGGCACCCAAGAGCAACAACAATAGCCTGTAATATTTCGGTGAGGGGATTTATAATACTCTATTGAACAACAACTTGAAAACAAGTACTGGGCATTTACTGCAATGGATTTTGGTGTCTGGGGGAAGCATTGTCCCCTGGTGTAGAATAACTCAGTTCTATCACACATGGGTGGTGAGTGACAATCTGAGTGTGTAGTCTCTGAGAGTACAGGTCTATCTAACAGTGTCAGCAGGGTCTGGATAATGCAGACTCTACTCCCTTCCTATTTGTTTAGTTTTCAGTCCTTTATGTTCATGAACTATTAGGTCTTACATGTCTCCAAGGAAGACAGTTTATGAAGAGAAGAACATATAAAATATACTCTTAAGGACACTTGATTGTCACAATACCAACATTCCTTTAGGTTTGTTGTTGTTGTTGCTGCTGCTGTCATTTGTTTGGTTGTTGTTGTTGTTGTTTTCCCTGAGAACCATAAAGTGAACATATTTAAAATTGTAAAAGCCAACACATTAATTCATTTAAAATTTTTTCTGAAACAAAAATTGGATCTACTTAAAAATATAAAAACCAAAACATTATTCATTAAAAATAAATCCTTTTTCCTACTCCCTGATTAAATTACACTCAATCTTTCTAACAATTTTTGTAGGATGGCATAATGTGTTGAAAAATTCTTCCCAAATCTATGCAATCTTGAAATTACAACTGTGTCCTTCTTTGGAAGAGGACCTTTACAGATACAATTTGTGTAATTGATGTGAGCCCTAAATCCAACATGAATACCTTCAATGTTAAAAGGGAGAAAAACACACAAAGACTCAGAAATGGCAAAAATACAATGGAATGGTCCTAACAGAGGTTAATATTTTTCAGACACTAGCCATGAAGTACCTTATCTTACCAGAATGGACCAGCAACCAATAAAAGACAAGAAAATAATTATTATTACCCCAGAACCTAGAGAGAAGTGTGTCTCTACTGAAACATGGGCTCCATGCTTATAGGCTCAGAATGGTGAGAACTCGGGAACCCAAGCCTTTGGTTGACAACCATGTTCCAGCTGTTTCTGGAAGAGGAACTGTATTTTTGTCCAGCCTGCCACTGGACACAGAAGGCTGAGAGTCCAGAATCCAAACCCAGGACTCGAGAGTCAACGGAATATTGATCCATCTGTACCTGACTTTAGGCTCTATAGACACCAAGTTTGTCCTTTGTGAAGTTCAATGCTGCCTTGGAAGCCACAATTTCAAAGTCCTTTATGACTCAAAGAAAAGGGATGTTGAAAACCAGTAGCTGAATGTTTCTCTATTTCTGTATGGCCCTTCACCTGGCCCTAAGCCTGGATTCTGCCTATGTGATTGTAATGCCATAATATAACATTAAGTTTCAAACTATAGATCATTGTGATTGCCACACCATTAGAATTCTGCCTCTAGTTTAATGAACATAGGCAAAGTACACATCAGAGAGCAGCTTGGCCCTCAGCTAACACTTATGTTGGCATTGGCCTGACACTTTTGGATGTGATCCTTTTAAAATCTTGGCAACTGGAAAACTGGGCTACAGATCTGAAACCTGATTTTAGACAATTCTTTCTGGCAACAACCACATGAAATTGTACCTTCCAGGTATGACAGGAAGGTTTGTGACAACAAGGCTTTCCCATGACTAGTAAGCATTTGAAAAACATGTTCACAGCACTGTGTTTGCAACTGCAGCACATCCACAATGAACATGAGAGGATACAGATGCTTAAATAGCTTATTACATAAAAAAATTCATGTTTTTCAAAGTACTGCCTATCTTTGCACCAATTTAGAAGCTAAATATTGCATTTCACTGGCCTTGTCATTAGCCTAGTTGTGTGCAGCATTTTATTTGTTTTCATAGTCAAACTATTAAGTAATTTCTTTGAATTCATAGTACAAATTAATACTTGATATCTGCCCACACTTAACAGCTAAATCCACCAAATTAAAAGTATCCAATTTTGTAAGTCTTATACCTCCTCTCTCTATACACCTTCCATTTTTTCCCTCAGTTTTCAAATTTCAACACTTCATATATGTTCTGTAGACCTAGACCTACAAGTAAGCTCCATTTCTATTTTTTTCACCCTTCCCACATGCAGCCACCTGAAATTTTTCTATCCCACAAGGGAATCGAGTCCTGTCAACTCTCCACTTCAATTATTGTGGAAACCTCCCATTTAATCTTGAGAAATATATCCATCAATACCCTCCTGTCCAGATGTTCCTCTCAGGGGTTGAGGGGAAAAGCCAGCTTCCAAAGATCTCCAGGTAGATCCTGTCACCTCTCAAATCCCCTGTGTTATGCTTCCTCTGCCTGTGGTGCAGCCTAGACACCTTTACTTCTTCCTCTACAGGACCCTGGCAGATCGTATTGGCTATGTCCAAGATTATCTCCTGGGATCAGAGCATTGCCATCACCACTCCAGATTCACCAAGCCACTTATTTAAATCATCCTGTCTCAGAAAAGTGGTTGTCCTTTCTCATATTATCTGTATCTTCCTAATTCTGTGTGTCCTAATGTAGTTTTCATTCCTTATGCTTTAAAGGTTTTCTTTATTGTCCCTCTCCACTGCTACAATATGGACTTTACAAGGATAAGCACTTTGTTGTTAATGAATTAACAAATTGCAGCTGCCAAGAAATAGAGTGGGTTCCATCCATTTGGCTGCAAGTTGCATAATTTCATTGTTTCTGATAGCTGAGTAGTATTCCATTGTGTAGATGTACCACAGTTTTTAAATCCATTCTTCGGTTGAGGAACATCTGGGTTGTTTCCAGTTTCTAGCTATTACAAAAAAAGGCTATTATGAACATAGATGAGGAAACTTCCTTGTGATTCCGTGAGGAGTAATTTGGATGTATACCCAGAAGTGGTATGGCTGGGTCCGTAGGCAGAGCTATTCCAAGTTTTCTAAGATATCGCCAGACTGACCTCCATAGTGGTTGCACAAGCCTGCAATCCCACCAGCAATGGAGGAGGGTTCCCCTTTCTCCATACCCTCGCCAGCCTGAGTTGTTATTTGAGCTTTTGATCTTAGCCATTCTGACAGGTGTGAGATGGAATCTTAGAGTCATCTTGACTTGCATTTCTCTGATGGTTAAGGATGTTGAGCATTTCTTCAAGTGTCTCTCAGCCTTTAGGAATTCATCCTGAGTGAGCTAACCCAGACTCAGAAGGATGTGCATGGCATCTATTCACTTATAGTCGGATTTTAGCCATATAGTACAGGATATCTATACCACAACCAATGCACCAAAGGGAACATGGACATAGACTTTTTCTTTTTCTCCCTGTCAATGAGACACTTTCCCCTAGTGGTGCTGCCTTGGCTCTTGGCCCTCATATGACTACTGAACTGGAGCAGGGGACCATTAGGTAGGGACACTCCACTCCAGAGGAGTGGGATGGAAGTGTTGGGGGTAGAGGGTGGGAGGGTAGGACTGGGAGAGGTGGAAAGAGGACATTATGAGGGAGAGGTAGCCTGAAGCAATAAATAAATAAATTTAAAAAAAATAGTTTGGGACTCACTAGGCTTACAAAAAGATTATTTGGTGAATGTATGAATGATGAATGAATGAATGAATAAATAAATCAATGAATGACAGGTTGAGGTTCCTACTAAGAGAATAAAAGCAAGGGTTTATGCAGGCTTAAAGGCATAGCCATGTCAAATTTGCCAGGAGGAGAATATTGTGCTTAGAACTATTCAATAAAAATCTTAAAGGAGAAATAGAAGAGACCTACAATATCCCAAAGAAGTAGGAAAATGTCTCATAGTAACACAATCATATGAACAATTAGAAGTGATGGAAAAATAGAAAATTACAATGACTACAACACTGAGGGCTGATGACTCGATGGGAGCAGGACAAAAATTCAGTCATCAGAACTGTCATGTGAATGTGTACTGAGGCACTCCCATTTGAAAAGTTTTCCTTTATTCTTTCTGACATAGCTGCAAGATTGAAATTATCTTCATTCTATGCATGAAGGAGCTGACTTACAAAATATAACTTGCTCCTGTTGCAGAGTAAATTAATGCAGAATTAAAACCCGGCTGACTTGTGTGTGACCCAGCATGTATGAACATCTTTCAGTGTGTTTCCAAGCAGTGGACTTTCAGCTGAGATTACAGATTTAAATAAGGTGACCATGTATGATTTCTTGCCTTGGCTAGGGCCTCACAGTTCCACAGCCCAACTACCAGATGGTGAGATGATCAAAAATATCCTTGATCATTTACTTCTGGTAACTAATGGCAACAATTTAACTTTCATTTTAACACCTATGGCTATACCGAGCAATTGTCTTCACCTTAAAATCTTTCAATTTCAAAGCAGGGCAATTCCCTTGCCTGTGAAATGCTCTGCTATCAGAAACTGTGTTCCTTCTTAACTGATTATATCTAGTTTTTGCCCCCTGGCGGGGACGATTGTGTTAAACTGGAAAGAGTTTCCGTGGAATAGGATTCACTTGTGCCCATGACTGTCTCTGTCAGACATTATCCTCCAACATAGACACAGTAAATTTATTAAAGTAATAAAATTAAGGAGTTTTAGACTGAAAGAACTGTCGCTCATCACATTATTGATTTGGGAGAAAACATTTACAATCTACCACTTCTATAGCCATCAGAATAGAGTCCACATTTAAAAGCATTTATAGAGCAGTGATGTAAAAATGAGATATAATCAATTTTGATTAGCTCTTATATCAGGTCAATCATAATTTATCTCCCTTCATTTCCCCCTCCCTTCTTTCTCCTTTCTGGCCTTCCTCTTTTCTCTCCTTCCTTTCATGACAAAGTTTCAGATAAAGAAACAGAAAACAGGGCTAAGAAGAATCCCACAGGATAGGAGATAATCTTTGTTGCCTATACATATGACAGAGGATTAATATGCACCATATGTGTATAATTCAAAACAGACAGAAAATTTCAGATTTTCCTGAAACTTATGATCCCCTTGCATAAGTCTTCTGAGTGCCTGGAATACAGGTGTTTGCCACTAAGCTGGGATCTTGTTCTAAAATATACCAAAATTATGAATATTAAGGCTAACATGTTTTGAGCAAAAAGCTACTAATAAATTATACACTGATTTTGTACTAGTTTTTGGAATGCTAACTTTATACTGAAAGGGAATAAATAAATCCCATCTCTAGGTATGATATGCAGGAATTAATTTGACAAATACATTGTCATGAAAAAAAAAATGCAACACTAATTTCTTTGATGTTTCTACTTTTTGAGTCCTTGTTTCTATAACAAAATCATGTTGAGACTACACTAAAAAAACAGTATTATGAAGTGTAGCATTTGAGGACAAAATTTTGGCTCAGCATCATTAAGAGATTAGTGTCTTTTATAAGTATTGAAATGAAACAGCTCAGTGAAACCCCTCTCCCCTCAATCCTGCTCTTCTTCCCCTACACAGAGAAGACACATGTATCTTACGGAGATTGTTTTGAAAACCTTCATCCTGGGAAGAGAGACTTGATCTCAGAGACCCCAAGCCTTGATTTCAGAGTTTCTTACTCCTGAGCTATTGAAAATACATTCCCTGAGAAGTGTCTGGCTGTAGTTATTTGGTTTTAGCAGCAGAGATTAAGATAGAAATTGTCTTAGTTTTCTTACTATTTTATTTTCTTTCCTAAGAACCTAATAGAAGTCTTGAGACATTGACTTTTGGGAATATCTATATAGATAAAACTTCTCTTGCAACTCAGAAGCACAGTAATACAAATGTGTTTAAATGTGGTCTATCGCAGTTACCTTTTAGTGCAGCATTTCAGCAGTAGCACCATAGAGCCTTGAGAATGAGTTTGATACCCTGACCAATGTTTCTTTCCTCACTTACTAATACAGTGTTCAGACTGGCACCATGTGAGAGAAGGTCCTGCCACCATGAAAATGTGCTCTAATGGTCCAGTACAGTAGATACTGTTTAAAAAGAGAGTAGTTTACTTGAATTTCAGCTTGATTTGACTTTTAGGTGTCATTGATACACTGAGGTGTAGCGGTTATGACTAAGAAAATGAATCTCATTTCATTACAGTTAAAAGCCCATAGGCACATGGTGCAGAGCGTTACTGTACTCCACTGTGCAGGTCTAGAATTTAACATAAAATATTTGCTTTTGCTTAGATAAAGATTGAGGGTTCTGTTGTTTTGAACTCCTTTATGATGGTAGAGAACTCTATTCCTCTAAAATTATGGCTAATATTTCCACTAATATTTGTCACCATGAAAATCATATTTCACCTAATTGACAATTAAATCCAAATGGGTTTCTTATGCCTTGTGTCACACAGAATGTTTAGATATAAGGTCCCACCTGTTATGGCTTAAAAATTGAAAATATGTTTTCCATTGAGAAACTTTTTAATATGTTTTCAAAGTTTTTTGGCTGCCAAAAGAGACCTACTAGCCACTCTTGTCTACTTTCTTCCCACTCTTACTGCCCAGACTTGTGTCTGGATTACAGTAAACTTGCTAGTCATCACCTTTGCCATCTTATTTATTATAAATGTTCATTCAAATCATTTTCAATAGAGATAGTGATTGCCAGAAAGCACATCAGGTCAATAAGGAAATGATCTGGACACAACCACAATGAAGATGACTTATTGAACTCAAGAAGAAATATAGTTTGCATTTCTCATCTCCACCACACACAGAGTACAAATCTTACTTTATTGGCATCTTTTAATGAAACAAATATTTATTAAGTAACAACATGGTATCCCACATAAGAGATAATATATTATATTCTGATCATAAGGCTTACATTTCTTTAGGGCCACAATAATGTACAATAGGCAAAATTAGAAATTAAGTGAGTGAGACATTCTGAAATTTTATGGAATGGTCAATGTGTGTGTAGGAGCAATTCAGTTTACTTACATAAAACTATTATGTAATAATCACACTACTCCCAAACCATAGCTCTCATGCTAGCCTTACCCACTTAGGCGATTACAGATGTGAGTACATGGCTTGTTTTACAGATCTGGACTGTTGATATTATGAACTTACTTGATCCTCATCTTGATGGGATTAGGAGAATTCCAGCTATTGACTACTAATTGACACACAAGACCTAGAGACTTTCTATCATTAAATTTCACTCTCACAGCCTATGAAAAGGTGAAATAAATAATACCTAATTTTATAGTAAGCTTAATTCTCAATAATTAAGTAATATCCTCTTGGATGCATTTAGTAATATTTACTGTTCTTATAATTATCATACAAGTAGAATTTTGCTGTAATTTTTTTAAATAAAAAGAGAAAATATAGCTACTGTTATTCATCTATGTTATGTATTTGTAAGTAGCTCAACTTGAGAGGTTGTTTTCGCTATCTTTTCATGTAAAGAATATAGTAGACTTAAGGACATTACTTACAATTCTTAACTACAAAAGAATTTTGGAGACTATTGCATTGTGGACTAGCAAACAGGATTTGTATTGTAACTCAGGTCCTTGAGCCTGTATGTGGTCCATTTTAAAATCCCTTATGATTAAATTGCCTTAACAGCATTTTATGGGACCCTCACATAATAATTCAAAAATCCGCCACATGTGGTATAAAAAGATTAGATATGTCTTAGGCAGGCAGGGACTTAAATCCTGCCTGATAATACTGTGGAGAAATTACACACCACAAAAGCAAGGGAGATAGGGCAAAGGTTTAGCAAAAGGAAGATATAATCAGAGGAAACATGCCTTCATATAAGTCAGGCTTTTCTATTCTAGGCGATTATTTTATAAACTCAATCTTCTGTTGTTGGTCTCTCTAAGTGATTACTGTAGAATGCATGCACTTGTAGAAACACAGTTGTTGATGATTTATATTTCAGACATATTTGCATCAGGTTATATTTCTTGAAAACACAATTTTCCTAATGGAACTGATTACTCAAAAAAAATGAAAATCTGGACATTAAATTTGTATAAAAGCTGTGCAATGTTGGTATACAATTACTGCATCACATTTGGGAAAACAGCGGTAAATGCAGCAACTAAATGTAAACCCAGAGGAGATATGCTTTCAAAGGATAAAATGGTTCTCTCAGTGGAAAATATCGACAAAAAATTTCCTCTTTCATCTCTCAATTTCAGCCACATAATGAAATACAATTCTGTATTTCCTCTAAGATACAAACAGTTTCCCCCCCCCCTTTTTGTTTTTGTTTTTGATAGTGGAAGTGGGAGAAGACCAGACCTCTTGGGTATGCCATCTTTCTCATCATTTGGTATGTTATTAAGTAATCTTAGTGATGTTTTTATATTGCTAGAATGGCATTTACTGCATTATCCATTAGCTGTGATAATGCTATTTATTTATCATAATGTCTACAATAAATGCAGTAAGTGAGCCGCAGAGTACTCAGTATAAATGAGTTGAAGGATGTAGTTCAGCGTCTGCTTTCTGAAGGGAATTCTGTATGCACATCCTGCTGACATAGCTGAATTGTTCCTATCTACCCATCTACTCAGGAAAAGAAGAATAAGTCAATGACCACTCTCAGGAAACAGAATTAAGTCGCAGTACAATACACAACTGGAAATGAAGTGATCTTTAGTCCATACTGAAAAAGAACAGAGGCTATTTAAAATGAAGGGCTGTGAATAAAGATCAAAACTGAAGAGCATCCTAAAGTCATTACTGCTCTTGATGAAAAGTTACTCAAGGCTGAAATGTGTTTCTAAAGCAGAAAGAATCTCCATTTTCATTCTTTCAAGAAAAAATGTCTGTACATGTTACCAAATTACCAATCAGCAGTATTTGATTGAACCCTTTATATCAATTGCTTCATCATAGTGTGTGCAAGCTGTTAAGTAAAATAAATGCTTATGAGAATTCCAGCTATTGACTACTAATTGACAGACAAGACCTAGAGACTTTCTATCATTAAATTTCACTCTCACAGCCTATGAAAAGGTGAAATAAATAATACCTAATTTTATAGTAAAAGTGGAAAATATCGACAAAATGATGAAATGACATTAGAAAGGGTAAGCTGCTTCTTGGAAGATAAGCATGTGGGTTACCAGGACAGATTGTGCCTTTCTAGTTCATAATTTCCCATTATGGTTTGAGTAAAGTCACTATCTCATTAAAATATTATTTCATTTTAAAAAGTGCTCAAGTAAAATGTGTTGCTGAAAGATCTCCCTTCCATATTGTCATGTCCACATGTTCTATGACAGGATGCAAGGATATTGTAGATGAATATAAATGCTTTTAAAATGGTATTTCCATTTTCATACTCACACTCAGGCTGAGTGGCCACCTTGATGGGTTGAGAACTCTCCCCTGGTCCCCACTCATTGTAGGCAACAACTCTGAAGGTGTACATGGCTTCTGGTTTCAAGTTTCCCACAGTAAGCTGAAGGGAACCAGGTTGGGTTGTATTCAAAGCTCGCTCCCTAGGAAATCAAGTTGAAGAGAAATATTATCTTAACAATAAAAGCATTAACCCAAACTTTATTTGGTATACAGGGGTAATAAGCAACCAGAAGTTTGCTTACTCATTTAATGCTGACTCTGGGAAAAAAATTCAAGAATCCTAAGGTTTGTTATAAAAATTAAATGACGGAAAGTGCCCATAAGATGACATTGCAAAGTTTGAGAGAGTTTAAGCCACCCTCATTCTTATTGCAACTTGCAAATTAAATTTTTGTTCCTTGACATTTTAGAATTTAGTATTCCAAAGTCATGACAAGAAAGGAGCTAATAAAATAAAAAGAAATAGCTGCAGTCTAGACAGGAAGACACATTTTGCAAAATCCAGCTGAAGAGAGAAGTCAAGGTTTAAATTACTCCACAATTTGGTCTTTGCTACTATTGTCAACTAATTCACTCATGTATATTTTGTTTGTGGGAAGCAAAATGTGGATGAGAAGTATTTCTATTTATGTATGGAGCTGAGTTCAGGCTTCTATGGTAACTTCATGCTGAGTTACAAGGAGAAATGACCTTCATCTCTCTGCAATATATATATTATATATCACATGGCACCTTGCCTTGTTATTCAAACAACATCTACGTGTTCTCAATCTATTTACCAAAAAAAGATATTTCTCCTGTTAGAAAGAAAAAAAATGAATCTGAAGACTGTGATGGAATTTATAGCACACAATAAAAGATGAATTCTGTGGCTGAAGACACTGACATTTAACAAGGAGAACTAGTAAAATATTTTTAAAGGATGATTCTAGATCTTTACATGTGCCTGCTGACCCTTAGTACATAATTGATTATACAAAGTTAAATAGAAATTCTGAATCTATTTTATTAATTTTATTGCTAGACAATGTTTATATAACTTCTCATGGTGATTTTATGTACATGTTAATTTTGTCATTGAGTTTGTTTTTGGAGACATTTAAACTGACACCTATTTTTGTCTAATTACAGATTAGATTTTCAGATGTTTTCTTAAGGCAAAGCTTCCAAGGGCATGACCTGTGATTCCTAGGCTGTCCATATTCAAAGCACTATACATTAGAGACCAGTTAGCTCAACCTTGAACTTAAAATTTCTTCCTGTTCTTCTCCTAATACTTTTTCATTAACAACTAAACTTCCTAATTATAAAGTGGACAAATTAAAATAAGTAAATAATTCTCAAAAGAAGTGTTAATGATTGAAATTTTCTTGAAAAATTTACCAACTTCACTAAGTATGACAAAAAAATGCAAATCAAAATCACAGTGTCATCGGTGCCAGTCACGGTGGATGTTATATAAAAGACCAAAATAATATTGAATGACTAGTACAAGAGCTACAGCCCATAAAGTCACTGGAGTATTCACAGATTTATCACATAATTTAACTCATCTATTTCCAAGAATATAATTGAAATAAATGATGTCAAGTAGAGTATTAAAAAGTCAAATTTTATCTGACTACAGAATACTAGAGGTTAGGGAAGATGGAGGCAAGAGAAATAGAGGGAAACTGGCCAATGATTTCCAAAATATTACACAGGAGGTATAATAAACTCTAGTGTTTTGAAACACAGCAGGGTGACCACAATTTCTAATATCCTAAAATGTATTTTACAAATAACCAAGAAATTCTCAAAGTCTTAGTGATGGGTAGTTTTTTATTGTCAGCTTGTCACAACCTAGAGTTTTTGGCCTAGAGAATCTCAACCTGAAAAACTATTTCAACAGGTTTGTCCTGTGGCCATGTCTATGAGATATCATATTAATTGATGATTGATGTATAAATGGTCCAGTCCACTGTGGGTGGCACAGTCTTAGGCAGGCAGTTCTGGGCTGCAAAAGAAAGCTAGCTAGTCATGAGATAGAGTGAGCCAGAAAACAAGCCAGTCAGAAGAGTTTCTCCTTAGTTTCATTTTCAGTTCTTGTCTGATTTCTATCAAAGCTACCTGGTCTGGAAGTGGAAGAAGAATTTATCCCTTTGCTTTTCAAATTGTCTTTGGTGATGGTGTTTATCAAAGCAACAGAGAGAAAACTAGTTCTACCTCTAAACACAAAAATGATAAAGAGGGAGAAATATTTAAACTTCTTTTTTGATCATTATACATTGTAGTGATGTACTGAATTATCACATTAGCACTCATAAATATGCATACTTATAATGTGTTAATCAAAAATTATAAAACCGGTTTTAGAAGATACAAAATGCTGACAAACCCCATTTGATCATTACACATTTTATACATGCATCAAATTATCATAGGGTACTCCAGAAATTTTTAAGACAAAAATAATTAATGCTAAAAAGAAAATGAAATCTCTTAATCAGATTGCATGTCCTGTATGGCTTGCTAATGTGAAGCACATGAATGTGACTATTTTTTATCCTATTTCCTTTCCTAGCTTTGAAGAATTTGTTACTTTTTGTTTTGTGTATCTTTTGGTATAGACAGAATCACTTGATCATCATTCCTTTATTGAGGTGCAAGTGAGATTTACAGATACATTTCCACCAAAGGACTCACAATGACATTTATAGCTCCATCTTCTTAATCCAGCATCAGGGAAAAAAAAAGGAGACTATTTGGGTCTTGGTTACTTTTGCTGGTATACTTTTATCTTAAAGGTAAAAATGGAACAATGAGCATTTGGAAATTATTGTGAGAGTGCATTTCTCTCTTGTGTGCCATAAATCATACTATGGTATCTGTTCTAGATCTTCAATAACTTAGTTGCCATCAAAGAGGAGACTTGCACAGCAGACTTCTTAGTCATCAATAGGGAAAGAAAACTTTCACTATTGGCTTTATTTTATAACAACTAAGAGGTTTGGATAAAACAAGGATTACTTAAGTCATGTTGGTACAGTCTTGAAATAGGCTTTTCAAAGTAAAAGAAAAAAAAGCTTTAAAAAGTAGTCATGGGGCCTGGGGACACAAGTTGGTGGTAAGAGTGCTTCCTGCTCTATTGTAGGACAAGAGCGTACATTTAGAACCCAGAATAGGCAGCTCACAGATGCCTAAAACTCCAGCTCATGATTCAGTACCACTTTATGGCCTCTTTGGATACTGGTAAACACACACACACACACACACACACACACACACACACACACACACACACACACACACA
>CAJQZJ010033828.1:2462278-2505631 GCA_907164525.1 Lophiomys imhausi | reverse complement strand
ACACACACACACACACACACACACACACACACACACACACACACACAGAGAGAGAGAGAGAGACAGACAGACAGAGAGAGAGACTGAGAATAATATATAAAAAATAAAGAACATGAAATTTTCATAAGATTAGTTAAGAATTCCCAAGATCAAACAATGAAAATGTCTTTAGGAGAAAAATTATTTCTTTTTTTAAAAAAAATGTTTAATGTTTATTTATTACTTAAAGCTACATCTCCATCACAGTCCCCTCCTTCCACTCCTCCTAGGCCCATCCTCCCACCACCTCCCCCCTTCTCCCACAACTTATAATTATTATTTTTTGAATAATTAGGACACAATTATAAAAAATATAAGGTATAACATATATCCCCAATGTCTAGTCCCTACATATTTGGCAACTGACATTAATATTCTGTTATCTATCTATCTCCATGAGGTTAAAGCTCTATACCTAACTCCATTTTCATCTTAAATTGCATTACCTACTTAAAAACACCTCCTTGACCTAGAGCATCCTTTTAATTCCTAAACAAATTAAAATTTTACTGTGAGACTATAACTATCCATATTCTCCATCAATATCTGTCTAGCTCGCCAAATCACTTGTAGCCATACAAAATGCAATATCCAGTCATTGAGGCTGGGTCTGGTCCTGGACAACTTTTGCTCTGGTACTTAGGTCACATAGGCAGTTCTTTACGAGTCTGAGGTCAGTCTTGGTCTACAGAGCAAGTTCCAGGCCACCGAGGATGATATAAGGAGATCCTATCTCAAAAAAATTAAAGTATTTGCTAATAGGGATAACTGACCCTTCAACTTCACATAAAGTGTTTAGAAAGAAACTTCAGAAAACGTTCTTTGCATTTTATATATAAAACACAGATAGGAATGTCTCATGCTTGTTATGCAATCAATGGTGAGACATCTCTATGGCTGCTCCCCTGAACAAATGCTGACTCAACTCTGCATGCTAAGTTCACAATAGTTTAAGCAGTGATTTAATTAAAAAAACTTACAGGTCTTTTTGAGCTTTATTTTGTATTGAGACTACATCTTGCTAAGTAGGGAAGGCTTTCCTGGAACTCACTATGTCTGACAAGTAGTCTTTCCTTGTGGCAACACTCCATTCTCTTTCTTGATTACAAGCCTGCACGTATCATTCCAATTTTATGTGTCAATATTCACAAATACATTTACCACATCAGAGTAAAGCACAACAAAATCTCATACAGACCACATATATCAGTGCTGGACTGAATGTGGAATTTTTTTAACCTGCTCCCCAGTTTCCATGGGTGATAAAATGGACACTCTACACAAAAATTCTGAAAGAATTAAATAACTAAATTTGGTATGCCATTGAGGCAAAACACGGCACCTGTCAAGAAATATTGACTCTTTTCTCTTACTACTATATCAAAATAGCATAACAACATCTTTAGAAGTGAATTCTATGTAGTGAGGGAGAAAAAATCCACAGAAGCTTTGCACATGCACTAAACAAACAAAAGAATTAATGATATAAACTATGTGATTAATATTGCTCTGAAAACTAAATAAATACTTAACAGATGGTCATAGCTAAAGCTTTTAAACACATGTTAAGATTTCTAAGAGGGTGGGACCTTGCTGACAAACACCAAGAGGAAATATGTTCCACATCACAGGCCTGCTGGCCAGGGACATCTTGTGGTTCCTCCTCCTGTCTGGGATTCTGTTGCCAAGCTGACTCTTTTATTCCTGTGGTCATAATGTAGTGATATCATATTTCTGTAAGGGTGCGAAGGCATTGTGGGAAAATGACATTTCATGGAATGTTGTCCTTCATAATTTGTTTAGCTACAAATGGAAATTGATTGTCAGGAGGCTTTAGACCACATTTTCCAGGATTTTGAGGTTTTGTATAAACTGGGAAATTACTTTCCAAAAGTGAGTAGAGATTGAGTTTGGAATAGCAACTATTTGAGTTCTGTGGTTCTAGCTAACAGTCCAACTGTCCCATCTTAAGTAGCTGGAGCTCAGCCTGTGTACATTGGAGTGGAACTAACTAAACTATCACTATCTGCTCACTGTAGTGAGTGCACCTCTGTGGAGGAGCAGATACACACAGGAGTCCTGACAGAGACAGAATGCTAGATGTGAGATCCTTGCCCAATCACCATGTAATGGTGTTCTGCTCCTCAGTGTGAAGATCTCTTCTGAAAGGACCAAGGCCCCACAGAACTTCAGTGAGTGCTGTCTTGAGAACTGAAAACATAACTCCCTCAAATCCACACAGTTCAGGTGCATTTGGGAGCAGCTGATACACTGTCAGACAAGCCATCCTCATGTCACTTGTCTTTATTCAGAGTGTTGAGTTCATTTGGTTGAAGTCAGGGAAGCAAATAGTCCATGTCTTCTAGAATCCATCCAGCCAGATTTACTCACAGAAACCCTAGGAAATGAGGGATGAAGTTTGATTCTTCTTGCTGGAAAGGAACAGTAGATAACTTGCCCTTTCTATTACTAGGACATGAAAGAAACAAGGAGTTACCTAAGGAGAACACTTATTTCTTGCATGGCTGAAACTGCTCCAGGTTACCTTCATAAGGTTTCCTGGCAAGTTATTGTTGCAAAAGTATCTATTTGACAAATGGACAATAGCCCTCCTGCTTTGAAACACGTCACTATAACTTATCCACCTTTTTTTCTTTCATTTAATTTTGAGATTGTGTTTAACTATGTTGCCCAGCCCAGCACTAGCTAGTCATGCAATATTCCTGCCTAGGCTTCTGGGTGCTTGAGATTTCAGGTGTTTGCCACCATGGCTAGCTAGTCCTGCTGTTAATGTTAAAGTGCTCCTTACGTTGAAATGGAAAGACTGGGGATTCTGAGGAAGATAAATAAGAAGGCTTGAAGCATGAGCATGAACAAGGGGAGATAACCAGTAAAGGATGGGGCTCTGGAAAAAAGAAATCACCAAAGCTGGTTTTATTATGCTAGAATTGACTTCCATGGAGCCTTTTTTATATTATTTACATTTAATAGATGATGTATCTTCAAATTCAGATGATTTGATTAATAGAAACAGAATGTCTTATCTAATAAAAAAGTAAATGTGTGGATGTGAGAATAAAATAAATTCTTTTTATATATAAGAGAGATAAATTGCTTTTGTACTGTACTTATGCAATATACAAAAAGGACTACACAAGTTTTGTTAAAATACATAATATTTGAAAACAAAGTGAACAGAAAGGGAGAACCTATACCAACTATTATGTAAACAAACAAACTATTATGTAAAGTCTGCACTAAGTCCCACATAAAAAATAAAAGATATGTAACAGGAATTCTTTTTTTTTCTGTTACATATTGGGGTTTTATTTGGGGAATAGAATTATAAACTATTGTAGATGGGCTAAGATTACACAATCGAGGCTAAGGATTGTTAAAATCCATTAGCGGTCTCTGTGATTATTTATTTTTTTATTTCTTCAAGTTACATCTCAGTCACAAGCCCTTCCCTACTCCCCCTTCCTGTCCCACCCTTCCACACTATTCCCCCCAACAGCTCCCCCTTTCAGTCCAACAAATGGTTCCTTCTCTTATAACAGTAAATACTATACAAAACGACAGAAATAAATAGGCCACAATTATAAGAGTTATATGGCTTAGCATACATTCCCAATGTCCAGTTCATACATATTTGGCCCCTGACTTTAACATTCTACCATCTAACCATCTCCATGAGTTTAAAGTTCTATATCTGACTCAGCTTTCATACTAACTTGCATCACAATTTTAAAAAACATCTTCTTAGATCCAGAACACCCTCTTGATTCCTAAACAACTCAAAATTTAACTATGAGACTCTAGCTATCTATTCTTCAACCACCTCAGAGACCTGAGAGGGATAAATATGTCTGATTATGTAGGAAGTGCAGGGCCTGCATCATCCAAAACTAAGAAATGACATATCAGTGGCTGCCTGGACAGTTCCTGTTTTCTCTCCATACGTTACAGCATCAATCTTCAGCCTTTTGGTCCTGTTTCTCTGACAGACATTGATTGTAGAGCAGGAATTATGAAGGACTTACCTACCCTGTCTTGGCAGAGCTAGGCTGTCGACTTCCCTGCTACCAAGTTTTGTCCTTTTTGGACAGCAGTCTGTCTACAGTTGAAGCAAGGGGTTTTTCATGCTGGTGGAGCACATCTTTAATCCCTTCAGATGGGAACCACAGGTCTTTGATCCCAATAATTAGAATGCAGAGACAGACACATAGGATTTGGAAGGACTTAAGTTTAAATGCTACTTACAAAAGGCCTACTTAATACAAACAAATTGTCCTTTGAGATCTCAAAATATATACACTAAGGCTTGTTTAGCTCCAAAATAACAAAATAATTTCTTCTTTAATCCAGATTGAAAGATAATACTTTATATATTGTCAAAAAACCAAATTTGCTTCAGGAGAAATATTACCTGACCCCCCCCACCCAAAAAAGAAAGGGTAATTGTCCCAGAGTTAGGATTAGGGCAGGGCTCTGTTCTTATCTTTCCAGGAAATTTAAAGCATCCATTCAAGGAATCCAGGGACAACTGGACAATGAAAACCTCAACAGAAAACAGAATCAGACACCAAAGAACTCAAGTGGCCCAGATGATTCAGCCTTGCAGACTCTCTCAATAGCTGTTTCCATCAAAAGTCTACAACCACAACAACTCAAAATCGCTAAGATGTTAAACTCCACACACTGCCCCAGCCAGACCTTCAGTAAAGCCTGGAAGATCAGATTCTGTCTACAAACTTCTTAGGACATCTAAACAGCTGAGCACAAAAGGACTGAACATAAAAGGATTGTACTAACATTTTTAACCATTTTTCCATTCTGGCCCCAAACAGGTTTACTACGACCCAAATCAGCAGGAAGTCATTTTAAGAGAGCGACGTCCCATGCCCAGAGGGTGGGGAGGGTGTTTATCCCCTCCCCCTTTTTGGTTATTTGATGGATAACAGAAAACTTTGTTATTTAGGGGAAGAGACTACAAGCTGTTAAATGGTCTTGTTAAATGGGTTTTGGCGGTTAGACCCAGGGACTTCCTTCTTTTTCTTTTCTGTATCCTTCTTTATCTCCTATGTAGGAGTGCACAGACTTGAGAAAAATGGGAAAAAGTCATAGTATGGGAAGGACCAAGAAGAAGGGACAGATTATTGAATATGCCCTTATACCTTTGTATATTGATACAAAATTAGTATTATATTTGGCTAAAGTGGTATTGACCATTGTATATTGTCAAAATTAAGATTGTATTGGACTACATCAATATTGATCTTTGTATATTGATATAAAATTAAGATTATAGTTGGCCACAATGGTATTGACCCTTGTATATTGACGTAATATTAAGATTGTATTGGGCTACATAGGCATTGATCTTTGTATATTGATACAAAATCAAGAGTATATTTGGCCACATTGGAATTGATCTTTGTATATTGATATAAAATTAAAGGTAACGCTTCTTAAAGGTATTGTACCTAGTGATACTTAAAAATGAAATGTGAAGCTCTGGCCTCTTGATACCAACCATCTTAAATTGTTTAGGATAGTTAAAAATACAAACTCCTAGTCCTGCAAGCTTGTCATTTTGTTAGCTACTGTGACAGTCTATCATAGATATTCTCTAAGCTACTAAGAAATCAAGTTGTTAAGAGACAAGCAACATTTACTTATCTAAATACAAGAGATAGATAGGGCATCTTCAAAAACCCCAAGAGATCTGCAGAATATGGCATTCAAAGATGTATTCTTAACTTAAGATTTTTTTGATATCGAGACATATCAGCTCCTGACAGCACCCCCTATTCTACTCTAAGTAGAACATGAGCATCGAAGAATCTCCAGTGTGAGATGGTTGAATTAGTGGAGCCTCTTCTGTAGGGGTACCTGAAAGACACTATTGTCTTCCCATCTCACCCCATGTAAATATCTCAGATTTATGTGTAGTTAGAACTTTACACAAATTCTTAATATCTAATGAATCTAAGCCATATAACACTCATAACTGTGGCCTCATTATATCTGTTGTTTTATATTGTATTTATTATTATAAGAAAAAGAGCCATTTGTTGGACTGAAAGGGGGAGCTGTTGGGGAGAAAAAGATATACCTTAAACTTAAAAAAAAAAAGGAAGGGGATGGGTGGGTTGAGGTGGAAGAAGGTGGGAGGACGGGACTGGAGGGGGGAGTAGGGAGGGAATTGTGATTGAGATGTAACTTGAAGAAATAAAAAATAAAGAGAAAAAAAAGAATCTAATTGTTAAAAAAAAAAAAAGAACTTTGGTTCAGAATGGATTCCAAGAAAGGCTATTTCAGGAAATGGACAGCCTGAGACTTGTTCCAGGAGAAGGATGCTACATCAAGTCATAAAAGTCCAGATACTACAGGCAGATCTTGTCATTGTCATTCAGTTTGATCCTCGGTCCACTCTGGAACGGGTACTTTGTTTTTGCTTATTCAACTGAGAAAAATGATTGCCATCCTGGCATGGGTGTGAATTCTTTTCCCTCTGGAGCATAAGAATTAAGAGTACTTGCCAACTTGAATATGCTGCTTAGGTTGAAAAGTGAGGATATACAGGAAGAGACTTCTGCCAAGAACACATATTAATACTTAAACCCTGTTGCATTTTGAGGCATGGAAAAAACAAGGTAGCCTGAGAAACATCCTTAGGATATTTGCACTGAGACTTATCTCTGCTTAGGTTACTCTGATATGGGTTCTTAGGTCTAGAAGCAGTTCCTGATGTAGTTGGTGCTTGCAATATAAACCTAGTTTCTCCTAGTGCTTTGTTTTTGTCATTGACTTCATTGTTATTGCTGCTTTCCATTAGCAATTCTTTTTTTGTTTGTTTGTTTGTTTGTTTTTATTTTTTATTTTTGGGTTTTTTTGTTTTGTTTGGGGGGGTTGTTTGTTTGTTTGTTTCTTGAGACAGGGTTTCTCTGTATAGCCCTGGCTCTCCTGTACTCACTCTGTAGATCAGACTGGCCTTGAACTTGCAGAGATCTGCCTGCCTCTACCTCCTAAGTGCTGGGATTAAAGATGTGTACCACCATCCCCAGCAGAAATTCTCTTTTCAATGTATGGAATCTGTCAGTTCATGCCCACAGCCTGTGTCTTGTCCTCATCCCGGAATTGGTATAAATTCACCTCCTTTGGCCAATCTAGAGCCTCTCACAGTGTTGTCCAGCCTTTTCATAGTCCTCTGTGAAAAGCCTACTTATTCCATGAGTCCACTCTCATTCTGTTGCTTCTCGCTCTGATTTCTTCTGTTCTGTGCATTTGATGGGCCGGCAGATACCATCTTTCAACTCATATTTCATTTTGGATTTGGCAAAATCCTGTTCAAGTGAAATTCAGTTAGGATTCCACTGAAAGGCAATGTCTTCTCTGTGTCCCATTTATTCTCTCCTAGTTCCAGCAACAATAATCTGTGTCTCTCTGCACTGACATTACTCTTAGTTTGTACACTCAATACAGCAAAAATGACATACATTATAATGCATATAATATCCATGACTGTCTCATTGACTTGCCTGTGAATTATTTTGAATAGAACCCATATTACACACACGCTGTATTCACAATTGTCATATGTACTTCCTTACTGTAGGGAAAGGATAGATCACTAAGACCTATAATTTTTAAGACCTATATATTACTTTGAGAAAAAATTAAGTGATCGTGTACATAAAATCTCCACACATCTCTTATTTTCGAAATTCTTAGGAATCTGTATTTTATTCCACATTCCATCCTAATTTGACTGGGTCTTTTCATATGCTATTTCACCTTTCTGCAGATGGTTGTACTATGTACAAACCCGAGAGTGAGCTGCTCACCGAAGACTTTGTAGCCTTACGTTGTCTATTAGCAACAAAACAAACAATTGCCTATTTCAGCTGTTATTTTTGTTGTTGTTGTGGTGGTGGTTGTTTTGTTTTGTGGCATTATGTTAACTGAATTCAGAATTTTTATGCTTCACAGACAAAGTTTGAAGATTAAACTCGATTCTGCTTTTAGAGATGTATTTGTAACCAAAAAAATCTACTACATAAATATATTCTTCCTTAGCTAAGTGTGCTGGGTGTTACCATTTAGTTATAATGGTTCAGCAACAAGTACTGTCATGAGGTGCCAAGTACCTAACTAGTTGCTTCCAGGAAGAAGAATCACATTAATTCCTTTGTAGTGAAGAAACTGTGTTGTAATCAAAATACTTTTAGCAGCTCCTTGTTATCTACTATGTTTTCACTTTTGTTCCTCTAATGAGAATAAGTGGAGCAACAAGGCTGGGTGGTGCATGCCTGAAATAGAAGCACCGAAGTTAGAAGGTGAGGCAGGCAGATAGTGGGTTCCAGACCAGTAGAGGCTACACAGTGAGGTCCTATCAGAGAAATAAACTAAAAGCACAATTGTGGGAATATTATGAAACTTATCGTGCTATTTACTGGGCAATATGACTCCAACTGACAGCAATAATAACCTCTAATTATGGAGCCTGGAGAGATGACATTTAAGAGTACTTGCAGGTCTCACAGCAGACCCAAATCACCTCCCAGTGCCCACATGACTGCTCACCTGTTTCTAATTCAGGTTCCAGGAGCTACAAGCATCTGGCACATGTGCAACATATGCATATAGGTAGACAAACTCACACATAAAATAAAACCTTCCCAAAACTATATTCAAATGTAGTGGTCCCTACAGTCAAGGTCTCAAAGATTTTTGGAATTAATGGTATTTTTTCAGAGGAAAAAGTTTTGAAAAAAAAAGTCACCAGCAGCAAAGCTGATCAAAAACAAAGAATTTTTTTGAGGGGACTCAGAGCCATTTCTATGAGTTATGAATTAAGATGTGTCCTCTTCTTGAATTATGAGAAGCACACCTCTGATGCCAAGCTTCTAAAAACTATGCTTACTCCAATCTCTACCTTGATACTGAGCATGCATCTGAGACATGATTAAAGAACACATTTATATTAACAAGAAATTAAACATCTTTGTGGGAAGAAATGTTTGTTCTCATGTTGCTTAGTTTGCTTAGTCTCACCATCTGTCATACGATCGAACATCTGAGTTCTTAGTTGTCATCCCACTCTGGTTTCCTGGGTGAGCCCATATTTCCTGCTAGGCTGTAGTAACCATCCACAGACCGCAGATCACTCATTAATTTTTCTGGCCCAAACTTTTCTGAGCTACAGTTTATTACTTTCTTTTTCTTTCATGTTTATTTATTACTTCAGGTAACATCTCCATCACAGTACCCTCTTTCCACCCCTCCCAGCTCCACCCTCCCACCCTCTGCTCCCTATCATTTTCATCCCACTCCTCCAGAGTGGAATGTCCATATATATCAGTCCCCCGTCCCAGTTCAGAAGTCATATGAGGGCCAAGAGCCTCCTCATACACTTGGGGCCTACAAGGCAGCACCACTAGGGCAAAGTGTCTCATTGACAGGTAACAAAGTCTATTTTCCTATTCCCTTTGGTGCATTGGCTGTAGTATAGTTATCCTGTACTATATGGCTAAAATCCGTTTATAAGTGAATAGATGCCATGTGCATCCTTCTGAGTCTGGGTTGGCTCACTCAGGATGAACTTCTCTAGTTCCATCCATTTGGCTGCAAATTGCATAATTTCACTATTCCTGATAGCTGAGTAATATTCCATTGTATGGATGTACCACAGTTTTTTAACCCAGGTCTTGGTTGAGGGACATCTTGTTTGTTTCCAGTTTCTAGCTATTACAAATAAGGCTGCTATGAACACAGATGAGGAAACACTCTTGTGGTTTGATTAGGAATCATTTGGATGTATACCCAGAAGTGGTATGGCTGGGTCTTGAGGTAGAGCTATTCCAAATTTTCCAAGGTATCACCAGACTAATTTCCATAGTGGTTGTACAAGCTTTCACTCCCACCAGCAATGAAGGAATGTTCCCTTTTCTCCACATCCTTGCCAGCATGTGCAGTCATTTGAGTTTTTGATCTTAGCCATTCTGACAGGTGTGAAATAGAATCTCATAATCATCTTGAGTTACATTTCTCTGATGATTAAGGATCACCATCCCAGATTTCAAGCTGTACTACAGAGCAATAGTAATAAAAACAGCATGGTACTGGTATAGAAACAGACCAGTGGATCAATGGAATTGAATTGAAGACCCAGAAATGAACCCACACACCTATGGTCACTCAATTTTTGACAAAGAAGCCAAAACCATACAATGGAAAAAGGACAGAATCTTCAATAAATGGTGCTGGTCTAACTGGATGTCGATATGTAAAAGAATGAAATTAGACCCATACTTATCACCTTGCACAAAACTTAAGTCCAAGTGGATCAAAGACCTTAACATAAGGCCTGACACACTAAATCTATTAGAAGAGAAAGTGGGGGAAACCCTTGAACTCATTGGCACAGGTGACAAATTCCTGAACAGAACACCAACAGTTCAGGCTCTAAGACCAACAATCAATAAATGGTACGTCATGAAGCTGAAAAGCTTCTGTAAGGCAAAAGACACTGTCATTCAAACCAAACGGCAGCCTACAGATTGGGAAAAGATCTTCACCAACCCCACATCTGACAGAGGGCTAATATCCAAAATTTATAAATAACTCAAGAAATTGAATGCCAAGAAACCAAATAATCCAATCAAAAAAAAAATGGGGAAAAGAGCTAAACAGAATTCACAAAGGAGGAATCCCTAATGGCTGAGAGACACTTGAAGAAATGCTCATATTATTACTTTCTTCAAAGGCAATCTTCACACCATTCCTACTGAAATGCAATAAAGCTCTTCCAAATATATCATGTTTAAAATGGAATTTAAGTTCATGATTAGCAAACTTGGGCATTTCCAGCCTCCCAGTCTCATGGGCACTCTACAAAGCTACAGCATTTGGAATTACCTCAGGATATTGGTTACAGTATTCCCAACAAGCAGGAAGTGTGAGACTTAAACGGATATCAAGCTTGAAACCTGGACTTCAGCATGTTCAGTGTAAGTTCTAGATCAGCTAGGGATACATAGGAAGACTTTCTGTCTAAGTAAATGAATAGAGTAAAATAAAATAAAAAGAATACACTAACACACAGTGAGTGACTCTCCCTCTCTTCTTTCCTCTTCCTTTTTCTTCTCTATTCATATATAATCCATTGCCTGGTCCTATAAGCATTTCTTCCTATCCGATCTGTTTCTATTGACATACTCTTCCTTTCTGCGAGGAAGATCACTTCTTGCTTTGACTTCTTCAGAGGCTTGCTGCATGCTGGATGGCTCCATGCATCTGACGTCTGGTCTAAGTTCCTCTCTCCATTACAACCATTCTTGTAGATGAAAGTCCAGCCCATATGAGAGCCATTTTAAGTAGGACAATCCTCCAAAGACTTCCAGAGGAATTGTGGTTTTTCTACTACTTCCAATACAGTGCTAGATAATCTTTGAGCCATGTTCAGCTTGTGATGATTAAATGAAGAATGGTCTATTTACATACAGCCTTTATAGATGGCCTGTTTCAGTTTTCAGAAAACTTTACATCCACTGGAGGAATGAAAACATCAGTCTCTCCATCAATGTCTTAGGAATATGTTTTTGGTAAAAGTTGGCTGTTTTACAGTTTACACTGAAGGACAGGCTCTGAGAGGAGGGCTTACTTCCTCAAGCTTTATGCCTAGGTCACTTCAATGCTTTGGATTGTGAGTCTTGTCCTCTTTACGTCACAATACACTTCCTTCATGGATAACAAGCTTCATCAGCTACCCAGTCCTCAACTCTAAAGAGCAGGGGAAGAATAAGTAAACACCATGTTGGAAAACGTAATGCACAGTGAATTCTAAAATGAATCCTCCATGTCAATCATGAAATCCTTGTCTCTAATCCTTGGCAGTGAGCAGAGGTTTCTGAAGCAGTGCAGAGATATAGAAAACATCAGTGCTGCATGTTGAAGACCTGGTTCAGGCTTTGTTCTATTGCAAAACAGCAGGTGACCTTGAACACAATAGGAGTATCTGGAAGTCTTCCATGCTTCATTTGCAAAATGAAGATACCAGTCCTTATCTCCCTTCCGAACAGGGCTACTGTGAGGATTAAATTGAATGATGCTCATAGAAGGGTTTCAATTCTTTCATCTAAACTACTGCACTTTACAGTATCTTTTTTAAAGGAAGTATCTCTTATTTTGTGGATATAGTGAAGGGATCACCTTGCATTTAAGTTCGGGTACTACTATTTATTACCAGGAAAGCTCCTTAAGCACTATTTCTCAGTCTTTTTGAACATGCTCCTCTATAAAATAGAAATTATCATAACTACATTATCTGTAGATCAAATGGAATAATGCTTATGAAAGCAATAAATTCCTCTCTAAGTAAGCATTATGAAATGCCCCTGTATTTTATATATTTTAATTTTTGAACCCATACAATGATTTATATATGGCAGCAGTTAACAAGAATTGTTTTTTGTTGTTATTGTTGTTGTTGCTGCTGTTGTTGCCATGGGCAAAGAACTAATGTTTCTGAAACTTTTATAAGCTTAATATGGTATTCATCACAACATTACATACCAAATATTGTTGTCAAAACACAAAAGGAAACAAAAACCATACATTTTATATGCTTAATCTTGATTGTCAACTTCATTGGATTAGGAGACCAGTAGAAAATTAATCATTTAATGATAATGATCTGGATGTGGCTGTGGATGTGTTTCCAGAAACAGCTGTAAGACAGTAAACTGAAGGAGAACGATGGTAGAATTGTCAATAGGTACATTCCAGGCTGAAACAAAAGCAGCAGGTGTTGCAAGTACATTCTTCTGCTATGAGTGTGTGTACTGTTGAAGCCATCACTTACAGACATCAGACTCCACCTTCTTCGGCCTTTGAAAGCAGACTCATACTAGTCTCTCCATGGAGCTTTGGTATCAGGGTGGGATTAAGCAGCTAAGACTCCCTGTAATTCTCAATGTGCAAACAGCCATTATAAGATCACCCAGTCTATAATAAGTCAATGTAGCGCACACACACACACACACACACACACACACACACACACACACACACACATACAACACTATTCCATATGTCTATATATTCAGACTACAATCTGCTCAGTTCTGAGATAGGATTTAAACTTTTGAGGTTCAATTCTATAACTCTATAACCTAAACACTTAGAGTGCACTCTGACAAACTCCACAAGTAATCTCCAGGAAATTAAATGAAAGTTTTAACACTCTTTATACATATAGAAAATATGCCAGGCTGGAGAGATGGCTCAGAGGTTAAGAACACTGACTACTCAAGAGGTCCTGAGTTCAATTCCCAGCAACCACATGGTGGCTCATAATCATCTTTAATGAGATCTGGTGCCTTCTTCTGGCCTGTAGACATACATGTAGACAGAACACTGTATACATAATAAATAAAAATAAATCTTAAAAAGAAAATATGCCAATGTATTTAAGTCATGGCGAATGATTATAAAGATCAAATTATCCATTAAGTTTGAAAATTTTTTAGAAAGAAGCATAAAGAAGAAATGTATGTCATGATACTATAAACATCAAGAAAGGTAACTTTTCTTCTAAAAGAAATGATGATACCTGATTTATACTCAGCCTTGCATTAAAACCTGGTCCTCTTACAAGCTACATAACAGAAATATTAGATTCTAACCTTGTCTGTGTATTATTTTCTCATGGATACTTAATGATCTCATGCAAACAGACTCTTAGCCTGTAATCTAGTTTAATAAGTGCTCAATAAATACTTGTTAACATTTTTGGTGCCAACTCTGTGGTTTTGGACATAGGGACCACTCCTTTCCCTGAGCAACAATTGCTGAATGTTTATGTAGAAGAAAGATAGATTGTAATCACAAAGATCACTTCTAGTTCTAGTGTTTTCTAGACATTAACAGATATCTTGGAAGCAAGTTCTTTGCTCTGAAATTTGGCTTTCAGATTTTTCAATGTGTGATGTTCTCTGAATTATAAGATGAAAGCACTCTGAGAATCAGGATTTTAAAAAAGTTAAACATGAGACTTGCATTATTGATCCTATTAACCAGTCAGACCGTCTAATGACAATGTTAGCTAGAGTGATTTGTCTGACAGAGTTGTTGCTCATCAGCCACAAATGTTAAATCGTTTACCTTTTAAAACACTGTTGTGTTAAGGAGTCAAATAAACCTGCTTATGCAAACAAATAGCACAGCTAATCCTTCAGAGACATATGGCATGGATTTGCTCTCATGAGAAACTAGATCATACAAAATGAATGGGGATGTTGAAATCAAATTTTAGTATCAATTTCTTTTTTCTCAATTAATAAAGTTTTCATTGAATATCAGTGTTTTTATCCTCCACATTCATTTTATTGGTTAGGAATAACTCTACCAAGATTATACATGTGTCTTTCTACACAATTATCCTGTATGATCGGATTCATAATTATCTGATCAGGGTAGAGTTCATTTTTAATCAGCAGTAGGGGGATCTACATGGAGGCAGCAAAAATATACTAGGATGAAAAGTAATAAATGTTATAATACTAATTCAATCACACAGCGAATGGAAGATAAAGAGAAATTCGTGAATTGATGAATTATAACATGGAAGACTATGGAGACTTTCATATAGTAGTTGACATTTTAGATAGGCCTTAAATTTAAAGCAAAACTAGTGTTGATATGCCTTAGGTATTGTTT
Organism: Lophiomys imhausi; assembly: GCA_907164525.1. Taxonomy (NCBI): domain Eukaryota; kingdom Metazoa; phylum Chordata; class Mammalia; order Rodentia; family Muridae; genus Lophiomys; species Lophiomys imhausi. Next base: position 2,490,868 of record CAJQZJ010033828.1, on the reverse strand, counting down.
AAGTTGTTAAGAACAACCCAGCAATCAAAAGAGATAGAAAACAAACAAACAAATGAACAAACAAAAACTATAACAGAAAGCCTCTGTTCTAGTGGGAGAAAGAAGCTTAAAGAAAAAAAATATTAATAAGTGAAATAGAGGGTAGTCACATCATCCAGGCACAGTGGCAGCCCCATCTATTTGAAGGAAAGAGTTAGGAAAATTGTTTGAGCCCAGAAGTTTTAGAATAGCCTACTTAACATAGCAAGATAGTGTTTTTGTGTGTCACCCCTAATCTCAGAAACCAAACCTAAACAAACAAACAAACAAACTGTGTGGATAAGAAAAGGTGAGAGTGTGTGCAAAGGGCCAGGAAATATGCTCATGAGGATATGAGCTTCAGCACAAATACAGTAGAAATTAGGATTTGTTTTTTCATAGTTGTGGGAATGGACTCAAGTAAAGGATTCTAATGCACATGACAGAAATACAGGGACGACGTTATGAGTATATTTAGGAAACATTTTTTATAAATGTCTGGAGAAAAATAAAAAATTGAAAACTAATAAACATAAATGATGAAAATAGAGAGGGAACAAGAGGCCAGAACAGGAAGGGTTTTAGCTGATATGAATGACAAGGGTAGTCAATGAAAGGTTTTAAAGCATAAAAAATAGCATAATCCAACTTCTGATTTAAAATGGTAAATCAGTTATTACAAAGAGGTGACTTGACAGATTTAAGCAATGGTATGATGGGAAGCAGTATCATAAATGAAGATGATATAATAAGTGACAGGATTAAATATGTGTTTTATTAATTGATTATTTACTTTTCAGTGCACAATGAACCACAAAGCAAAAGGGTAATATTATAAGCCTCTTCATTTCTATCCAAAAGCTAAAAACAAAATCAAAGCTTTTCTTTTTTTAAGACAAAAAGGAACTATTTGTTTCATGAATGCAGGGTAAATTTCTATTCTTGATTGAGAATTAGTAATAGACTATGACTAAAAAAAAGTGAATTTGTGATTTGCTCCAAAGACTTTGGCTTTATTGGAGAGAAAAGTAGTTTCCAATGAGTAGTACAGAAAATCTGGAATTATAAGGATTTAGGTGAGAGTTTTAGAGTTAAAAGAAAATGTGTATTAAGTTTTGTCCAAATATGCTGATGAATGGTTTCAAATAAGAAAACCAATAAAAGATTCCAGATCACAGGTAAAAGTTAAAACCAGGAAAAGAGATTTTTAAGACAGTAAAGGTCTTCAATACTTAAATAGAATATAAATAGAATATAAAGCCAAGAAGTGAATGAAAAGATCCCCTAAGTTTTGTGCAAGATGATAAACATGGGTCTATTTGCATTCTTCTATATGTTGGCATCTAGTTAGACCAGTACCATTAGTTGAAGACAGTTTCCTTTTTCTATTCTATGGCTTTGGCTTCTTTGTGAAAAATTAAGTGACCATAGGTGTGTGGGTTTATTTCTGGGTCTTCAATTCGATTCCATTGATCAACTGGTCTGTTTTAATACCAGTACCACACTGTTTTTTATCACTATTACTCTGTAGTATAGCATGAAGTCAGGGATAGTGATATCACCAGATGTTTTTGTTTGTTTTATTGTGCATGATTGATTTAGCTATTCTGGGTTTTTGTTTTTCCATATGAAGTTGAGAATTGTTCTTTCAAGGTCTGTGAAGAATTTTGTTGGCATTTTGATGGGAATTGCAATGATTCTGTATTTTGCTTTTGGTAGAATGGCCATTTCTATTATTTTAACCCTACCTATCCATGAACATGGGAGATCTTTCCATCTTCAGATATCCTTTTCAATTTCTTTCTTCAAGTACTTGAAGTTCTTGTTGTATATGTCTTTCACTTGGTTGTTTAGAGTTATCCCCAGGTATTTTGTATCATTTGTGGCTATTGTGAAGGGTGTTGTTTTCCTAATTTCTTTCTTGGTGTATTTATCTTTTATGTAAAGAAGAGATACTGATTTTTTTAATTAATTTTGTATCCAGCCACTTTCCTGAAAGTGTTTATTGGCTGTCTATGTGGATCAAAGACCTTAACATAAAGCCAGACACATTAAATCTAATAGAGAAAATGGTGAAAAGACTCAAACTCATTGGCACAGGTGACAACTTCCTGATCAGAACACCAATAGCTCAGGCCCTAAGACCAACAATCAATAAATGGGACCTTATGAAAACTTAAAAGCTTCTTTAATGCAAAGTATAATGTCATTAGAACAAAAAAGACAACCTACAGAGTGGGAAAAGATCTTCACCAACCCCACATCCAACAGAGGGTTAATATACAAAATATATAAATAACTCAAGGAATTAAACACCAAGAAACCAAATAACCAAATCAAAAAATGGGGTGTAGAGCTAAACCAAGATTTCACAGAAGAAGAATCTCTAATGGCTGAGAGACACTTGAAGAAATGCTCAACATCCTTAATCGTCATAGAAATGCAACTCAAGATGACTCTGAGATTCCATCTCACACATGTTAAAATGTCTAAGACCAAAAACTCAAAAGACAGCACATGCTGGTGAGGTTGTAGCAAAAGGGGAACACTTCTCCATTGCTGGTGGGAGTGCAAACTTGTACAACCACTATGGAAATCAGTCTGGCGATATCTTAGAAAACTTTGAAAAGCTCTAACTCAAGGTCCAGCCATACCACTCCTGGGCATAAATTCCTCACCAAGTCACAAGGACTTCTCCTCAACTATGTTCATAGCAGCTTTATTTGCAATAGCTAGAAACCGGAAAGAACCAAGATATCCTTCAACCGAAGAATGGATAAAAAGATCTATGATACATTTACATAATGGAATACTACTCAGCTATCAGGAACAAGGAAAACATGTTTTTTTGCAACCACATGGGTAGAACTAGAAAAGCTCATCCTGAGTGAGGTAACTCAGATTCAGAAAGATACATATGGCATATATTAAGTTATAACTGGATTTTAACCATATAGTACAGGATAACCATCCTATAACCAATAGACCCAAAAGTACAGGAACATGGATTTTTTTTTTTTACCTGTAGGTGGGTCACTCCACCATAGTGGAACTGCCATGCATATCCCCTTTGCAAGAGAAAGCTCTTAGCCCTAATGTGACTAATGAACTGAGGGTGGCTGATATGTGTAGGCACCCCACACCAGAGGAGTAGGATAAGTAGGAGAGGTGGTGGAGGATGGGGGGGGGGAACTTGGAGGGAGTGGAGAGAGGGGTCTGTAATGGAGATGTAACTTAAATTAATAAATAAATGTTTAAATTTTAAAAAATCCCCTAAGAATGAGTCCTAGAGAAATTCAATATTTGAAAACTAGGGAGCTTAGGAGTGGAAAGTCAGAAAGACCATGCAATGATGACTGCAGAAGAAGCATAGCACACAGCAGGATGTGATACAAGGAAAAGGAAAACTGAGTGATAAGAAACTCCAATGTGGCAAAACTGGCTGATGTTCTGGTGAAGTGGGAACAAAAATTAACTATTGAGTTTAGCAATATACAAGTCATTTGTAGACCACTGATAAAAGAGGAGCTTATGTAAAATACAAGGAACAAAGTCACAATGAAACAGTAGTGTGAGATATTGGAGTGAAGTCAAACAATAGAGTAAAAGACTATGAAAGGGAACAAGAGACAGTGTGTAGAAGACAGAGAGACAGGAGTGAAAGCAGAATTCATCACAATGAAAAATACAACTCTGTGCTCCTATATAGGTGGACATGATCACTCTGAGAAGTAAAAATTTATATAAGACAGACTATCTTCTACTTATATCACAAGAATGGCCACAACCAAGTACAGATGGTTAGGTTTGATATAAGTTAAATCTATAAGTTATTCCAGGAAATTCTTTGATTACTGCAACATACTTGAAGGATATCATCTTCCACCTCTTCTAGAAACTCCACATGGACCCCAGCTCTTGGTAAGAAAACCATTCCCTAGTTCTTTCCTGAAGTCCCTTTCAGATATTTTTCTCCTAGGTCATCTCTATTCCTCTCTGCCAACCAGCTGACCTGCCGAAGCACTCCCTGCCAGGCAACACACAGCTGCCAATCTTTGATAAGATCCAGAAAGGCCAACAAAACAAAGGAGTGGAATACTGACCATACTAAAGCAAAACAAGATATCAATACCTAGAATCAATTATACCATCCTCAGATGCCTAGAAATCAGGGCAAAAACACAATCAATAACAGCCAAGATATAATCCATGTTTACTCCTTCAATACTCATTATAACTAGAAACTGGAAACTGTTAGATATTCATTAATAGATGAGTATATGGAAAATGTGCTATGTTTGCACAAGGAAATATTACTTAACTCTTCAAAAATGAAATTCATATGTAAATGGATTGAGCTAGGGGGAAAAAATCACTGAGTAACGTTTTCCAGTTACAAAAGACAAATATGATGTGTATTAGTTTATATGTTGTGGTAGTTTGAACAAGAATGGTCCCCATAGGCTCATATAGTTAAATGATTATTCAATGGGTAGTAGTAATATTTGAAAGGATTAGAAGGATTAAGAAGTATGGTCTTGTTGGAGGAAGTATGTCACTGTGGTAAGCTTTACAATTACAAAAGCCCATGCCAAGCCCAAAGTTCCTCTCTCTGTCTAACTATCAAGATGTAGTTCTCAGCTGCTGTTGCAGGATCTACCTGCATTCCACTATGCTTCCTGTCTTGATGATTATAAACTAAACCTCTAAAAGTATAAGCAAGCCAGCAATTAAATGTTTTCTCTTATCATTGCTATCTTGGACCTGGTTTCTCTACATAGGAATAGAACGGTGAATGAGAAATATGAAATTTAGCATTTAGGTATTTGATAGACATGTTACAATCCATATAAACACACCATAAGTGACTTGGTGGCAGAAAAGAATCGTCCAAATTCCAATTACCAAGAAGTGGAATTGGAATATATGATTATGGGGAGAAGAGAAGGCAATTAGAACAGGGTGATTAAATGTAGAAGTGTGAGAAATTCTTCGATGCTTATCTTCTACTTGGAGTAGAATAGGGGGTGCTGTCAGGCGCTGATATGTCTCGATATCAAAAAAAAGAAAAGAAAATCTTAATTTAAGATAACATCTTTGAATGCCATATTCTCCAGATCTCTTGGGGTGTTTGAAGATGCCCTATCCATCTCTTGTATTTAGATAAGCAAATGTTGCTTGTCTCTTAGCAACTTGATTACTGGGTAGTTTAGAGAATATCTGTGATAGACTGTCATAGTAGCTAACAAAGTGACATGTTTGCATGACTAGGAGTTTGTTTTACTTAACTATCCTAGACCGTTTTAGATGGTTGGTATCAAGAGGCCAGAGCTTCACATTTTATTTTTAAGTATCTCTAGGTATGATACCATTAGGAAGCGTTACCTTTAATTTTGTATCAATATACAAAGATCTATTCAATTGTGGTCAAATATACTCTTAATTATGTATCAATATACAAAGATTGGGTTGAATTAGTGGCAAGCCTATCTCTTGGCATGAAAAAATCCCTTGCACCAATTGCAGACAGACTGCTGTCCAAAAAGGACAAAATTTGGTAGCAGGGAAGTCGACAGCCTAACTCTGCCAAGACAGGGTAGGTAAGTCCTTCATAATCCCTGCTCTACAACAAATGTCTGTCAGAGAAACAGGACCCAAAGGCTGAAGACTGATGCAGGAATGTATGGAGAGAAAATGGGAACTGTCCAGGCAGTCATTGGTATGTCCTTTCTTAGTTTTGGAAGCTGCAGGCCCTGCACTTCCTATATAAGCAGATATATTTATCCCTCTCAGGTCTCTGAGGTGGTTAAAGAATAGACAGCTAGAGTCTCATAGTTAAATTTTGAGTTGTTTAGGAATCAAGAGGGTGTTATAGATCTAAGAAGATACTCTTAAAAGTGTGTTGCAAGTTAATATGAATGTTGAGTCAGATATAGACCTTTAAACTCATGGAGATGGTTAGATAGTAGAATGTTAAAGTCAGGGGCCAAATATGTATAAACTGGACATTGGGAAGGAATACTGCGCCATTTAACTCTCATAAATGTGGCATATTTATATCTGTTGTTTTGTATAATACTTACTGTTATAAGAGAAGGAACCATCTGTTGTACTGAAAGGGGAAACTTCTGGGGGGAAGAGGGTGGAAGGGCGGGATAGGAAGGGGGAATAGGGAGGGGTTTGTGACTGAGATGTAACTTGAAGAAAAAAAATAAAGTATTTATAAAAAAAAAAGAAGTGTGAGAAATTTAAATAGAAGCTTCTTAAAATTTATTCATGGAGGATAGATATCTAAATGGAATAACCAAAAAATACAGGACATAAGACCCCAACAACACATCTCTTACCACCAAGTGCACCTCTAGTGTCATGAATAGGGTACATCTAATTGTGTCATTGGCAAAAGAGGACCATGGGAACCCCCAACAACTCAGACCATTGCCAAGGCTATTGGGCAATTGTTTTCTCTTCAGAAACTGATGGTAAGGCCCGATTGTTGAAGGCGACACATGTATATTTCATGAAACACAGAGAAGTTGAGCTTGTGCCTAACTAGACCCTCTACCTCTATTGACTAGTGTCATTTTACTGGAAGGTACAATGCATGCTAGCAAAGGTAAAAAATAAGCACCATCCTTATTACAATCGCTTGAATCTACAGTGAGGATCTTTTTCCATTATACAATGGTAAAATAGGCACAAATGTTGTGGGAATATCTAACAACTATCTGACTGGATTTAAGGACAACTTCATGTGATAGAACCCATGCATGGCATTGTGTGGGTGTCTCAGGAGACTAGATGTGCTATGTACTTATAAGAATACCAAATAAATATTGTTCTACTAAAAGAGCATAGCAACAAAATTTCTCCTGACATTCTGCCATATCCATAGATCAGCAATCTCAGTCATCATTAGAGAAACTTTCTCCTAGAAGACATGGGAACGAATAGAGAAACCCCTGTAAAATATGCTGAGAGTGATTTCTTTCTAAATGGGATTACCTCATCAAATTCCTTTCTTCCAAGCTTGGAGAACTATGTGGAAGAGGGGGCATAATGATTTTAAGATCCAGTGGAGACAGAAGATTCCAAGGAAACAAGTTCTCTCAAACACACAGGAACAATAGACATATCAACTCGTAGAGGCTTTGGTAATATACATATGTACAGATCCTAGCCAGACAAGGTCCTGGTGCTAAGAGAGAGAGAGAAAGAGTAGACAAGTCCTCCCATCGTAACCAAGGAGCTATCTCCAACCTTCAACTACTTGCAAAGGAAAGGTTAATTTTTCTTCAATGGAGTCTCACTGGATATACAAACAAAATTTAAGGACTGCCCCATGCTGAGCAGCAAATGGACAGGACAACATGAATTCTAGTACTTTTGAAGTTTTTTGTTTCATTTATAAAGAAAGTACAAGTCATTTTTCTTTAGAAATATCAGGAAAAACACATTACACACTTAAATATTCATCCTGTTAAGTAAGAGAAACATGAAAGTTTGTAAACATTCACTTCTGATTTTCCAGGAAATTGTTAATTGTGAGAGAGGGTGACAGTGTTAAAAAGTCAAGAATAGAGGGGAATCACTAAATGTCATTAACAACATGTGTGACAGAGGGTGAAATAAATATCACATAACTGTTAGTAGTATTAATAAGCAATTCAAGATTAATAGCTTTGAATTTAAAGTGGCTTGAGTGAGCATAGCTGAAGCTTTCCTATTGATATATCTGGATGAAAGTGTGTCAGATTCATTGCAGTTATATTCATCCAAATTAGTTTTAGGTACTTTTAAGGAGGAACATAGAAAGCCAAACACTGGTACATATTAGCATGTGATCACAGTAGGTGTCCAAGAAATTTTAATTGCCTAATAAATAAAGGAAAAGAATGTTGTAGGGCAGAAAAGACACAGCAGGACCTGTGGTTTGTAGATGTATGTGAAGTCAACTGTTTGATGAGCTGACATAGTTAAATGGAGATTAGGGGGCAGGGGAGGGATATGAGTCTGGAGAGTGAGTCAAGAAGGTGCTGGTTGAGATGGATATAAAAGAGATAGCACATGACAAGTTTAGGGTGTCACTATAGGAGTAAAGAATGAGAAGGTTTTGAGAACAGGGTTCAGCTTGCAAGACAGGAATGTAGACAGGATAGAGCATGGTTAAATGGTGTTAAAGGCAGGAATTGCGAAGAGTTATGAAGATAAATGATCACTCAAATTGTATTAGCAGAAAAACCAGCTTCTTCTCTCCTCTCTACTCTATTCCATACTACCTGCCTTCCTTCTTTCCTGTTTATCTTCTTCCCCTTATCTACTGAGAATTATTTCAGTCTCTATTCCACATTGTCTCTGAGCTTGCTATTTTCAGCCCTGCATTCTACATGTGGGCAGTGACTAATCTATAAGAATTACTTCATGTATTTGTTTTTGGTTATGAGCCTAGCCTTTAATGGCTGAGCCATCTGTCTAGCCCATACTTCATGTATTTGTATTAGCATTCTTGAAAAGTTTTTATATATTCTAAAGGGATGTATTATTTGCTTATAAGTTATAAAAATTAAATGCACAAAAGTCCATCTGACAAATGGTACCACCATTTTAAAATCTAACCATTTGATATTGAGTACATATTTTATCCATTGCATGTTATATTAAAAAATAGCCTTTGCATATATAAAGATGAGGGTTAGAGTTTTCTAGTAAATAGACTTTTGAAGATTTTACTGTCTCTATCTTTACAAATTGCATATGTGTTTAAATGTATGCCTCTTCCAATTTTCAACAGAGGAGTAAATGATCCAACCTACTTCTCTTAAAGATAACCACATACACTGGGGAGACCATTAAAAGCTGCAGAACTATTCCCAGAGATTGGGAGAATGATGACGGAAGTGACTGACAGAATAAAAGAGGCATGGATCACTTAGGTTGTGGTAGACTTATAAGACTTGATAGTGAACAATGTTGAGAAGCATAGAGGGGAGAAGTTTAACTTGGGATTTTCTTTCTTGGGTAACAGAATAGAAAGCATTAGCATTAAACAAAGTAAAAAGAGAAAAAATGTATTTGAGGAGACAGTCAGCATGCTTTGGGAATGATGAAATTAAAGGGTCTCTAGAAAACCCATATAAACTCATGAAAATAACTGGGCACAATTATTGCCTCCAATTTGCATAATTTCACACACTGAGCTACAAATCTTCCTATCATATTGTAATGTCAAGTAGAAAATCGTTGCACAGGTAAGGTTAATACAAATGTCTGCCTATTCATTCAGTGAGTCATCTTAGTAATCACAGGCTGTGTGTATACATATTTTCCCTTTCATTTTAAAGTCAGTTCCAACTTTAAATAAAAAGAGGAATTTCAAAGGATATAGTTTAATTACTATTAACAAACAGAAATAAAAGTGTTTCAGAAGCTGAGTGATCATTCTGAAGCACTTTTAACTAACAATCACCTGACAATCACAACTGTCATGATGGTCGCTGGAGTGCTCCAAAATACCCCATCTCATTGAAGCCCTACACATAAGGAGCTAGAACACTAGTAAATGAATCTTTGCTTCTTGCCTGGAACATACTCAATATCTCCTCAAAACAGAAGTCACGTGTCAAAACCATAATATGCTGAAATATTCCGAGGGTAAAATGCTTTGGAAAAGCAATAATCACAAACTATCAATTGCATCATTGAAAGCACACTTTATTCCCTTACCTAGACAATATAATACCCTTCGAATGACTTCTATTAAATAATATACTCTCTACTATGACCTTTATATGTTTGATCTTAATTTAATCCTAACAGAAACCTTGTAAGGCAATTATTATTTCTTCTTTAAAAGGTCAGAAAAGACTGTTTTCTTTAGATCATATAATGTCAGTGACTAGTAACAGTTGCTCTTAATTCTTTGTTCTCCCAATATCCAGATAATCCTTTTTCTGTATCATTGTAAAATCAAAGAAAAATATGTAGTCATTTGCATCCTTACTTTTTGTCAGAGAGGTGATGTAAGTGATTTTGAAAGCTATCCTGTTTTGACAAAGGACACATATTCATGCAGTCTTAATGAAGAGCAAGATAAAAATTTCAGCAATTCTTTTAGGTCCTCCTCAAGTTCTCCCAACATCAATTCTTCACATAGACACTAAGAGTCTTGGGGGAAGAAGTTGAAGGTTATTGGTGCTACCTACCGGTTGTCACCCTCTCTGGAGAAAAAGACCGTGAAGGTTTGAATGTTCCCTTTTGCTTCTGCAGGTGGACGCCAGCTCAGACGGACAAAGCGACTAGAAACCAAGACAGGGACCACATCTCTGGGAGCAGAAGGGAGGATGCTGGAGCTTGGGATGGCTAAGGAAGAACAAGAGGAGACCATCAGAAGTGCTGGTACCACCAGACAAAACCATCCATAAAGTCAGAGCTGAACTATAACATACATAGGTAGGAATAGCAAACAAGGTCTAGTGAAGGATAACAGGGGAAATAAAATCCAAAGAGGAATCAAGGATAAATATAACCTTAGCTTTTGAAGAAGAGACTTACCAATAATGTACCTGATTATATTGTATGATGTTTGGATTTTATTATTCCTGGAATCCATGACAAAAAGAAAAAGAGTACCAGTGTAGGCAAGTAGCAGGGAATGACATTGGCTAATGCAGTTTTTAATGTTTAAAAATCATTCTATGTGCGATGTCTATGCATGGGCAAACATATACCACTGCACAAATATCAGAAGAAATATGTGTATTAGAGTCTCTCCATCCACCTCTACGAAGCCTTGGTAATGTGAATTTTTAATACATATGTAAGTTTTAGCTAGATATTGCTTTAGAAGTATGGAATCATATTTCTTATGAGATCAAGTGATGGAATATTTTGAACAAGAAATATATCAGCAAAATTAAATTAGTTACAATGTGGTCAAAGGGAATCTATTGGCTTTTTCAAGGATCTGAAGCAGAGTAAGGGAAGGGCCATAGTTTCACAGGGACTTAAAAAATGCACTTGATTGTTTTGTTTATTATTTTCATTACTTTGGAAGATGTGATTATATATAATTATTATGAATAAGGAAGGAACCTAATGCCAGGCAAATGCACATTTTCTTCTGGCAAAGACACGTTATAATTATCTTAATTATTGATTTCCTAGGTGAAAGGTGACTGACAACAACAAAAAAAAACAGTACAAACAGTTATACACAAACCGACACAGACTTCACTAAGATTCTCATTTAGTATTAATCTGATGAGACTCCAACACTCCAAGGCACAAGTGAGGACTTCTATGTGAGCATAAACTCCATAGGAAAACAAACAGTAATGATGAAACCTTAACTTACTCAGAGGATACCTACACTGTTTTTGATACAACTTGGAATAGCCTATTTAGATAATTTTGAGGACTGAACATAATGAAAGGCAACAAATTAAAAAGATAATAGTCAGTGTGAAGCCAACCGATCAACACCTCCCCATATCCAAGATCAGGTGATAATCACCCTAGTTATATCTCTGTAGTATCAATTTTATTGGACCCTACACAGATGTGTAATCATACTGTATTTTTCTGTCTAGGTCTGCCTTATGAGGATTTGATTTTAAAATATATTGCATGGAACAGTACAGAAGTTCATAATAATGCATTCTATGTTGTATACTATGAAGGAGTACATTTGAAATGTAACACTTAACAAACAACACAAACAAAAGTAAATATAGATAAATACGCAATTATCATGGTATTAGCATGCCACACTGTGTGCATGTCTTAGTAAGTGTGGTTATTTCTGTGATGAAAAACAAGCCCAATCTACGAGGCCACAATCACCCTGATTCCTAAACCACACAAAGACCCAACAAAGAAAGAGAACTTCAGACCAATCTCCCTCATGAACATAGATGCAAAAATACTTAATAAAATACTAGCAAACCGAATTCAAGAACACATCAAAAGTATCATACACCATGATCAAGTAGGCTTCATCCCAGGGATGCAGGGATGGTTCAACATATGAAAGTCTATCAACGTCATTCACCATATAAACAAGATGAAAGAAAAAAACACATGATAATCTCGCTAGATGCAGAAAAAGCATTTGACAAAATCCAACACCCCTTCATGCTAAAAGTTCTGGAGAGAACGGGCATACAAGGACCGTACCTAGAAATAATAAAGGCAATACACAGCAGGCCAGTGGCCAACATCAAAATAAATGGAGAGAAACTTGAAGCATTTCCTCTAAACTCAGGGACAAGACAAGGATGTCCACTTTTACCATATCTCTTCAATATAGTACTTGAAGTTCTTGCTAGAGCAATAAGACAACTAAAGGAGATCAAGGGGATAAACATCAGAAACAAAGAAGTCAAATTATCCCTATTTGCAGATGATATGATAGTATACATAAGTGACCCCAAAAATTCCACCAGAGAACTCTTACAGCTGATAAACACCTTCCGCAAAGTGGCTGGATACAAAATTAATTCAAAAAAATCAGAAGCCCTTCTTTATACAACAAACAAATGGGCTTAGAAAGATATAAGGGAAACAACCCCCTTCACAATAGCCACAAACAACATAAAATACTGGGGGGTAACTCTAACCAAGTAAGTAAAGGACCTGTACAACAAGAACTTCAAGCCCTTGAAGAAAGAAATGGAAGAGGCATTTAGAAGATGGAAAGATCTCCCATGCTCATGGATAGGTAGGATCAACATAATAAAAATGGCCATTCTACCAAAAGCAATATATAGATTCAATGCAATTCCTATCAAAATACCAACACAATTTTTTATAGATTTGGAAAGAGCTATTCTCAATTTCATATGGAGCAACAAAAAGCCCAGAATAGCTAAACCAATACTGTACAATAAAAAAATATCTGGAGGTATTACCATACCAGATTTCAAGCTGTACTACAGAGCAATAGTTGTAAAAACAGCATGGTATTGGTATAGAAACAGACCAGTAGATCAATGGAATCGAATTGAAGATCCAGAAATAGACCCACACATTTATGGCCACCTAACTTTTGACCAAGAAGCCAAAACGGCACCCTGGAAGAAGGACAGCATCTTCAACAAATGGTGCTGGTCCAACTGGATGTCCATTTGTAGAAGAATGAAATTAGACCCATACTTATCACCTTGTACAAAACTTAAGTCCAAGTGGATCAAAGACCTTAACATAAGGCCGGTCACACTAAATCTACTAGAAGAAAAAGTGGGAGAAACCCTCGAACTAATTGGCACAGGCGACAACTTCCTGAACAGAACACCAACAGCTCAGGACTTGAGATCAAAAATTAATAAATGGGACCTCAGGAAACTGAAAAGCTTCTGTAAGGCAAAAGACACTGTCATTCGAACAAAACGGCAGCCTACAGACTGGGAGAGAATCTTCACCAACCCCACATTTGGCTAATATCCAAAATCTACAAAGAACTCAAGAAATTAAATGCCAAGAAACAAAATAATCCAATCAAAAAATGGGGGACAGAGCTAAATAGAGAATTCACAAAGGAGGAACCCCTAATGGCTGAGAGACCCTTGAGAAATGCTCAACATCCTTAATCATCAGAGAAATGCAACTCAAGACGACTCTGAGATTCCATCCCACACCTGTCAGAATGCCTAAGATCAAAAACTCAAATGACAGCACATGCTGGTGAGGGTGTGGAGAAAAGGGTACCCTACTCCATTGCTGGTGGGAATGCAGGCTTGTGCAACCACTATGGACGTCAGTCTGGCAATATCTTAGAAAACTTGGAATAGCTCTGCCTCAGGACCCAGCCATACCACTTCTGGGTATACACCCAAATGCCTCTTCACGGAATCATAAGGAAGTTTCCTCATCTATGTTTATAGCAGCCTTATTTGTAATAGCTAGAAACTGGAAACAACCCAGATGTCCCTCAACATAAGAATGGGTAAAAAAACTGTGGTACATCTACACAATGGAATATTATTCAGCTATCAGGAATAATGAAATTATGCAATTTGCAGCCAAATGGATGGAACTAGAAAAGCTCATCCTGAGTGAACTAACCCAGACTCAGAAGACACATATGGCATCTATTCACTTATAGTAGGATTTTACCTTTATAGTAGAAGATATCGATACTACAACTAACACACCAAAGGGAACTTGGACATAGACTTCTTATTTTTAATTTTTATTTTTTATTTATTTTTTATATATTAGGTATATTTTTTCTATTTTTTTAGTCTTTTTTATCTATTGTATGCTTATTGGTTTGTTTGTTTAGTAGTTCTCTTTCCCGGGCAACGAGACACTTTTCACTGATGGTACTGCTTCGTAGACCCCCAGTGAATGAAGAGGCTCTTGGCCCTCATAGGACCTCCCAACTGAGATGAGGGACTGTTATATAAGGACACCCCACCCCAGAGATATGGGATGGAAGGGTTAGGAGGTAAAGAAAAAAAATGAAATATGATGTTTCGGCCTTTTACTACTAATTGTCATAAACTGTTTAGGATAATTAAGAAATGCAAACTAATGGTTATGCAAGCGGGTCATTCTGTTAGGTACTATGACAGCCTATTATAGTTACTTGCTAAGCTAATCAGAAATAAACCTGCTAAGAGACAAGCAACATCTGCTTACCCTAATAGAAGAGATAGATAGGGCCTCTTCAAAAACCTCAAGAGATCTGCAGAATATGGCATTCAAAGATGTTTTCGTAACTTTAGATGTTTTTATATCAAGACATATCAACTCCTGACAGCACCCCCTATTCTCCTCCAAGTAGAAGATGAGCATCGAAGAATCTCCAGTGGGAGAAGATTGAATTAGTCGCAAGCCTACCTCTTGGTAGGAAAAGCCCCTTGCTCCAACTGTAGACAGAATGCTGTCCAAAAAGGACAAAACCTGGAAGCAGGTAAGTCGACAGCCTAGCTCTGCCAAGACAGGGTAGGTAAGTCCTTCATAACCCCTGCTCTACAATCAATGTCTGTCAGAGAAACGGGGCCAAATAACTGAAGATCGATGCTGTAATGTATGGAGAGAAAATGGGAACTGTCCAGGCAGCCACTGGTATGTCATTTCTTAGTATGGGAAGCTGCAGGCCCTGTCCTTCCTATAAAATCAGATATATTTATCCCTCTCAGGTCTCTGAGGTGGTTGAAGAACAGAAAGCTAGAGTCTCATAATTAAATTTTGATTTGTTTAGGAGTCAAGAGAGTGTTATAGATCTAAGAAGATACTTTTAAAATTGTGTTACAAGTTAGTATGAATGTTGAGTCAGATATAGAACTTTAAACTCATGGAGATGTTTAGATAGTAGAATGTTAAAGTCAGGTACCAAATGCATATGGACTGGTCATTGGGAATGTTCGTTAAGCCATATAACCCTCATAACTCTGGCCTAATTACCTCTGTTGTACTGTATTGTATTTATTATTATAAGAGAAAGAGCCATTTGTTAGACTGAAAGGGGAAACTGTAGGGGGAAATAAGATATACCTTAAACTTAAAAGAAAAAAAAAAGGGCAATGGATGGGGGGTTGAGGGTGGGAGGGTGGGACTGGAGGGGCAATAGGGAGGGGACTGCGATTGAGATGTAACTTGAAGAAACAAAAAATAAAGGAAAAAAATAAAAAAGAAAAAAAGAAAAACAAGCCCAAATAAGATAGGAAGGGATGGATTTGTTTGGCCTGCCCTTCTACATCATTGTTCATTGTCAAAAGAAGTCAGGGCAGGAACTCCAAAAGGCAAGAACCTGGAGAGGAGAGCTGATGCAGAGCTCACAGAGGGGGCAGCTTATTGGCCTTCTCCTAATAACTTGCTCAGCCTGCTTTCTTATAGAAGCCAGAAACACCAGCCTAGGAATAGTGCTACCTACAATGGGCTGTGCTCTTCTACCTCAATTTTTAATTAAGAAAATGCCTTATAGGCCTGCCTATTACATGATGTTATGGGTGCATTTTCTTTTCTTAAATTCATTGATTTCTTTCAAGTTACATCTCGATCAAAGCCCCCCTCTCATCCTACCCTCACCCTCCCTCCCTCTTCCCTATCTCTGTCCTCTCCTTCTCCTTGGGGGAAGGGAGACCCTACTTATTAATCCCCCTCAGTTCATCAGTTACATTAGGGCTAAAAGCTTCCTTTTGTACTGGGGCCTAATATGGCAGTCCAACTAGGCTAAGGTGTTCCACTACCCAGCAACAGGGTCTATGACCTACTACTGGGTGGAGTTTTTCATAGGATAGTTATGCTAGGTTCCTTAGTTAATGTTTCTTCCTCTAGGATGACTTTAGCTTGTTTCATGCTGACATTAAACAATCCAGCATAGTACATATAAGAAAATATCACAGTGTACTCTATAAGGGCACATGAACAGTTTTCAGAGAACTAAAATGCTGTTCATATGTAGTTGCCAATTGAAAAGAAACTAGCCAAAGACAAGAGTAGGAACATAGAGTAATCTGCTAATAGAGACACAAAAGTTCTATACGACATAAAGATAAACAATTGTACTTTGTTTTAGAGTGTCCCTTAACTTATGAGAGAATTAGTAACTGCTGCTTACAGAAAGGGCTCTGCTCCCCAAGTCTCCATTCTTTCTTAATGGCCTTTATTAGCCATCCCTCTCCCAGAGACTGTAAACTTCCCCACTACACAGTCTTGACATCAGATTCCAGAAATAACCCTTCCTAGAAATGAGGTACCCTGTAATACTTAATAAATAATATGTTGTCCCAACATACACAGAACATGAGGCTTAGCCAGAAGTGGGAACTGTGAGTGAAAACTCCTGAAAATGAGCTGTATCTGTTGAGACTGGCTGGCTAATTAGACTCTTAGTACCCTGGAGACTTTGGGATGTTGTAGGAAAGTCAGGGGCCAAATATGTATGAACTGGACATCGGGAAGGTATACTGGGCCATTTAACACTCATAAATGTGGCATATTTATTTCTGTTGTTTTGTATAGTATTTACTGTTATTAGAGAAGGAACCATTTGTTGGACTGAAAGGGGAAGCTGTTGGGGGGAAGAGGGTGGAAGGGTGGGACAGAAAGGGGGAATTGGGAAGGGTTTGTGACTGAGATGTAACTTGAAGAAAAAGAAAATAAAGTATTTAATAAAAAAAAAAAGAGGGCAGTGGTGGCACACGCCTTTAATCCCAGCACTTGGGAGGTAGAGGCAGGCGGATCTCTGTGAGTTCGAGGCCAGCCTGGTCTACAAAAGCGAGTCCAGGACAGCCAGAGCTGTCCTGTTATACAGAGAAACCCTGTCTCGAAAAACCAAAAAAAAAAAAAAAAAAAAAAGAAAGAAACTCCTGGTGCAGTCACTCATTAAAGCCATTTCTAACTATTTACATATAAGTAAGGTAGTTCAATTAATACTAATAAGTATAAATATGAGGATGCTATATAGTCAATCTTGTAAAAAATATATAAAATTTGGTGATTTTTGGATATTTGTTTCATCTGTTATCTTCACTTCATTGAGTCAAACTGTGTTCATGATTACTTAATTTTAGGTATATTAATCTACATCACACATAAATATTGTGTCATATACAGAGAGTACAGATTCAGATTATAATGGCTAATATGTACACTATCCCTGAGCTGACCCTAATCTTTGAGCTGACATTATCTTTGAGCAGGCTTTTTCAGACTATTTTCTCTAGTTTTATGTGTTTTTGTTCACTTTATGCAGGGGCTAGCTGAGTTTGTATTCCTGCTGTGAACTAAACTGGTTATCTGCAAAATCTTTTTAAGTGTGGAGAGGATGGTGGCACATCATTTCCCAATGGTTTGAGAAACATTTTCCACATGAAATTCTTACCCGTTACATAAAGATGTAGAGATTTTATAGAATGGCAGGAAGCTTTCAAGTTATTTCTGGCTCCACGAATCTTTTGTTTACTTTTTCGTATGCAAAAAAAAAAAAGTCCAGAGAATTGGAGTATTTAAAAAAAATAGAAGATTGGCTTCAAGTTAGTCAGTCTGTTAGAGCTGATTTGTATGAGGAAGAGAAAAGATTGTCATCTAGCACCAAGGATGTCTCTGAAGAGCAAAGTGACAGAAAGATTCACAGTCTCCCTTATTCTGCATAACAGACATTTAAAAGCATCACAGAGAAGCCAAATTCCCTCTCCTCAGATTGATTCTCCTCCTTGACCACTCTTTTGTAGTTGTTTCTAATGTCTGATATATACCAGTTAGCAAGCCAGAGGGTACCATCTGTGGACAACGTTCATGTTTGCTACATTGAGGACTTTCCCACTGGACAAAGCACATGCAGACACACACAGCTGTGCTCACTGTTACGTGTTTATCCCTACCACATGTTGGCTCATCAGATCCATCACAAGTGTCTCGTCAGCAACTACACCTTCTGGTAATTCACCTCCCTCCAGCACATACTCTGTACAGCGTCCCGAGTAAGCTTTTACAAATACACACTTGGTCATATGACTCTCCTGCTTATTTGTCCTCAATGTCTTCTCTATATCCCAGGGCAGATTTCAGACTTCACAGTCAGCTTGTTACTTTGGCTCATGCTTACCATTCGTCTTGGCTAGGCTTCCCCAACCAAACTAAAAAGGACTTAAGAATGTACACATTGTTATAGAAGAAATTGCTGGGACACCAGAGTGGAAGAGTTTGCAAAGCAAAACAGGGACCAGAGGGAGTGCTTTAAGAATTTTCAGGTGGGGGGTCTCCTCTCCTGAGCAGAAAGATAGGAGGAAGAGGGAGTATAGGGTGGGAGCGTGGGATCAGGAGGAGAAGAGGCAGGAGCCTGTGATTGAGATGTAACCTGGATTAATAAATAAATGTTTAAAAAGAAAAACAACCAAAGAATGTTCTGGGAGTTCTATATAATAGAGGGAGGAGGAATAGAGACTGGGAGGGGACAAGAACAGCACATGGAGGTCAACAGAATCAATGAACCTAGGGCACTGGAGGCCTAAGAGACTGAAACACTAACCAAAAAAAGAAGAAAAAAGCTCAGGCTAGACCTCGACGACCCCCCGCCCCGCCTATACTGAAGATAGGCAACTGGGTCTTCATACACATCTCTTAGCAATTTGAGGGGGGATGGGGTTCTCAGACATGGATTCCCTTGCCTGTTAATGGGACACCTTACCCTAGCTGGGCTTCCATGTCAGACCCCAGAGCAAGAGGACCTCATGTGACTGATGAACTGAGGAAAGTGAATATGGGGGAGCCCTCCTCACCTGAGGAGAAGGATAGGAGGGAGAAGAGGAAAAGTGTGGGAGGGTGGGACCAGGAGGGGAGGAGACAGGGGCTATGATCAGGATGTAACTTGAATATATAAATAAATAAATGTTGAGAAGAAAAAAAAATGACATATTTGTGACCTAGCTTCTGAACTGTGGGTTCAGGGGAGTTACCTAACTGAATACAGGGATGGTAAAATATTGGGGGAAAGTAAGTTTTCTGAAAGCACAATGATCAGGAATTAAATCAAAGGCCACTATGTAATGAATCTGAGGTGTTTGTGGTAGCAGTGTGACCAGACTGCAAGATGTGAGTTACGTGAACCCTTTTATTTTGAAGGTACAACACAGGCACTTCGTCCTGTCATGACACCATACTATGCGGGGCCCATGAATTCTGTGTGAAGCACCTCAACTCAGACCTGAGACAATTCAGTACTAAAACCAGCATCGCTTTCCCTACACATTGAGTTTCCTGCTCTTAGAATTATAATAGTTTAATGGTAGGAAACAAAGATAATATTTCCCTGCAAGTAGTTGCTCAATATTTAACTATTAACATAGACTATTTTGGATTTTTTAGCCTAGTACTTTTTATTTGTAATATGTGCTGGAATTTCTGACTTCAGTTTCATTTAAAAAAATTAATGAATTTTGGCCAGAAATTAGGACAGAAATTTTAACACTGAGAAATGGACTTAAACTTCTGTTACTTTGTATTACATAGTTATTCAAAATGACATTCTTAATGATTAAAACTTTAAAACCAAATCACAGATCATCTCTAGAAAAGGACTCTTTATGTTCTACAGTACCAATTATTCAGTCAAGTTTTAAACCCTTATATAAATATAAACAAGTGCATCCAAGTCATTAGTATACAGACTTGCTTTCATATATAAAGGTAAACTTACATATACACCAAGATACTTTTAACATAGAGTTCTTTGTATTATTAGTAACTGATCTATAATATATTTGTATATCTATATATATATCATATATATGAATACATGATATATTATTCATATATTCAGGGTGATATAAAATTTCTAGTTTGGAAAAGAGGACATCAATGGGAAAAAAATGAAGCCTTGACTTAAGCATACTGTTAACTCCAGCACTCAGGTTGGCAAGGCAGAGTGACAGCTCTGTGGTCACTCAAGGCTGTGTAGTGGAGTTCTAATAGCAAAGGAAAACAAGTTATAGAAGTGACATTAAGTGCGGAAAATGCTGTGACTCAACACAGGGCATGCCCGGGTGGTAACCATTCCGAAATAAAGAAATGTGTGAAGCTTTACATCTTTCTGTTCCTTCACTGCATTTATTTGGAGGATATTCTGATAAGCACTTATTCTTTTCTTGTTCAATCAAAACATGTACTCCTGTGGCCAGAAACATGTATTTGGGGTAAGCTTGCAGGTGTGTGCAACAGATAGTGCCCATTATTAGTACCCATATTTGCATCTCTGCTCTAAGAGGTGAAGAGAGGAGGGTGGCTATCAGATAGATGTTACCCATGTGGAGTTAATAGGAACCCTGAGCTTTTTTGATGCTTACATTCAGCCCTTTCTATTCCTGTTCAACCTCTTGTAATGCCCAGTGTAACTCAAGCAATCTCTAGTCTTTAACAGTTGATAGGTCCATTTGCCCGCTTTCCTGTTAGATCTAAAGGTAAATAACTAATTCTATTTAAATAATTCTATTTAAAAGTGGATTTGAGGCCGGGCGGTGGTGGCGCACGCCTTTAATCCCAGCACTTGAGAGGCAGAGGCAGGCGGATCTTTGTGAGTTCGAGGCCAGCCTGGTCTACAAAGTGAGTCCAGGACAGCCAAGGATACACAGAGAAACCCTGTCTCGACAAACCAAAAAAAAAAAAAAAAAAGTGGATTTGAGTCTAACAGATAATCAAGAAACACGTGTTAAAATAAAACCTTAAAACAAAGCAACCATGTCCTACTGGGGCGGTCTAAAAGGAGCCACTGTCTCAGGGCAGTCAGAAAGCACACTCTTGATTACAGTCTGTTGGTTAGGGTGTACAAGCACCACCACTTCAGAATTCAACTTTGTAAAAAATGCTTTCTAATGAAAACATTCCATGTCATTGAACCAGATATTATAATTTCAGTAAATTCAGAACCGCAATCATAGACAGCACACGACTCAAAACACATCACCTCTGCATTTTTCAATTTAAGGAACACGGATTTCTTACTAGATACTTTATGATGTCTTTACAAATGGGTTAATGATGACTTCCTAAAACATTTTTGAAAAATTTCAAGAAGATAAAAAAAATATATATATTAAGAAACTATACAAGAAGATTTTAAATATGCTTCCTCCTGAGACGACTCACTTCTGCATGATTCATCACCAAAATTAAGCTGTTTTCCCACTCATCTGGAGCATCCCAATGAGGAGTGTGGTGTTAGAGTGCACACAGACAGATGTTCTTTTCTCTGTCAGTTTCAGTCTTTTCGTAGTCAGCTGGTCCAGACTTAGTACAGACAAAACTGAGAACAGCATGATTCACAGATTTTTTTCTTTCCGTTTAAAGAAATGTCATATGAAAAAAGATGGATACATTTTTTTCTAAATAAAGGAATCGCTTCTTACATTATATAGGGGAAATAATTTTGCCCATGCTAATCCTCCATGCTTTCTTTCAACAGTAACTTCTCTTCAAATAAGGTCTCAATAAGGAACCAATCAAAACCTATTTTCATTGTTCTTAGAGGCCTAATCTCCTGTCTGGCCCTAATCTTTCTGGACCATTACTGTTTCCATGGATACAGCTTCTTTATCTGTTGTCATAGAGAGGAAGTCGTGAAGTTGCCATACTCTAACAACATAGTCTTTCTCTTTTAGGAGTACTTAAAAGAAAATTAGAGTAACAAAATCCAGGTGGCTAGAAAGATTTCTGAAGTTAATTATAAATCTCAAAAATGCTTTTGAATTAAAAGATAATATTTTATGTCTAAAACACTAGTATGCTATAGAGTTAATTTTTCTGTAAAGTCACAATCTTTTGAGGTTCCAGAGGTACTTTTTGCATATTTAATATATAGTGTTAAAGGATTGTTCTGAGCACATTAATAGTACATTACTTTCATTCTCTACAAGAGATATAAAAGTTAACATGAATTTCTAAAACCAAAAATATTTAACTTATATTAAACTTCAAACAGATTAATTTCCCTGTCATTCCCATGCTATTAACTAAGATACAAATCAACTAGCTACTAATCAGCTAATCAACTAGCTAGTTCATTAGATTTTGATTTTCTAATCAACTAATCAACTAGCTACTTCATTAGATTAGATTCATACTAATCTACTAATCAACTAGCTACTTCATTAGATTTTGATTCCCATTTGTTTAAAGACATAATAAAAATAAAACACATGTAGGCATGGCTAGTGAAGTAAGAGGGGGATTTCTTTGTTCCTAGGGTTTTTTTTTTCTGTTTCAATATTCTTTCTTTTTCTGTTCATTGATTCACAGCAGACCCTAACATATTTTTTTTTTTTAGTTGGGGAGTTTTATAAATCTGAACCTTTTCAAAGCTCATAAAGTAATTTTATAAATTTGTACACAAAAGAAGCTCATCTGTATGATTTTTAAAATTGCAAAATGTAATTTGCTTTCTAAACTTTCCTAATGTTTCCAGAATTCAACGAACTGTGCCATTTTATATATCATATTAGGAAATTTGGAAAAGGAGAAATATGGATTTGTAAAAATGGTTATCTAAATAATCTTTCCTTTACAACGAAGGAAATAAAAGTTAATATGTGTCATAATAGCTCATTAAATCTTGATCTCACAGCTGAGGAGATGGCTCTGTGGGTAAAGCATTTGCTGCATAACATGGGGCTCAGTTTGCATCTGCAGAGCCCACTTAGAAAACTGACTAAGCCTATAATCCACATACAGATGGAAGCATGTGGCTCCTGAGAGCTTGCTTCCCAACTAGTCTACTCAATTGTTGTATTCCATGTTCAGTGAGAGACCCAGTGTAATAACCAAACCCAAATAAACAATAATATCTAATGACATATCACAGAAATTGTCATTTTAATTCCTTTATCAATCATCATTTTTTGTTAGTTTTGGGATGCTTCAAGGTCATATTTTATTCATCTTTAAAAGGCACACATTAAATGCTTGTGAATTATAGATACTGCACATGCTGCTGAATATTAAGATTTATTCCACTCTTGTAAATGTCTAGTGTTGTCTTTCCCATCCCCATTGTCTCTCCTTTCAACCCTTCCCTATTCTAGAAACCACTATCTTTCTCTCACTTTCTATATTTCTAAATTTCCAAAAAAATGTGTGCGCATATTCATAATACACACAAGCTTGCACATATATGAATTCATGTACACACATCAATATATATATATATATATATATATATATATATATGCACATGAAAATGAGAAGGCAATGCTGGCTGTCTTCTGTTATGCCTCACCTTACTTTTTGAGATATGATCTCTTGTTGAAGAAAAAGCTCACCAATTTGGCTCTACTGTCTGATCAACTATTCCCAGAATTCCTCTCGACTCTGCCTGCCTAGCACCAGGATCACAGAAACTTGCTTTCATGCCTGGTTTTACATACTTCCTAAGGACCCAAACTCAGGTCCCCACTTTTATGTAGCAAGCATATTAAGACTTCTCCTCAGATTTTATGAAATTAATTATGAGTGTGTCTGATTTAAGTGTCCATTGGTTTAGTTTATTTAACATAATCCTTTAGTTCATTCCACAATACAGCAAGTGTCAGCATCCAGTTTCTCATAATGTTACCTTTTGCACAGATAACTCACTTTTGATTTGTTCTCCCATCAAGATCTATCACAATTGATTACACATTCTGACTCCTGTGAAGTGCTATAACAATTTAGGAGTGCTAGTATATTTTCAATAACTTGTTTAATTTCCTTTGATGATACCAGGTAGTTTAACATACAGCAGTAGTGTTTTTGAGGATCATCCACACTGTTCTCTATAATGGCTATACTAATTTACTTTCAATAGTGGGTGAGTTTTCCTTACTGTATATCTTTCTTAAAAGTTTTTTCAATTATAATATAATTACATCATTTTGTACTTCCCTTTTCCCTTTCCACCCCCTTATATGCCTCCTCGCTCTCTTAAATTCATGGTCTCTTTTTTTCATTATATGTTGTTAATATATATATGTATCTATCAATCATCAATCATCCATTATCTATCTATTCCTAAATACATAAATACAACCTGCTTAGTCTGTATTAAGTTACTTCTATGCATTTTTTCAGGGCTGACGGTTTGGTATTAGATAATCAGTTGGCGTGCTCTTCCATGAGGCGAACTATTTCTCCCACTCTCAGAATTACCTGCCTGTATTGTTTTGTATGGTATAACTCCTGTGCCTAAGGCTCAGGAAACATTGCAGAAAAGGAGGCAGAAATATTGTAAAGACCCAAAGAATCAGGAGGTTTGGTATAAGATTGTCTCATAGAAATTTCAGAAGCTATACTCATGATGTCTCACTAAGAAAATGGTTTAAACATGAGCTAAACAAAGACGCCAATAGATGTGTTAATGTGGAGAGGGAATAGCCCATAAAGTCTTTTCCATGTCTTTGACAATGTTTATCTTATTTTGTATATTTGATAAATTATTTAGTTTTAGGATGTGGATTCTCATCAGAGAACAGTAAACTATTTTGAGGACATATATTATGTAATTTTAAGTCCATAAAAGGTGTGATTATTTCTTATAAGTTAATTCTATTCTAAAATTTCAGGTGGGTATTTGGGCATATAAGTATATTTTCTCACAATATTTCCTATTACTTCTCAGAAGTTTCTATAGTTTATGCTAATGATAAAGTATTAAAGTAACAGTTCTATGGATCGGACTATGTTGTGTGGAAAATTTCTTTGATAAAAATGAATTTTTACAATCGCCAATTATCCCATTTAATATTTATTGAAGGAGCCTATGTGAAAACTACTATATGATGGGCTTAGGGTTGTGTCTTCAAAGACTAAAGAGAAAAAGTTGATAATTCTCTTGATGGGACTCACCCTAAAGGACCTATTTTCTCCTTTTCACCACTAGCACCCTGCTGCTAATTAATAATTAACTCTGCCTTCTGTCCCTTTAGAGAATGTTATCCTACAAACAATCTGTAGATACTCCAGAGATCTTGGAGGTGGAATTGAGGTTATCTACAGCAATCTCATCTGCAGTCATTGTCTTTGGGCTTACTCTAAGCAAGTTGTTCTGAATTTGCTTAGTTCCATGAGTCCTCATGCTTTCTATCCTGATGTTTTGTATACTACAGCCTGAGCTAGAAATCCTTCTTACACTTTCTTTGTGGGTCTGACTTTGGCTCCTACTTCTGATTTTAGGTTGTGTGTTTCTTCAATCATCTCTCAATTTCTCTTTTTTTGAGTTTTCATAGGACCATCATGAGAAGGTCTGTCTAAACACACCCTGCCCTATAATGATACCTTCATGTAACTTTTATCTTATTTTATTTGGTATCATATGCCAAATTATAAAGTGTACTGAAACAGGAACAGAGTCTCCCTTGTTCATTTACCACTTTAACGATCTAAATTTTCAATGTACATTAACTACTAATCACGTTATAGGCATCTAATATATTATTAGAAGTTGAGACAATGAAAGAGTCTGCACATTTGTGAGATAATAATTTGGTTTTACTTAGAAGTGCATTAAGGCACCATTTGAGAATGTACACTGTGCTGGGAGACTCAGGTTGTACTGTAAGCTGTTTATGCCTATCATCATTAATCTGATAATAAATTACAAATCCAATCTGAATATTGCACTCAGAGAAATCTATAAGAAAATGAAAGCTTGCATTGAGAATGACTATTTTTCAACCAAATGGACAAAGTGAGATATATTGCTCTGAAAAGCAATGAAAAGCAAAAATTCTTCCTCAGCCCATTTGTTTGTTGTATAAAGAGAAGGGCTTCTGATTTTTTTGAATAAATTTTGTATCCAGCCACTTTGCTGAAGGTGTTTATCAGCTGTAAGAGTTCTCTGGCGGAATTTTTGGGGTCGCTTATGTACACTATCATATCATCTGCAAATAGGGATAATTTGACTTCTTCATTTCCAATGTTTATCTCTTTGATCTCCTTTAGTTGTCTTATTGCTCTAGCAAGAACTTCAAGTACTATATTGAAGAGATATGGTGAAAGTGGACATCCTTGTCTTGTCCCTGAGTTTAGAGGAAATGCTTCAAGTTTCTCTCCATTTATTTTGATGTTGGCCACTGGCCTGCTGTATATTGCCTTTATTATTTCTAGGTATGGCCCATGTATGCCCGTTCTCTCCAGAACTTTTAGCATGAAGGGGTATTGGATTTTGTCAAATGCTTTTTCTGCATCTAGCAACATTATCATGTGTTTTTTTTCTTTCATCTTGTTTATGTGGTGAATTACGTTGATAGACTTTTGTATGTTGAACCATCCCTGCATCCCTGGGATGAAGCCTACTTGATCATGGTGTATGATTCTTTTGATGTGTTCTTGAATTCGGTTTGCTAGTATTTTATTAAGTATTTTTGCATCTATGTTCATGAGGGAGATTGGTCTGAAGTTCTCTTTCTTTGTTGGGTCTTTGTGTGGTTTAGGAATCAGGGTGATTGTGGCCTTGTAGAATGAGTTTGGCAATGTTCTTTCAGATTCTATTTTGTGAAAGAGTTTAAAAAGTATTGGTGTTAGCTCCTCTTTGAAGGTCCGGTAGAATTCCGTGCTAAAGCCATCTGGCCCTGGGCTTTTTTTTGGTTGGGAGATTTTTAATGACTGTTTCTATTTCCTTATGGGTAATAGGGCTGTTTAATCTGTTTATCTGATCTTGATTTAGCTTCGGTAGGTGGAATCTCCAGTGGGAGATGATTGAATTAGTCGCATGCCTATCTCTTGGTAGGAAAAGCCCCTTGCCCCAACTGTAGACAGAATGCTGTCCAAAAAGGACAAAACCTGGAAGCAGGTAAGTCGACAGCCTAGGTCTGCCAAGACAGGGTAGGTAAGTCCTTCATAACCCCTGCTCTACAATCATTGTCTGTCAGAGAAGTGGGGCCAAATGACTGAAGAGCGATGCTGTAATGTATGGAGAGAAAATGCGAACTGTCCAGGCAGCCACAGGTATGTCATTTCTTAGTTTGGGAAGCTGCAGGCCCTGTACTTCCTATAAAATCAGATATATTTATCCCTCTCAGGTCTCTGAGGTGGTTGAAGAACAGATAGCTAGAGTCTCATAATTTAATTTTGAGTTGTTTAGGTGTCAAGAGAGTGTTATAGATCTAAGAAGATACTTTTAAAATTGTGTTGCAAGTTAGTATGAATGTTGAGTCAGATATAGACCTTTAAACTCATGGAGATGTTTAGATAGTAGAATGTTAAAGTCAAGTACCAAATACATATGGACTGGTCATTGGGAATGTACGTTAAGCCATATAACCCTCATAACTCTGGCCTAATTACCTCTGTTGTACTGTATTGTATTTGTTATTATAAGAGAAAGAGCCATTTGTTGGACTGAAAGGGGAAACTGTAGGGGGAAATAAGATATACCTTAAACTTAAAAGAAAAAAAAAAGGGAAGAGGATGGGGGGTTCAGGGTGGGAGGGTGGGACTGGAGGGGGAATAGGGAGGGGACTGCGATTGAGATGTAACTTGAAGAAATAAAAAATAAAGGAAAAAAAAAAAAGAAAAATTTCCAAGCCATGTCAAAAGCCTCATTACATAGGCACATGTTCTAATGGACAGCATGCTTTCATGAAAAGGCATAAAAGAAGCTGGACAATGTGTCTTAGGTTGATGTGTAAATCCAGAAGAGGACCTGAGGCTTTGATACAGGGTGTGTGCTCCTCTTCTCAGGGCCATACATCAAATGACCCGGTCGGGAGAAAGTCTGATGCTAAAAAAGATTCCCTGTGGTCATAAAGTGACATAAGCTCCGTGACAAATTCAGGGAAGGATTTTCACACCAGCAGTGAGAGCTACAACTTTTAAAACTTGAATTCTTCTCAGACAAAATGAGGAGGAAAATGACGATTGGTTAACTGGTCCACTAGTAAATGTTTCTTTTCTTTTTCTCTAGATTGTAAGCATAAAAATTTGTAGATATGCTTCTCGTAATTCTCTTATTTCTAAACTACTTATCTAGGAAAAGTGGTTTTTGAACAGGTTACTCGAGATGCAACAAAAAGTGCCTATGAGCATGGACAGGTTGTCAAAGCTAAATATATGTACACACACACACACACACACACACACACACCACAGATACACAGACAC